>JAIFZK010000009.1:27502500-27517500 GCA_027481765.1 Tenualosa thibaudeaui | reverse complement strand
ATGACTACAGCATGTTCAAGACTGTGTTTGCATACCTGCTCACAGGCCTGGAGCAATACCAGAATGGAAAGTAAGACACACACACACTTCTTCACGAGTCTGTCGCAATTACACACCGTTGAATGTCTGAGTGTGTTAGTGTGTTGTGCCCACAACTGTGTTAAATGTTAAGTGATTATGTGCTGTGTCAAGACCTGTGTTGAATGTGTGTGTGTGTGTGTGTGTGTGTGTGTGTGTCCAGGCTGCGTGAGGCCCTGATCTACCTGGCCCATGCGTATCAGGACAACAGCACTCTGCTGAGGGGAGGAGAGAGAAGAGGGGCGGAGCAAACACTCATCTCCCGCTACAGGAGGAAGTGTCTCATGGTGATGATCTACACCTCCTCTCCTCTATCGCTTCTCCTCTCTTTCTCCTCCTCCTCACTCTTCTCTCCTCCTCTCTTTTATGCTCCAGGAGGCCATGTGTCTCCTCTCCTCCATGTGTCTCCTCTCCTCCTCACCTCCATGTGTCTCCTCTCCTCCTCTCCTCCATGTGTCTCCTCTCCTCCATGTGTCTCCTCTCCTCCTCTCTTCCATGTGTCTCCTCTCCTCCTCTCTTCCATGTGTCTCCTCTCCTCCATGTGTCTCCTCTCCTCCATGTATCTTCTCTCCTCCTCTCCTCCATGTGTCTCCTCTCCTCCTCACCTCCATGTGTCTCCTCTCCTCCATGTGTCTCCTCTCCTCCTCTCCTCCATGTGTCTCCTCTCCTCCTCACCTCCATGTGTCTCCTCTCCTCCATGTGTCTCCTCTCCTCCTCACCTCCATGTGTCTCCTCTCCTCCATGTGTCTCCTCACCTCCATGTGTCTCCTCTCCTCCATGTGTCTCCTCTCCTCCTCACCTCCATGTGTCTCCTCTCCTCCATGTGTCTCCTCACCTCCATGTGTCTCCTCTCCTCCATGTGTCTCCTCTCCTCCTCACCTCCATGTGTCTCCTCTCCTCCATGTGTCTCCTCTCCTCCTCTCCTCCATGTGTCTCCTCTCCTCCATGTGTCTCCTCTCCTCCTCTCCTCCATGTGTCTCCTCTCCTCCTCTCCTCCATGTGTCTCCTCTCCTCCTCACCTCCATGTGTCTCCTCTCCTCCATGTGTCTCCTCTCCTCCATGTGTCTCCTCACCTCCATGTGTCTCCTCTCCTCCATGTGTCTCCTCTCCTCCTCACCTCCATGTGTCTCCTCTCCTCCATGTGTCTCCTCACCTCCATGTGTCTCCTCTCCTCCATGTGTCTCCTCTCCTCCTCTCCTCCATGTGTCTCCTCTCCTCCATGTGTCTCCTCTCCTCCTCTCCTCCATGTGTCTCCTCTCCTCCATGTGTCTCCTCTCCTCCTCTCCTCCATGTGTCTCCTCTCCTCCATGTGTCTCCTCTCCTCCTCTCTTCCATGTGTCTCCTCTCCTCCATGTGTCTCCTCTCCTCCATGTATCTTCTCTCCTCCTCTCCTCCATGTGTCTCCTCTCCTCCTCTCCTCCATGTGTCTCCTCTCCTCCTCTCCTCCATGTGTCTCCTCTCCTCCATGTGTCTCCTCTCCTCCTCTCCTCCATGTGTCTCCTCTCCTCCTCTCCTCCATGTGTCTCCTCTCCTCCTCATCTCCATGTGTCTCCTCTCCTCCATGTGTCTTCTCTCCTCCTCACCTCCATGTGTCTCCTCTCCTCCTCACCTCCATGTGTCTCCTCTCCTCCATGTGTCTTCTCTCCTCCTCTCCTCCATGTGTCTCCTCTCCTCCTTGTGTCTCTCTCTCTCCTCTCCTCCATGTGTCTCTCTCCTCTCCTCACCTCCATGTGTCTCCTCTCCTCCTCTCCTCCATGTGTCTCCCTCACCTCCATGTGTCTCCTCTCCTCCTCTCCTCCATGTGTCTCCTCCTCTCCTCTCACCTCCATGTGTCTCCTCTCCTCCATGTGTCTCCTCTCCTCCTCTCCTCCATGTGTATCCTCTCCTCCTCACCTCCATGTGTCTCCTCTCCTCCTCACCTCCATGTGTCTCCTCTCCTCCTCTCCTCCATGTGTCTCCTCTCCTCCTCTCTTCCATGTGTCTCCTCTCCTCCTCTCTTCCATGTGTCTCCTCTCCTCCATGTGTCTCCTCTCCTCCATGTATCTTCTCTCCTCCTCTCCTCCATGTGTCTCCTCTCCTCCTCACCTCCATGTGTCTCCTCTCCTCCATGTGTCTCCTCTCCTCCTCTCTCCATGTGTCTCCTC
This sequence comes from Tenualosa thibaudeaui, assembly GCA_027481765.1. NCBI lineage: Eukaryota > Metazoa > Chordata > Actinopteri > Clupeiformes > Clupeidae > Tenualosa > Tenualosa thibaudeaui. Next base: position 27,515,278 of record JAIFZK010000009.1, on the reverse strand, counting down.
TCTCCTCCTCACCTCCATGTGTCTCCTCTCTCCTCCTCTCACCTCCATGTGTCTCCTCTCCTCCATGTGTCTCCTCACCTCCATGTGTCTCCTCTCTCCTCCATGTGTCTCCTCTCCTCCTCACCTCCATGTGTCTCCTCTCCTCCATGTGTCTCCTCACCGCCCTGTGTCTCCTCTCCTCCATGTGTGTCTCCTCTCCCTCCTCACCTCCATGTGTCTCTCTCCTCCATGTGTCTCCTCTCCTCCTCTCCTCCATGTGTCTCTCTCTCCTCCCTCTCTCCTCTCCTCCATGTGTCTCCTCTCCTCCATGTGTCTCCTCTCTCCTCCTCTCCTCCATGTGTCTCCTCTCCTCCATGTGTCTCCTCTCCTCCATGTATCTTCTCTCCTCCTCTCCTCCATGTGTCTCCTCTCCTCCTCTCCTCCATGTGTCTCCTCTCCTCCTCTCCTCCATGTGTCTCCCTCTCCTCCATGTGTCTCTCTCCTCTCCTCCTCCTCTCCCTCCATGTGTCCTCCATCTGTCTCTTCTCCTCCTCACCTCCATGTGTCTCCTCTCCTCCTCACCTCCATGTGTCTCCTCTCCTCCATGTGTCTTCTCTCCTCCTCTCCTCCATGTGTCTCCTCTCCTCCATGTGTCTCCTCTCCTCCTCACCTCCATGTGTCTCCTCTCCTCCATGTGTCTCCTCTCCTCCTCTCCTCCATGTGTCTCCTCTCCTCCTCACCTCCATGTGTCTCCTCTCCTCCTCTCCTCCATGTGTCTCCTCACCTCCATGTGTCTCCTCTCCTCCTCTCCTCCATGTGTCTCCTCTCCTCCTCACCTCCATGTGTCTCCTCTCCTCCTCTCCTCCATGTGTCTCCTCACCTCCATGTGTCTCCTCTCCTCCTCTCCTCCATGTGTCTCCTCTCCTCCTCACCTCCATGTGTCTCCTCTCCTCCTCACCTCCATGTGTCTCCTCTCCTCCTCTCCTCCATGTGTGTTCTCGTTTGTAGCTGTATGTGTTTTCCCAGTCTAAGTCTGTCTTTCCCACTCTGTCCGCTGCAGGAGCTGAATGAGCGCGCGGCGCAGCTCTTCATGAGTGAGGAGGCAGAGGAGGTGGAGGATAGCGTTGCCATGGTGAACGACTGTGTCATCCCCTGCCTCCACCTGATGGCCCGCGACAATGTGTGTCAGGATGACCTGGACGCCATCGAGAACATCAGGAGTTTGTGGTGTGGATACCTTGGACAGGACATGAAGGGTGAGGCTGTATGTGTGTATGTAGGACAGTGTGTGTGTGTGGGTGGGTGTATGTGTGTATGTAGGACAGTGTGTGTGTGTGGGGGTGGGTGTGTGTGTGTATGTAGGACAATGTGTGTGTGTGTGTGGGTGGGTGTGTGTGTGTGAGAGAAAAGGTGGCAGTGATTCATTGGTCTCTGTCATTCCCTCTCCAGAGTCCCTTCAAGAGAAGCTGAGTGAGTTCCTGCCCAGAGTTCTAGACTGTTCTGCTGAAAGGGTGGTTCTTAAGGAACCTCCCCAAGTCTGTTCCAACTCTCCTCATGACCTGGAAAGCCGGCTGGCTGCTGTGATGGAGTCTATCCACGGTTCCTCCATGGTTACGGTCACTTAGAACCGTGAACCAGCCCACTCCCGCAAGAACTGGCCAAACACTGTGGCAAGCCGGTTGAGCATTTATTCTGAAAGTCTGAAAGTCGTCAACAAGTGGTCACCATCAGAGACTTTAACTGGACACTCTCAGCCCCTGGTCTCTGCAGAGTGCCTCTGTCTCCTCCACCCAGACCAACACTTTGTCAGCATTAAGGCCTTCCATTGAGATTCAGTGTTGAGGCCTTCCATTGAGATTCAGTGTTTGGCCAAGCCAATTACTGTCATAGGTCAAATATGGCAAGTCACTTTGAGGTTTTATAACATCTGTTGGCATGAAGGAACTAAATGTTATCACTCTACCAGATTTCATATTGATGAAAATTATTAGAATAATTCTACTAATATTAGAAACAAAGCACCTTCTTTAGAGTCATTTGTACTGTTCCTGCTGAATATTTAGTTTAGTGAGAATATTGTAAGAATTTACTACAGATATATAGACACTACAGTAATCCCAAAACTACCTAAAATGGCTTGCCATATATGTGCAACGCCTAAACACCAAAAATGGCTTGCCATATGTAAGCTCAAGCAACATCAGTCCTGGGATTCCAGGCACCATAGCAACCACATGACGTGGGTGCAAAATAACCCACTAGCACAGCACGCTAACGTGTCAAACACTGGATTGTTTGTCGCACTATAACTAGAAATGCTATATAGGAATTTTTATATATTTCTACTTTATGAAGATGAATTCTATTTTGTTGTGTATTTGACCACAACCATGTTCAGAATGAGAAGTGTTGTTGATATGTCCCATGTAAATGTGTTCCTGATTTATCCAGCAGTTATCCAGCAAAATGAAAAATTTTCATTGAATATGAGGCAGTTTGGTATAAACGTGCTAAATGACTGCAGAGAAAAGAACCCTGTGTTCTAGAACCCTGGTACTTCAGAAAAGGGCCGAGGTGTAGGGATATGGTGCAGTGTGTTAGAGAAGAAAGGCTGTTGAGCACCGCAGCCTTACTGATGATGGCGCTATAGTTTATAGTTTCTGAGCGGAAGTACCCTTGGAGCCTAGTCACCGCAGCAGAGGGACTGAAGCCACTGACTCGCTTTATTATTAGAGTTATTAGAAGCCACTTTATACTGGACTTATGTTGTTTCACACATTGTTTTTAGTTGTTGTCACTGGCAGTTCCTTCCTAAATAGGCATGTTCTCTGTGAGTGTCCAAGGTAGGTTTAGTCAAAGCTAAGCAGTCATTCACTTTACTGACGCAAAACATGACTGGGATATTGGGGAAAAGAATGGATTAATGGATAAACCTTGACTTCAAACGCACATGTGACATTTAGAGGCCTTGGCTACATTTAGAGGCCTTGGATACATTAGACTTCTTACAATGGCTTCACTTTCTTCTCATAGCCGTTTGCCAGCAGCAGTAAAAGCATGAGTGATAACTGTGATAATTGTCCAGTAAAAACATGAGTGATAACTGTGATAATTGTCCAGTAAAAACATGAGTAATAACTGTGATAATTGTCCAGTGACTTTAAAAGCTTTTGAATATGGCTGCCCTGCAGGCCATGCACCTGGCCCTTGAGGACACTGAGGTCATGTCCTGCCCTTGAGGACACGGAGATCATGTCCTGAGTATTTTTTCTAGAGCTGATGAGCTTTATAATCCCTGTATCAAATCTACTGTCTTTCAGAATATATCTAACTTCTCAAAACGATTGCAGAGTGAGCGCTTGCCTACTTCTCAAAACAAGAGCATCTGTGTTGGCAAAAAATCTCAGAGTGTGTGCTATTTGTAAAAATAGCGCTTCAAACGTGCAATATATTACCACTGGCATGACCTTCAGTACACTCAGACTCACAAATAAACAAACCAGGTGCTGGCAATTGTTGTGGTGAAGCAGAGATACAATAGGTCTTCAGCTAGAATGAAATGGTAAACTCTAGCTAGCCTAAACACTTCCTAACTGTGTCAAAAAGTGTCAAGATTGCAGATCCTCATACACAGGCTCTCCTGAAAATGTCTTCTGTGAGTGGAAGAGCCATAGAGCAGAGCGAGAGAGAATGACAGGGAGAGAATTGCATTGGACTGTTTGGAATTTTGTGTAGATGAGCCTTTACAGTCGACCTTTATCTCTCTCTCTCTCACTTGTCTATTAATCAGTTATAATGAAAGTTTCTTGCAGTTCAAACAGTCTTTGAAAAGTAACAGGCATTTCACCCTGTATGTTCACTGCACAGTGTAGCCTATGGGGCTGGTTTAATGACAACTGAGTTTAACAGTTCTTCTGTATTTTTCAAAGCTAGTATAATTTTTGCATGTTAGGATGTCTGAAACTGCATTTAATTTCATAATTGCAGCTCATAATGCAGGAAATGCAGAATTGTGGTCATGAATAAAACTGCAGTAGTATTGCACTGTATTGCACTAGTATTGCACTTAGCCCACACAAAAATGCACCATGTTGGGCATTAAGATTTTTTGAGGGTGTGTACTGTGTGTACTGTGCCCCATAACTGCTGGTAGGCTCCAGAAAATTTAGATCTATTCCTATTTGGTGAGGGGTATGCCAACCTAGCCTACACTGATTGATATTAGGCCTATGATGATTTGTTAAACAATATAAATAATAAACAGAAGAATGAAACAGTCAATTAATAATAAATAATCAGGAGAAGAGAGGAGATTACAGGGATCACTTTTACAAGGAAGTGGTGCCAACACACACATGCACACACATCAAAACACACACATGCACACACATCAAAACACACACATGCACACACATCAAAACACACACATGCACACACATCAAAACACACACATGCACACACATCAAAACACACACATGCACACACATCAAAACACACACATGCACACACATGCACACACATCAAAACACACACATGCACACACATCAAAACACACACATGCACACACATCAAAACACACACATGCACACACATCAAAACACACACATGCACTGACATCAAAACACACACATGCACACACATCAAAACACAAATGAATACTGGCAATAGCCAAGTAGACTCAAAATCATAATCTACAATCTACACACACACACACAAACAATGTGGCCTAACACACACTCACAGTCAGGGGGTTATAGGTTTTAAAGCCCACAGGTTAGATAACATTTGACCATAAATGAGTGTGTGTGTGTGTGTGTGTGTGTGTGTGTTTGTGTGTGTGTGTCTGTAGAATCATTTCTCCTGGTTTTGCTCCACCACAGCAAGTCTGTCACAGCTTTTAATAAAAGGGTTTCTTCTTTTGCTTGAGTCATTTTGTTGTTCCATAGTCACACACACACACACACACACACACACACACTATCTTCACTTATCTCTCCATTTCTGCATCTCTGTATCTGACTTGCAGTAGAAATCCCTGAGTCCGATTCAGACTGCTGTCTCTCAGTGTCGTGTGGTGGTGTGTGTCCATGTTATGTACAACAACCTCTCTCTCTCACACACACACACTCACACACAGATGTGGGAACAGACATGATCTAAGCTTCCCTTCTGGTCCTTGGTTAACTTGGAACATGGATTACTGGTGAATTAAGACTCTCTCTCTCTCTCCCCCTCTCTCTCTATTTGCTCTCTTTCTCTCTCTCTCCCTATTCTCTCTTTCTTCATTCTTACACTATTTCTCTCTCTCTTCTCATTCTCTCACTCTGTTGTTCTTCAACCCTTTAAGCCCTATAAGTTTCAGAAACAGAGACTAGAGAGAACAGAGTCTATTTCGCTTTCTTAATGTTTCTGTATGTCTTCTTTATCCATCAAAGCCTTTTGTTTTGTTTATTTGCTGATTTCTACACTACAACTCTGGTCGGCTCTTTGAAACGGATTCCATCAGCCCGTCTGAAGAGTGGAACGTCATGACCCATGACTTGGAGGGGCTCGCGATATGACTGCAGATCTCAGGTGTGTGTGTGTGTGTGTGTGTGTGTGTGTGTGTAACTGGATAATGCAGTTCTAGGATCAAATTGCTAAAACCAAATTTGATTGGTCATGTCTGTATAACCCCAACACTTCTACAGGTAAACTCCTCTAAAGGATTGATTGCTCATGTCTGTATAATCTCAGTCCTCACCCTTTCTGTCCCCAGTATTCAAGCTGAGGATGAGAGTCCAGATAATTCTACTCTTTTAGGTGTAGGACACCTTTTCAGAGGGATCTATAGGACATGTTAAATGATGTGTTAGATGACCTTAGATGAGTTCTGTTCTATCTGTCACTGCTGGAGAAATATGTTGAAATATGTTGAATATGTTGAATATGTTGTTGAATATGTTGAATATGTTGTTGAATATGTTGTTGGATGTGTTGAAATATGTTGTGACTTTTTAGATCTGGTGAACAGCTGTGCACATTTGCACCTTCTGAAGTCAGAATAGAGTGGACTGACTGACACCAAAATATAGAGAGTGGACTGACTGACACCAAAATATAGAGTGTCACGGTAATCAAGTAAACGAGATAAAGGCATAAATTAATATCTCAGTCTTTAAAAGAAAACATGGATTTTATTGGCTGTTTCTCAAATTTAAAATCAGGGTGAAGTTGAAAGCCAAGATTTCTTTACATAACATTTTACACAGCTTGCAAAAGGTCCCAGTTCATTAATTGCACTATTTGCAGCTTCATTTGAACCAAAAAATTTAATGTCTGTTTTGTATTTATTCAGTTTTAAAAACTTGGTAGACATTCATCCCATTTAAGCAGCCTAGCAATAGATTTAGAGCACCAAAGACACCACATTTGAATGGGAGGTACAGTTGTGGATTCACCGCATAGCAGGGATAGGATGGATGTACTGTGCGTTAGCATAACATAGCAGGGATAGGATGGATGTACTGTGCGTTAGCATAACATAGCAGGGATAGGATGGATGCACTGTGCATTAGCATAACATAGCAGGGATAGGATGGATGCACTGTGCGTTAGCATAACATAGCAGGGATAGGATGGATGTACTGTGCGTTAGCATAACATAGCAGGGATAGGATAGATGTTCTGTGCTTTAGCATAACTTGCCTGAGTGGCTACACACAGTGAGAATAACATACAACTTAACACTGATCCCAGTGAAACACCATGGGGGAGATGAAGCATCATTGAGAGAAACAAATGGTCACAAGCCATTAGTGACTTAAATTAGAGCAGATTCTGTGCTCTGCTTAGGTCAGCATCCAGACTGGAGGATGTCAGATAGAAAGCACTGGAGGATGTCAGATAGAAAGCACTGGAGGATGTCAGATAGAAAGCACTGGAGGATGTCAGATAGAAAGCACTGGAGTTGTCAGATAGAAAGCACTGGAGGATGTCAGATAGAAAGCACTGGAGGATGTCAGATAGAAAGCACTGGAGTTGTCAGATAGAAAGCACTGGAGGATGTCAGATAGAAAGCACTGGAGTTGTCAGATAGAAAGCACTGGAGTTGTCAGATAGAAAGCACTGGAGGATGTCAGATAGAACGCACTGGAGTTGTCAGATAGAAAGCACTGGAGTTGTCAGATAGAAAGCACTGGATGATGTCAGATAGAAAGCACTGGAGTTGTCAGATAGAAAGCACTGGATGATGTCAGATAGAAAGCACTGGATGATGTCAGATAGAAAGCACTGGATGATGTCAGATAGAAAGCACTGGAGGATGTCAGATAGAAAGCACTGGAGTTGCTGACAACCTTTTCTAGGATTGTAGAACAAAAAGGTCATTTTGAGATGGGTCTGTCTGTCCTGTGGCTGCACTAAATAGTGATGCTTTCAGTAGGAACCAGGAGTGTTTATTTGCACTGGGGTACTGAGAGCCAATAGGAGGCTGTTGACACCCAGAGCAACAAATAGAGCAAAGTCCTTTTCTTCTCCGTGGAAAGTTGATCTCCATACCACTGTGTGAGATTAGATTATTCCGGCTGCAATACCGCTGTGTGAGATTAGATTATTCCGGCTGCAATACCACTGTGTGAGATTAGAGTATTCTAGCTGCAATACCGCTGTGTGAGATTAGATTATTCCTTCAGCAAACTACAAACACGTCAGTTAGCTTAGTTAGCTTAGTTAGCAGGTAGCACTAGCCTTGACCCTGAAGGAACTGAAACAAAAGGGTTCACAGCAGTGCTCCATCTGATGATGATGAGTCTGGATGTCTTCTCCATTTTTGACTTCCATCCTCTCTGTGTCACTGGACTCCTCTGGGCTCGATCTGATCTGTGTGATGGCTTCTCTCAACCAGCATGGTGAAATCCCCCCTTCTCAGCTTCTTCTTCTTCCTCCTCTTGGAATAATCTCTCTCTAATCCAGAGTTTGCTCCCTGCTCCGCTGCACTCCGCTGAGATTAATTTGATGTTGCCTTGCTAATCTCTGCAGTACAGTTACACATGAACTTTACAGCAAAGCCCCAGTTTAGGGAACATCAGACATCTGGCGGCTGAGGAGGAGGAGAAATGTCCAGCTCAGTGAACAGGCCATGCTCAAGTGCCATGAGAGTGGAGCTTCACATTAGAAAACAAAAGTGTTTACTCTCTTTACTCTTTAATCTCTCTTTCATTCATGGGTTTATTTACTATTCAGCAGACAGGGTCAACTATGAGGCCTGTGTCCATGGGTGGAGCATGGTTGGTTGTAACCATGGTTACTGTCTCCTTATTTGTGAAGTAGCAGATCAGTTATAATAGAAATGTGAAGCACACACACACGCACACACACACACACACACTCTCTCTCTCTCCTTTATCTGTTACATAAAGTTGCATGCAGTGAGATGAGGATGCTGGAGGATTATGCATTGAACCCTGCATGAGGATGGAAGGATGAGTGGAAGGAGGAATGAGGAGGAGTAGAGAGAGAGAGAAGAACAGAGAGAGAGTGAGAGAGCTGTGATGCCCCAGTCGAGGATGAAAAGAAGACATGAAGGGGTTGTGGTGAGAAAGGATGGATGAAAGGATGGAAGGAGCTAAACGTGGCTCCCAAGAGAAGGAAGTGTGTCAGTCGTGACTTTAGGACTCCTCATTTTTAACAAGGAATTCACAAAGAAATGTAGTGCTGAAGCACCTACGTCTGGGACAGCTGAAGAGGTCCAGAAGACTCCTAACTCACTCTCCAAACAGGGACAGACCTGTCACTCATCAGAAGACTCCTAACTCACTCTCCAAACAGGGACAGACCTGTCACTCATCAGAAGACTCCTAACTCACTCTCCAAACAGGGACAGACCTGTCACTCATCAGAAGACTCCTAACTCACTCTCCAAACAGGGACAGACCTGTCACTCATCAGAAGACTCCTAACTCACTCTCCAAACAGGGACAGACCTGTCACTCATCAGAAGCTCATCACAGGAGCTTTTATCTCATCCCAGGAGTTGTTATTTCTCCTTACCTAAAGCTGGTCTCAACTGCTTTGTGAATGAGTCTTAAGAGCCTTAAGCACAATTTAGGATTTAAGTAATTTAGCACAATTTAAACAACAGAAAACAATACACACACATACAAACACACACACACACACACACACACACACACACACAAACACAAACACAAACACAAGAACAGGATTTGAGCTACAACCTTTTTTTTGCAGATGAGATCACATGAGGATTATGTCAAAGCTCCATTGAAGAAGTATAGTGTCCCAGTTTCCTCTCATATAACAGCAAAATCTCTTTCACACACACACACATAATAATAATAATAACAACAGCATCAACAACAACAACAACAACAACAATAATAATAATAATAATAACAATAATAATAAGTTATCAATGGATTATTAATAATTCATCATGCATAATCATGTGTTCATGTTTATTGTTTGTTTATTGTTTGTTTGTTGTGTTAGGCAAGAGACATCTGTTATGGCCTCCACACTCAGCTGCAGCAGAATGCCAACTGACCAGCAGAAACAATCCTCTCCTTTGATTGGACAACAGGACCAATCCTCTCTTCTGATTAGACAACAAGACCAACCCTCTCTTTTGATTGGACAGAGGAGTGCCTCTCACGTTGTGAATGGACAGCAGGATGCTTCTCCTGGTCTCCTTTGCCAGCAGGAGAATCCTAGCGCTGTGATTGGTCAGCAGCATTGTTCTCCAACGCGATTAGATGCCAGGAGGAACTCTGTCCCACCTACTCAGGCTCTAACAGCCAAACACCTGCTGGCCTACCTGCCCCGCCCAACACCTGGCAAGACAAGATACACACCTTACTCGAAGAAGGTACAGTTACACATACACACAAACAGACATAAATACAAGCACACACACACAAACTCAGACCACATCTGTCCTCTTTGTGGGTTTTTCATACTCTGTGTGTGTGTGTGTATTGAGTGTGTGTCTGTTTTGGTGTGTGCATTACATGTGTGATATCTTATGGTGTGTGTGTGTGTGTGTGTGTGTGTGTGTGTGGTGTGTAGGTGGGCCTGAAGGCTGCAGCAGTGACAACAGCAGCACTGAACTCCCACAGCATTCCCATCCTCTCCCATATAGCCAGCTTGACACAAGCTGACATTCACAGTTTTCCAAACACTCCGGCTCTTCCCAGTTCGTCCGCCGCTCCAGCTCCAAGGCAGTCCGCCCCGCTTCCCCCCGCCACCACCACGCAGACCACCCCTTCCCCTCCGCAGCAGGACGCGGCCACGCCCACACCTGCACCGGACGACCTTAGCCGACCTCTGCAGACGCTCCGTGGACGACACCTCAAGCGCTTCAGCTCCCGCTGGCAGGCTGCTATGCTTGGGGTCGACCGGAACACCAATCGGAACACTAATCGGAGCACCAATCGGAACACCGACCGAAACACTGAGCGGAATGGCCCAGTACAGGCCGCTGTTGTATCCACCAATCACATTCAGCGGAAGCAGCGCTGCAAGCTGCTGGGCGACGAGAGTGCCGTCGTCATGGGGACGCATCAGCGGCAGCGCTACGTGACGAAGGACGGGAAGTGCCGCGTGAACTTGGGCCCCATCGAGGACAAGAGCCGCTTCCTGTCGGACATCTTCACCACACTGGTGGACCTCAAGTGCCGCTGGTTCCTGTGTGTCTTCACCGCCTGTTACCTGAGCACCTGGTTGGCCTTCGGCCTGGTCTACCTGGTGGACGCCTGGCTGCGTGGTGACCTGGAGCACGCCGCTGACCCCGACTGGCCCGTCTGCTTCGAGAAGGTCGACGGCTTCCTGTCCGCCCTGCTGCTGTCGGTCGAGAGTCAACGCACAATTGGCTACGGCAGCCGTCAGGTGTCGTCTCAGTGTTGGGAGGGGGCGGGGCTTATCATGCTCCAGTCCATCTTGGGCTCCATCATCGACGCGCTCATGGTGGGCTGCATGTTCGTCAAGATCTCGCGGCCGCAGCAGCGTGCTCAGACGCTCATCTTCAGCAAGCGCTGCGTCGTCTCGGAGCGCGATGACAAGCTGTGTCTCCTCTTCCGCATTGGCGACCTGCGAGAGAGTCACATGGTCGACGCCAAGATCCGCGCCAAACTCATTAAATCACGGCAGACGAAACAAGGCGAATTTATACCACTGGAACAGTCGGAGATTAACCTGGGGTACACACACGTGCACACACACTCACACACACTCACTCACACACACACACACACACACACACACACATGCTCAGATTTACTCACACACAATCACACACACACACACACACACACACACACACACAGGATCAATAAAGTAACACACGGGATCGGGATCAATAAAGTAACTCTACTCTACACACTCTCAGACAGGCTTTAACACAATTAACACAAATTCATGCTCTAACACAAACACAGTCTGACACAGTCTTACCTATACACACATTCATGCACTCACAAATACACACAGACTTGTTTGTTGATAGTTTGTCAAATGTGCTGGTACATTTCAATAGCAGGTTACAAGTTCAAGTAAATGTGCCTCATGTACACTCATGTTAAAAGGCTCATGTACACTCATGTTAAAAGGCTCATGTACACTCATGTTAAAAGGCTGAAAACATCCAGCTTGGAGATCTGGCTCTAATCAATCATAATCATATTGTGTGCTGTGGTTGTGTGCAGGTATGATACAGGTGGAGATCATATTGTGTGCTGTGGTTGTGTGCAGGTATGATACAGGTGGAGATCATATTGTGTGCTGTGATTGTGTGCAGGTATGATACAGGTGGAGATCATATTGTGTGCTGTGGTTGTGTGCAGGTATGATACAGGTGGAGATCGCCTCCTGCTGGTGGAGCCACAGACCATCACCCACGTGATCAACGACAGCAGCCCCTTCTGGAATGTGGGGGCCGAGTCACTCAAGAGGGAACGCTTTGAGATCATTGTCATTCTCGAGGGCATCGTGGAGGCCTCAGGTAAACACACACACACACACACACACACACACACACATCTACTCACACATACACACATCTACTCACACACACATCTACTCACACACACATCTACTCACACACACACACATCTACTCACACACACACACCTCTACTCACACAGACACACACATCTACTCACACACACACATCTACTCACACAGACACACATCTACTCACACAGACACACATCTACACACACACACACATCTACTCACACACACACACGCATCTACTCACACACACACATCTACATTTACATTACCTGTAGGCATTTAGCAGACGCTTTTATCCAAAGCGACTTACAAAAGAGGAGAACATTCAAGCATTCATCTACTCACACAGACACACACATCTACTCATACACACACACACATCTACTCACACAGACACACATCTACTCACACACACACACATCTACTCACACAGACACACATCTACTCACACAGACACACACATCTACTCATACACACACACATCTACTCACACAGACACAGTGCTCTCTCTGTACCAAGACAGTCACACTGAAAGCATTCCAACTCTTTACATTTGTGGTAATTAATGCCCAGCATTGTTTCTTATTTGTGTAGTGAGAATTGTTTTGAAATTGTATGTTATTTTCATTTCATCATTTAATTTGTTTCCCCCACAGGTATGACATGTCAGGCTCGGACGTCCTACACAGAGGACGAGATTCTTTGGGGACACCGCTTTGAGTCGTGCATGCTGCTGGAAGAGGGGGCGTTCCGGGTCGACTACGGTGCTTTCGACAAGACCTTCGAG
>JAIFZK010000009.1:27495000-27497500 GCA_027481765.1 Tenualosa thibaudeaui | reverse complement strand
TGATGGTGATGGTGGTGGTGGTGGTGGTGGTGGTGTTGCAGCCGCCTAGTCATGACAGAAATAATGTCAGTAATAGTAGTATTAGTAGTGCTAGTAGTAGTCTAGTTGTAGGTTAGTTGTAGATGGGATATCCTAATTAGGGACTCCAGGCAGCGACCGAAATAGACAAACTCACTTCGGGGAATCCCCTCTAGGTGTCTCGCTTTTTCGCTTTGTGCGGATTTAGACAGGAGCAGACGTAAGCTGCGCGCCTGTGTGTGTGTGTGTGTGTGTATGTGCGTGCGCTTGCTTGCTTGCGCGCGCGTGAGCGGGCGCGTGCTGACGTCACTGCTGTGTTGCGCCTGCTGCCTCGCCGAAACCTAAAGACCGGAGTTTTTCAGTAACGAGCACCACCGACAAGCGGGCTCTGTGAACTTGAGCTGCAGCCTGATGTACCATGCCTGGAGTTGGAACAGTCACAGCAAGTAGTCTATGGACGCGGTTAACCCACTAACAAACAGGCCGACGCTTTCCGAACCGAGGACGAGCAATCTTTTGGGTAAGTAAACAGCCAAGGCTTACAATTAAATTTTAATTAATTTAAATTAGAATAATGATTTGAAAAATACAATTCTGTCTTTGCATGCAAACTATTTTAATGTACAAATGCACTGTCTCGGCTATGTTTTTTAAGACGCGGACTAACAGACAGTGGAAATATCCCAGTAAAATAAATAATAGGCTAGATTTATAAGTTTAGTTTTGGGTTCAACTCTGTCTTAAGCTCAGATATCACTTGTCAAAGTCGCATGTCAATCAATCCTACAGTCCGTAATATCAGAAAAATTGAGCGATCACTCCAAGTTTGCGCACGTACGTTGGGGGTTTGAGACTTCGTCTTGATTTTTATATTAACGTAACTGTCTGATTAATTATTCCGGCGATCACATAATTTTAGACTCCAAATACATGCGCTCCGACTCGGTGCACTCCAGACAACACCGACTGGCCTGTCTCCCGCATGTGCGGAGCCTGACACCCGCGTGTCGACTTCTAAAAACGCATAAACATCAGAAAACACGCCTTGTACCGGAGGTTCCGCACAAGGCAAGAGTTCATAAAATGAACCGAGGACCCATAGCAGAGGTCGGCAGCGAAGTGTGAATGTCAAATCGTCGTGGAAAGGACGTGTAGACTACTCTACCAAAAAAATCCCTGAGGGATGTATCTTAACCGACCCTGTCTCGATAGATTAGCGACCTAGATTGATCGATTACTTGATTGATTGGCATTCAGTAATTATATCTTATTGTCTCCTCACCTATGACTAGCGCGTTGCCCAGATGAACAGAACTGTGTCGTTTAAATGGCTAGCCTGATTGTTTATGGTCTGACTTCGGTTTACTCCTGTAGGCTTCATATCAGTCGGAGAGACACGGAGAGCCTGTCTACGGACAGAGAGGTTGAAAGGTGGCCCCCTTAATGTCGCGGTCGCATGAAATATGCGGAGATTTTGGCACTGTTGATGCGCATTTACCGCTTCAGACAGCCAGAGAAACTGGACGAAGCTATCTTTGCATTTGGGTTAATGTAGCGGTAGCCTCACGTCAGGTGGTCCACTTCTCAACACTAGTCGTAGCCTATTTGTGGTCGCTCCGGAGGCAGACTTGCGTGCGCGGTACAAGACTGTTAATTGCTGTAAATGGCAATGATGTTCTATTTCAAATATTTGTGTGGAGAGTATTGAGTCATCTATTTACACTTGTCTGGACAGAGAGTTCAGATTGATTGCTAATGGGACAGGACTCATGTAATGTCGCATGTAATGTTTTGTCGATACAGTAGGCTATTAGAGTAAAGAATGGATTTTTTTTTTTTTTTGGGGGGGGGGGGGGGGTACAATAGACCACGTTTGCTTAAATTCGCTGTTGACTGCTAAAAGGCTGAATGAAAGGTTGCGCCGGTCAACGCGTAACTATCCTGTCATTTAGTACCCAACGCTTCGATTAAAGATAACCCACCCAAGTACACGCTCCTGATACTTATTTCCCGTGATATTATCGGGACATATCAACAGTCTGACCGCCGGTGGATGGCGGTCGTTGGTGTATTCGCCCCATCATTAACATGTGCTACTTTATTCCTGTGGTAACTTTAGAAGTAATTTGGCTAGTTTTAAGCTCGTCTTCACATCCGCCGCACCTATGGTTTAGGCCAAACGACTCTTTAGTCGATAGTTAAAATAGTTTAAAAATGTAACATAGAACATACTACAATAGAACATGTAGTATTCAGTGTTTAGATAAAGGTACTGCCACCACATGAATCTACTCTTCAGCCGACATGAGAAACACAATTAACCTTTGATACACTTATGCTCTCACATCAGTGTGAGGAAAATGTAATAAATCGTTCATCCAGTTCCCTTGTTTATCCCAAACGATTTGTGAAATCGAGATATACGCCCGCCTCTGCCACCCCCATGACAAGCGGTCTTTGTTGAGGAAAATGTAAGAATTTA
>JAIFZK010000009.1:27490000-27492500 GCA_027481765.1 Tenualosa thibaudeaui | reverse complement strand
ATTTACAATATGTAAATTGCAGTGAATCAAGAGCATCAAATCTATTTTTATTATTAATATGTTATTATTCTGTTCCTATTATTACAACAACAACACAATAATAATAATAATAATAATAATGTTATTGTTTATTGTTATTATTGTTGTTATTATTGTTATTATTATTATATCTTACATCATAGGGATGTGAAGTGTAGATGTAGTCCACTGAGCTCCTGATTATGAGAAATGTCTGCAGGTCTGCATCAGCATCAGTGGAGCTGCAGGCTTGTCATGGTTTTGCATCAGCTAGTTGCTTTAGTTACTCATCAAAACCACATGCAGAACTGCAGAGGTGTGTGTGTGTGTTAGGAGGCTATAGGTCAGTGTGTGTGCAGTGTGTGTTTTTGTGTTGTGTGTGTGTGTGTGAGAGAGAGAGGCGTATGTTTTTGTGTATGTGCATGTGAAATAGAAAGAAAGAGGTGTGTGTGTCTCTTCAACCATGGTTTCCTGTCTAAAGTCTTTTTTTACCTGCCATGCAGTTCAGGTTGACTCCCTGTGGGCTGTGTGTGCTTGCTGACCAGAGCAGCAGAACGCAGCAGAACGCCCAGCCACCCATGAGGCCTCGGAACCGGTGGTGCTGCGCAGCGTTCCCCGCCTCCTCCGACACACATGGGTTCCATCCAGCTCCAGAACCCCGCCCACCCGGCGGCGCTGCTTGCGAAGGCCAATCAGATGCGTCTGTCCGGCACGCTGTGCGACGTGGCCATCGTGGTGGACGGCAGAGAGTTCCGCGCCCACCGCACAGTTCTGGCCTGCACCAGCAAGATGTTTGAGATCCTCTTCCACCGCCAGAGCGCCCGATACACGCTGGACTTCCTGTCGCCCAAGACCTTCGCTCAGATCCTGGAGTACGCCTACACGTCGGCCTTGCAGGCCCGCCTGGAGGACCTGGACGACCTGCTGTACGCCGCCGAGATCCTGGAGATGGAGTTCCTGGAGGAGCAGTGCCTCAAGATCCTGGAGAGCGTGCAGACGGCCGAGGGGGGCCGAGAGGGCGGGGGAGGGGATGACGAAGCGCACCGGGGCAAGAGTGCGGCCCAGACGTCTGCCGCTGCTGCCGTCATGTTGGATAGACAGGGCGATGCCAAAACCTCCCACAGTTCCTCAGTGTCCGCATCATCTGGAGGCTCCGCCCCAAACACTTACATCAACCAATCACTGTCTCTGAGGGCGGGGCCTAGGCCAGAGTTTGGCGAGGGACTGAATTCTGCTGGTCACCACAGCAACCACAATCCCATAATATCGTCGGAGATTAAGACTGAGGAGGAGGCCATGCAGGTGGACAGGGCAGGCGTAGTCAGGGGTAGTCATGACGATGAGACTGGTGTCTATAGCGACAGGCCGGGAACACCAGGCAGCAGATTGGCCAGAGGAAGTGTGATTACCAGCGCCCGGCACCTAAGCCACTCCCCCGAGGCCCCCAAGGATGAATCAGGGTTGATGGGCGTGGCCTCTCTTTATGGCCTGCCTCCTTTGACAGCCAATCACATTCCACAGTTGCCTATGGCCCCGCCCTTCCACATGCAGTTGGACTTTGGACACTACGGTAGCCTGCTGTCACCAAACTTCCTGCAGAGGGACTTTCTCAGCAAGCTGGTCGGCAGCGACCGCCGTCGCCGTGACAACAGATGTGAGGTGTGCGGGGTGGATTTGCCAGATGAGGAGGCACTGGAGCAGCACAGGTCTGTGTGTGTGTGTGTGTGTGTGTGTGTGTGTGTCATGGAATAGCGTTTCTCTTTTCTCCAATCACATGCTGTGTGTGTGTTGGGGGAGAGGATCTGTGTTTGTGTCTGTGTGTGTGTTTGTGTGTGTGTGTGTGTTTGTTTGTGTGTGTGCGTGTAGCTGTTTGTGCTGACATGATATGAGAGTTTGACCACGTGGTGTCATTGTAATGACTTCAGATGAGATGAGATGTTATAATGTGCCAAAGGAGTACACACACACACACACACACACACACACACACACACACACACACACACACACACACACACACACACACACACACACACACACACACACACACACACACACTCACACACACACACACACACTCACACACACACACACACACACACACACACACACACACACACACACACACACACACACACACACACACACACACACACACACACACACACACACACACACACACACACACACACAGCAATCTCCTCTAGGTTCATTGGTGTGACTGCCGATGACTGTGAGTGTGTGAGTGTGCAAAGGTCATGAATGGGTGGTTAATGTAGTGCAGCCCTTACACACACACACACTCACACACACACACACTCACACACACACACACACACACACACACACACACACACACTCACACTCACACACACACTCACACTCACACTCACACACACAAACACACACAGCTTTGCTGATTGACTGTGCAGAGGAGCAGGAAATGAGGCCTAACTCCTGCGGCAGCACCTCTGACCTTTGA
>JAIFZK010000009.1:27460000-27462500 GCA_027481765.1 Tenualosa thibaudeaui | reverse complement strand
TGTTCACTTGACACTATTCACCATAGAACCATGTTCACTTGACACTATTCACCATAGAACCATGTTCACCGTACACTATTCACCATAGAACCATGTTCACTTGACACTATTCACCATAGAACCATGTTCACTTGACACAATTCACCATAGAACCATGTTCACTTGACACTATTAGGGGCCTTACCACCATAGAACCATGTTCACTTGACACTATTCACCATAGAACCATGTTCACTTGACACTGTTCACCATAGAACCATGTTCACTTGACAGTATTCACCATAGAACCATGTTCACCGTACACTATTCACCATAGAACCATGTTCACTTGACACTATTCACCATAGAACCATGTTCACCGTACACTATTCACCATAGAACCATGTTCACTTGACACTATTCACCATAGAACCATGTTCACTTGACACAATTCACCATAGAACCATGTTCACTTGACACTATTAGGGGCCTTACCACCATAGAACCATGTTCACTTGACACTATTCACCATAGAACCATGTTCACTTGACACTATTCACCATAGAACCATGTTCACCGTACACTATTCACCATAGAACCATGTTCACTTGACACTATTCACCATAGAACCATGTTCACTTGACACTATTCACCATAGAACCATGTTCACCGTACACTATTCACCATAGAACCATGTTCACCATACACAATTCACCATAGAACCATGTTCACTTGACACAATTCACCATAGAACCATGTTCACTTGACACTATTCACCATAGAACCATGTTCACCATACACTATTCACCATAGAACCATGTTCACCATACACTATTCACCATAGAACCACGTTCACCATACACTATTCACCATAGAATCATGTTCACCATACACTATTCACCATAGAACCATGTTGCCTTGACACTATTCATCATAGAACCATATTCACCATACACTATTCACCATAGAACCATGTTGCCTTGACACTATTCACCATAGAACCATGTTCACCATACACTATTCACCATAGAACCATGTTCACCATACACTATTCACCATAGAACCATGTTGCCTTGACACTATTCACCATAGAACCATGTTCACCATATACTATTCACCATAGAACCATGTTGCCTTGACACTATTCACCATAGAACCATGTTGCCTGTAGAATCTTTTGTCGGCAAATAAAGTTATGTTGTCTTGTGATCTTGGGTCGGTCTTGGGTTTTCACGTTGGCCTGTTGTCAGAGAGATGCCTCACTTTGTCCTATAAGAAATGAAAAGGCTACAAGGAGTCCTAAAAATGACCAGGCTACATGGTTTTGTCCATGAGGAAGTTCTGTAGTCTAATTGTCCACTGCTTTGGTCCATACCTGTTAGTCACTAACAATAATAAGAAGACTCTTTTGATCCTTTGAGGGAAATTTGGTTTCTGCATTTAACCCAGTCATAAATTAGTGACACAGCACACAGTGAAGTGAAGTACACACACACACACACACACACACACACAGTGAAGTGAAGTACATACACACACACACACACACACAATGAAGTGAAGTACACACTGACCCAGAGCACTTGGCTGCCTGCTGTAGTGGAGCCCAGAGAGCTGTGAGGGGTTAGGAGCCGTACTCAAGGGACTGTGAGGGGTTAGGTGTCTTACTCAAGGGAGCTGTGAGGGGTTAGGTGTCTTACTCAAGGGACTGTGAGGGGTTAGGTGTCTTACTCAAGGGAGCTGTGAGGGGTTAGGTGTCTTACTCAAGGGAGCTGTGAGGGGTTAGGTGTCTTACTCAAGGGACTGTGAGGGGTTAGGTGTCTTACTCAAGGGAGCTGTGAGGGGTTAGGTGTCTTACTCAAGGGACTGTGAGGGGTTAGGTGTCTTACTCAAGGGAGCTGTGAGGGGTTAGGTGTCTTACTCAAGGGAGCTGTGAGGGGTTAGGAGCCTTACTCAAGGGAGCAGTGAGGGGTTAGGTGTCTTACTCAAGGGAGCTGTGAGGGGTTAGGTGTCTTACTCAAGGGACTGTGAGGGGTTAGGTGTCTTACTCAAGGGAGCTGTGAGGGGTTAGGAGCCTTACTCAAGGGAGCAGTGAGGGGTTAGGGGCCTTACAGCCATGGCAACATCTGCAAGCCCAAAGCCATAACCAGTAGGCCTTACTTTTCATTTGCTCACATTGTTAAAATTAACACACACACACACACACACACACACACACACACAGATCTATCTGATGATATTTCCTTGTGTGCACTCAGATATACACACTGATCACAACTGCTGATAAAGAGGAAGTGTGTTTGTGTGTGTGTGTGTGTGTGTGTGTGTGTGTGTGTGTGCATGTTGACACAAAAAGTTTGAGATCACTTAGATATTTCCTTGTTTTCCAAGGGAACACTAAGAAATGGGAATAGGAAATATTGCAAGGGAACAAGACATGAAGTCCTTGCTAGAGATGTAATTAATGTTTTTATCTGAAATGATGAATGTGTTCTTCAAACTTTGCTCCCATTTAAAAAGT
>JAIFZK010000009.1:27437500-27455000 GCA_027481765.1 Tenualosa thibaudeaui | reverse complement strand
AATTCTATGAGTCATCAATAAAAGTTATTTGAATCAAATTGGCAGACACCTCATCCCTAACTGGTAGTAGATAATGAACTGTAGACCCACAGAGCCCAGGCAGAGCATTTTTATAACCTCCTTTTTTTGAAAATACCAAACGAAGCTATACATAATCGTGTATACATTATCGTGTATGGCCTCGTTTGGTTTGCGTACCGTGATGCGTACCGTGATGCATACCGTGATGCGTACCGTGATGTGTAACGTGATGCGTACCAAGCCGTGGGCACACTGTACCGTTGCATCCCTAGTGCCATTAGAATAGAGAGCACTGTGGAAATTGACAAAATGGCAGGTATCTCAAAGTACATGTATGTTTCAGTCCATTGAGGCAGTGTACTAAAATGTAAGCAAATGTGTTTTGGTCTAAATTAATTATTTAATTTAAAATTCTTCTTCTTAGTCATGGGAATGTGTCTTGTACCATTGTAACTGCCACTTCTATTTGTATGTATTATTTGTAAATTATATGTATTTAGCTTATTTAGTATTTAATTGCTATGATTTATTTATACAATTTCTATTTTATTTTCAATTAGTATATGGTAAATAATATGAGTATTTCAAGGGATTGGGAGAGTAGACTAGAGTTTCTGATTCTATCCTCGGATTCTATCTGCACCTACTATTTTTAATGATTGTTTTATATATTTATTTATAGCCTACTATATTAAGATATTATTTTATTCATTTCCTGCTATATTAAGACATGTGAGCATTTATTTTATTTTATTTCTTGCCTACTATATTAAGACAGGTAAGTACTTGCTTATTCAGCTAATTTTAGGGCTGTCGCAGTTAACCCGTTAATAGTGCATTAACACAATCTCTCTTTATGGCGATTTATGGCGAAAAATGACGCTGTTAATGCAGGGTGTAAAAACGACAGTAAACTGGGCTCATCTTTGTAAGGAAAGGGTGATTCATGGCGATTTAAAGGGCGATTTATGGCGAAAAATGTCGCTGTTAATGCAGGGTGTAAAAACGACAGTAAACTGGGCTCATCAAGGAAAGGGATGATGGAGCCTGCTTCCATCGGGTCCATTTTGATTGGATCTCTGTCTCAGGCAAACAGAACAAAGTGGCAATAGGCCTTGTAGCCATACTGATCTGCAGAGTGAAATCAAATCAAGTTTGTGTGTGCGCGTGTGTGGGAACTGGGGTAACACAGAACATGTGCAAATGACCATCTGATTCAATGCAAATGCAACACAATAGACAGCACATGAATGTCATTTCAAGTATTGATTCTATTCTATATTTTTTTTGCCTGTGTGTGTGTGTGTGTGTGTGTGTGCAGCTGGAGAAAAAGCCATCGTGTGTGACCAGTGTGGAGCTCAGTTCCAGAAGGAGGATGACTTGGAGACCCACAAACAAATACACACAGGTTTGAGCCGTGTGTGTGTGTGTGTGTGTGTGTGTGTGTGTGTGTGAATGCCTGTCTGTTTTACACTTTTTTCATGTGTAACAACTCTACACACAAATGAAAAAGTCATTAACACTCACATAAAGATGAAGAGATAAACCTTTAGTTCAGATTGAGACACAAATTCTTTTTCAAAATGACAGTCTACAGCTGAGCCTCTGCTGTGATCATCACACTGAGTGTCTAATAATCAAGTAAGCTAAAATATTCTGTAAACCAAAGTGAAACAATAGAAAAGTGAAAAAAAAGCACATTGTAATTACAGTACAGCAAAATGCTACTGAAAAAAAGGTCTGAGGTGGGGTGTGGGGTCGAGGCCATTATTATTCATATGTGCTATTGGATGGATCTGACCTGAGGACACAACCTGATGAGGACCCATCCTGATAAGGATGGACAGCACAGATGCCACCTTGATGCCGCCTTGCTGATCACATTCATCCCTGAACAGACTCCACCTTGGCATGCCTTGGACATTGTTTATAGAAGTGCCATTTCATTCCTTTGCAATATGAAAAGAATGATTTGATGTTTAGAAATAGTGGCTAAGCAAATATAAAACTCTTAAATACAAAATACAAAACTGTGTCCTTGTGCAGAATTGTAGGTACGTAGTGGCACTCTTGATGTGGTTCTAAAACGTCACATAATAGAGCTATTTCAATGATTAGCATTTATTTTATATACATAATGTTTAAATGTGGTATGGTCTCAATATTAGTCCAGGTGATCATAAAAGCACAATTATAAGTTTAGCCATAGACAGCAATCCAGTGGGAGGGGGAGGAGTTATTGTTTTATGTTGGTGAACCTATTTTTATAGCCTAAAATTCTGCTCATAATAAGAAATTAATACCTGAAGCAGCAAAATGTGCATTTTGGCAACAAATGTATAGTTTATACATTATGCCATTTTTCCCTTGATGTAGATGGCCAAAATGTACCAATGTGGGCTGTGGGCTACTCTTGGTTCACAAATGTACCAATGTGGAGAAATCAGGCAAAATGCAGAAGTGATATCTGATCCACTACTGCGGTTCATTGGGTTCATGCATGCCAATGGAGGCTACCAGTGAAATTCATCAGTAAGCCTGTCTATACATTGGCAGGCTTTACAGAGACACGCTAACAGGCTTTACAGAGACACGCTAACAGGCTTTACAGAGACATGCTAACAGGCTTTACAGAGACACACTAACAGGCTTTACAGAGACACGCTAACAGGCTTTACAGAGACACGCTAACAGGCTTTACAGAGACACGCTAACAGGCTTTACAGAGACACGCTAACAGGGTTTACAGAGACATGCTAACAGGCTTTACAGAGACATGCTAACAGGCTTTACAGAGACACTCTAACAGGCTTTACAGAGACACGCTAACAGGCTTTACAGAGACATGTTAACAGGCTTTACAGAGACACGCTAACAGGCTTTACAGAGACATGCTAACAGGCTTTACAGAGACATGCTAACAGGCTTTACAGAGAGTGGTTAAGAAAAAAACTAAAATAGAAGGAATCTGAGGCTACAATTTGCTCACTTAAATTGGGTGATAGAAGAAATGCAAAAATGTTGCTGATGAGCCTCCATTTCAGCAATTGCATTCAGATGGTTAGAATGTATCTGGTTTTGTCTGTTTTTAAACTGGTCTTTCATACCAGCTCTTGCCAATTGATGGTTTAGCTATTTGGGCCACCAGCAGGACATGCTGGTTTTGTCTTTGTATCAAGCTGGTTTTGCAGTTGTGATCAGCTAGTCAAGCTGGACCTTACCAGTTAAGCTGGCATGGTTTATTTTTGGCCTTGATGGTTTATCCTGCCCTGACACCAGCGAAACACGCTGGTGTGACCAGCTTGAGAAAGGTTCTCTGTCCTTAAATGGCCTCATCTTTGAGATATGGGCTGTGCGTCATCAGCATGTGCAGTCAGTAACACAATCACACAATATGCAGCCAGTAACACATGCACAATTACATTCCATCATGTCAATATGAACAAAAATCTCCCAGAATTGTTTCCAGCACCTTGTTAAATCAGTGACATGAAGAACTCAGGCAGATCTGAAGGCGTCAAGGGAGGAAGCTGTTGCCTAATCTTCGCTTGCTGAGACAACACTGTGTGGTCCAGTTCATCAGCCAATGGATCCAAATCCGCACAACATACATTTAACAGATGATACAAAATCTGATGGGTTCACAGATGCTGGGATTTCCTTCATACACTGTCAATGAATTTCATCATTGGCTGTTCACTTGAATATTTGTTGATGTTGTGAATAGTATGACTGTAATCCCTGATCACCAAATCGTAGCAAAATGCATAATTCACTTATGGCTGAGGGCTAAAAAGGTTGCAACTATGAAGCATTTTATGATGTTACATACGGCATGATTTTAAGCCCTGACCATTAAAACATAGAAGTAAACATCACCTTTTCTCCATGATCACAGGAGAGATATGATGCAAGGCACATAATTCCATTATGGCGGATTTCAAAATGAGGCCTTTCCAGTGTGGTGTATGGTATCATGTGACCCTTGACCATTATAGGGGTTGCCTCTGTCACCTTTTCTGCATTAGTTGTTTAGTTGTGATGAAACATTCAGTATTCATGATGTGGCATAAAGTCAAATGGACGCCATTACCACCATGAGGCAGTTTTGCAATGACTCCAATTAGAAAATGTTCTGGATGCCAAACTGTGGAAGTGGACCAAATTTCATGCTTTCATGAAAAAGTGAACAAAACACCCGAAATCTGTCAGAAATCATCTGGACTACAAAAGGCTTTGGTGCTTTGGTCAAAGCAGTGTTAGTGTGTAAGCAGTCAGCAAAAACTCTAATATTTGTCAACCCTGCTTATTTGTGTGTGACTTTTTAGGAAATGGTGCATGTTAGTATGTGGTGCATGTATATCTCATTTAACAAAACACACACACGCAGACTCGTGGCTAATGTCAGGTTAAATGCGGTCAACGATCCCAACGGTTAAACAGTGGAAACCCATCTAAAAATAGATCAGGAAGAACAGAAGCTAGAGAGAGAGAGAGAGAAAGTGTGTGTGTGTTTGTGTGTGTGTGTGTGTGTCGGCAAATGAAGAGGAGTAACACAGAAGGAGTGTGTGTGTGTGTGTGTGTGTGTATGTTGAGAGATTTTGAATGCCTGCCAGTAATGTGAACAGTCTGGCAGTCCAGACTCCCCTGTGGCCAGTGCTCTCTCTTTCACATCTCTCCCTCTCTCTTCTCTCTCTCTCCTCTCTCTCTCTCTTTCACATCTCTCCCTCTCTCTCCGTCTCTCCTCTCTCTCTTTCACATCTCTCCCT
This sequence comes from Tenualosa thibaudeaui, assembly GCA_027481765.1. Lineage (NCBI taxonomy): Eukaryota > Metazoa > Chordata > Actinopteri > Clupeiformes > Clupeidae > Tenualosa > Tenualosa thibaudeaui. Next base: position 27,450,210 of record JAIFZK010000009.1, on the reverse strand, counting down.
CTCTCCTCTCTCTCTCTTTCACATCTCTCCCTCTCTCTCTCTTTTCTCTCTCTGTTTCACATCTATCTCTCTCTCTCTCTTTCACATCTTTCCCTCTTTTCTCTCTCTCTCCTTCACATTTCTCTTCTCTCTCCCTCTCTCCTCTCTATCTCTTTCACATCTCTCCCTCTCTTCTCTCTCTCTCTTTCACATCTCTCCCTCTCTCTCTCTGTCTCATATGCCTCCTATTTTTGACCTGTCCTGATCCTGATTTAAAAGTAGGTCGCAAGTCCGCTTTTGAGTACATCTGTTTGTGTGGTGTGTGTGTGTGTGTGTGTGTGTGTGTGTGTGTGTGTGTGTGTATTACTGATACACCAGTTATCTCCATATACAACAATTATATGCATCAGTACAGCGGTGAAGACTCTCCTCCATTATATGCATCAGTACAGCGGTGAAGACTCTCCTCCATTATATGCATCAGTACAGCGGTGAAGACTCTCCTCCATTTTCTCTTATCCTCTCTCTCTCTCTCACTCCCTCTCTCTCTCTCCTTCTCTCTCTCGTTCTCTCTCTCTCTCTTCTTCTTTTCCTCCCTCTCTCCTTCACTCCCTCATTCTCTTTTCCTCTCTCTCTCTTCACTCCCTCCTTCTATTTCCCTCTCTCTCCCCTTCTTTTCCTCCTTCTCTCCCACTCCCTCTCTCCCTCCTTCTCTCTCTCTTTTTCTCGCTTTTCCCCTTCTGCTTTCATGTCTTGTGTTCGAGGGGAAAATATGCAAAGCATTTTTGGAGACAGATCAGTGGATTACTTTTTGGGAACACAGCGTGACTCACACACACACACACACACACACACACACACACACAAATAGTACAGAGACACACAAAATACACACACCAACACAAACAGACAAGTAAACAATTTCTTTCTGGCTTAAAATAGGTTTTGACGGAGAAAAGAGAGGAATTGGGTATGGAGAGAGAGGGGGGAGGGGGAGGGCAGAGAGAGAAGACAAGAGACAGAAGTCTTTCACCCCAGCCTCCTTAATCACTGTACTGGAACAAGAAAGAGATCAGTATTCACAAGTGCATGCGCGTGCACACACACACACACACACACACACACACACACACACACACACGTGTTCTATACAGGTAATAGAATCCTGTATAGAACGCATTTTACTGAATCTCTACAGTTGACTGTCTCAACAGGGCAGGACTGGAAATAAACTTTACACTGATCTCTACTTTACACTGATCTCTGCAATCTTTTACTGTAAAAACCTCACAGTAATCTCTGAAGCCTTTCATCGTTTTGTGTTTTCAACATTTGAATGATAATATATTTCTAGGGGTGCTAATAATGTTTTTTTGTTGCACATCTGTTTTAGCTAAAGCTATTTAATTCATTCTGTCTCCAAAGGGGACCAGACTGTAGAGTTCGGCTCCAGATCTGATAGCTGGGAGTTAATTTCAGTTACTTTTAGACATTCCCTTCAGTAATGAAAACAATTAATCCCTTAGCCTACAAACACAGCTAACAGCTAACAAACAAAAATGAGACATCTGGACAGTTTGGCAATGATATGCATGTTTCTGTCTGTCCTCTCTCTCTCTCTTTCTCTCTCTCTCTCTCCCATTCTGATGTCTGTAAATCTGTCGAGTTGTAACAATATAGAACACAAATGAAGTGGTGTGATTAGTGTGATAATGAAGTGATGTACATATGTTCTTAAAGGTGTTAACCAATAACAACAAACTGAAAATATTTCAGGAAGATTCAAATAAATCCATCCTCATCAGGGTCTCCTCAAAGAGCCCATTGTGGTTTGGTGCAGCTAGGAGGGGGATCTTAAGGGGATCTTAAGGGGCAATTTTTGGGGTTGTAATAATAGTACAATGGGTCTATTAAAAAGAGAAAGGGGTTGTTGAATTGCCCATCAGGAATATGATGCAAATTATGACTGGTTATGATTGCAATAGTAAAATGGTGAACTGGTTATGATTGCATCCCTAGTGTAGAGGGTGGAGTGTAGGATGTAGGGATAGTGTAGTGTGGGATGCGGAGTGTGGGGTGTGGTGTGTGGGATGTGGTGTGTGGGATGCGAAGTGTGGTGTGTGGGGTGTGAGATGTGGGATGTGGAGTGTGGTGTGTGGGATGCAGAGTGTGGGATGTGGAGTGTGGGATGTGTGGAGTGTGGGATGTGGAGTGTGGTGTGTGGGATTCGGAGTGTGGGATGTGGAGTGTGGTGTGTGGGATGTGGAGTGTGGGATGTGGAGTGTGGGATGCGGAGTGTGGGGTGTGAGATGTGGGGTGTGGTGTGTGGGATGTGGAGTGTGGGATGTGGAGTGTGGGATGCGGAGTGTGGGGTGTGGTATGTGGGATGTGGGGTGTGGTGTGTGGGATGCGAAGTGTGGTGTGTGGGGTGTGAGATGTGGGATGTGGAGTGTGGTGTGTGGGATGCGGAGTGTGGGATGTGTGGAGTGTGGGATGTGGAGTGTGGTGTATGGGATTCGGAGTGTGGGATGTGGAGTGTGGTGTGTGGGATGTGGAGTGTGGGATGTGGAGTGTGGGATGTGGTGTGTGGGATGCGAAGTGTGGTGTGTGGGGTGTGAGATGTGGGATGTGGAGTGTGGTGTGTGGGATGCGGAGTGTGGGATGTGGAGTGTGGGATGCGGAGTGTGGTGTGTGGGATGCAGAGTGTGGGGTGTGAGATGTGGGATGTGGAGTGTGGTGTGTGGGATGCGAAGTGTGGTGTGTGGGATGCGGATTGTGGGATGCGGAGTGTGGGATGCGGAGTGTGGGATGTGGAGTGTGGTGTGTGGGATGCGGAGTGTGGGATGCGGAGTGTGGGATGTGGAGTGTGGTGTGTGGGATGTGAAGTGTGGGATGTGGAGTGTGGTGTGTGGGATGTGGAGTGTGGTGTGTGGGATGCGGAGTGTGGGATGCGGAGTGTGGGGTGTGGAGTTTGGGATGTGGAGTGTGGTGTGTGAGATGTGGGATGCGGAGTGTGGTGTGTGGGATGCGGAGTGTGGTGTGTGGGATGTGGGATGCGGAGTGTGGGATGCGGAGTGTGGGGTGTGGAGTTTGGGATGTGGAGTGTGGTGTGTGAGATGTGGGATGCGGAGTGTGGTGTGTGGGATGTGGGATGCGGAGTGTGGTGTGTGGGATGTGGGATGCGGAGTGTGGGATGCGGAGTGTGGTGTGTGGGATGCGGAGTGTGGGATGCGGAGTGTGGGGTGTGGAGTTTGGGATGTGGAGTGTGGTGTGTGGGATGTGGGATGCGGAGTGTGGGATGCGGAGTGTGGGATGCGGAGTGTGGTGTGTGGGATGCGGAGTGTGGGATGCGGAGTGTGGGATGTGGAGTGTGGTGTGTGGGATGTGGAGTGTGGGATGCGGAGTGTGGTGTGTGGGATGCGGAGTGTGGGGTGTGGGATGCGAAGTGTGGTGTGTGGGATGCGAAGTGTGGTGTGTGGGATGCGGATTGTGGGATGCGGAGTGTGGGGTGTGGAGTGTGGTGTGTGAGATGTGGGATGCGGAGTGCAGTGTGTTGGTATAGCAGCCCATCAGCTATATGAAGATTAGGATAGTTAAGGCAGTGGAATAAATACTCTGTCAGTTTGGAACGATACTGTTCTCCTGTGTGTGTGTGTGTGTGTGTGTGTGTGTTGAGGAAGTGAGCTATCAGTCTCCAAATTAAATCAAGTAGTGTCCAGCCTGCCTGCCCAGATACAATCTAAATGAGTTTTTCAGCAGCTGGTGCTCAGCTGCACACACACACACACACACACAGCTGGTAAATAAATGCTATTACACTAGTGGCCTGTATCCAGAGGCTCACACACACGTACACACACACGTCTGTTTTGCATAATGTGTGTGCAGTGTGCACACATGCATGTACTTTGTGTCTGTGAGTAGATCTGTATGTCTGTGTGTGTGTGTGTGTGTGTGTGTGTGTACACACACGTGTGTGTGGGCATGCACCCTATGGAGAATCCTTGTCTGATAAGAAAAGCATTTACATTCCCTTGTGTGTATGATTGTGTATTTGTGTGTGTGTATGTATGTGTGTGTATGATTGTGTATTTGTGTGTGTGTACGTATGTGTGTGTATGATTGTGTATTTGTGTGTGTGTACGTATGTGTGTGTATGATTGTGTATTTGTGTGTGTGTGTACGTATGTGTGTGTATGATTGTGTATTTGTGTGTGTGTACGTATGTGTGTGTGTATGTAAATCTCTATGCGGGATATCTCTAATTCTATTGTGAGTAAGGATACTCTGGGTCTACCCTCCCTCTCCTTCTCTCTCTCTCTCTCTCTCTGTGTGTGTGTGTGTGTGAGAGATTATGGAACACCCGCAGTTCTGTTATTGAGATTGAGTCCAAATGAAATCAGCAGGAAGTTCTATTGACCAAATTCTCACTAAATCTATACTTGTGTGTGGTTGTGCATCTTTATGTCTACCTGTGTGTGTGTGTTCGTGCATGTCACATATGCATGTCACTAACTCTGTTAGCTCACTCAGACACTTTTCACACACACACACACACACACACACACACACACACACACACACACATACACTACAGTGCTAGTTATTTACTGTTCATCTGATCTGTCCAAGGCTGCTTTTACTAACTGATGTAATATATCATCACTGTCACTACTGGGTCACCACTGTAACGTTACTGGTGACGACGATGATTGGCTGCCTGTATGTTTTTAATAGTAAAATAGCATGAAGATTACTTACCAAGGTGGCACACAGAAAAACTGCCCTAAAATATAGTTTAAGGCTACTATCAAAAGCTCCCCTAATAATATAGCTAACCACAATAATATAGCTAACCCTATTAATATAGCTAACCCAGTTATATAGCTAACCCCAATAATGTAGCCAATCCCAATAATATAGCTAACCCTATTAATATAGCTAACCCCAGTAATATAGCTAACCCCAATAATGTAGCTAATCCCAATAATATAGCTAACCCTATTAATACAGCTAACTCTAATAATATAAGCTAGCTAACTCAATTAATTGGCATGAAGAATAAACTTATAGTGAATAAAATAATGTAATAATAAACAAATAGTTGATAAGCTAAATTATAAAAACTATGACAACAGAAGATAAATGCATGCACTGTACAATTGCATAGATAAATAGATAGGTAGGTAGACAGACAGACAGGTAAGAATTATGCAAAATATTATAAACATTATCCAAAGCCATTCAAATATCTAAATAATGACCAAATAAATATTACAGCATAAAACATGATGAAAGGTCTGAATTTCATTCTGTTTCCTTCAGTAAATCCCAAAGCTACATGCTTGTGTTGTGGATGTGTGCTTGATCAGTTAGACCTGATCTCATGTCTACAATATCCATCCCTTGGCTTTGGACAAAATAGAGAGAGAGAAAAAGAGAGAGAAAGAATGAGTGTGTGCTTTTATGTGTATGTGTGTGAGTGAGAGAGAGAAAGAGACAGAGCATGAGAGAGTGTGTGTATGAGAGAGAGAGAGAAAGAGAGAGCATGAGAGAGTATGTGTGAAAGTGTGTGTGTATGGGAGAGAGAGACAATGCGTGAGAGTATGTGTGAGAGAGAGCATGTGTGTGAGAGTGTGTTTGTGTGTGAGAGACAGAGAGAGAGTGTGTGTGTGTGTATGTGTGTGTGCATGAGAGAGAGAGTGCGTGTGAGAGTGTGTTTGTGTGTGAGAGACAGAGTGTGTGTGTGTGTATGAGAGAGAGTGCATGTGAGAGTGTGTGTGTGTATGAGAGAGAGAGTGCGTGTGAGAGTGTGTGTGTGTGTGTATGAGAGAGAGTGCGTGTGAGAGTGTGTGTGTGTGAGAGAGTGTGTATCTGTTCTCTGTCTCTAATCTCCAGGCCTTCCTGGAGCTAAAAGCTTCTTTTCCCTCAATAGCCCGACATGGTCTTTTCCTGCAGGGACAAAAGCCTTCAAAACACACACACACACATGCACACACACACACACACACACACACACAAAGAAGTGTATTGTGTGTGACAATGCACACATACACAAGTATGCCTGGTTGCACTCTCTCTCTCTCACACATACACACACACATTTAATTGTGAATGCACACCTGACTGCTGGTCCCTCATGGACACTGGACGCGTGGATGAGTGGTTAGATGTCAGGGTTAGGGTTGGGTTTGGGGTCAGGGTTAGGGTTAGGATTATAAGAGTCTGGATGGCTGTAATAAACCAGGCAGCAGTGGTGCTGGGTAGTCATTATCATGGTGGATTCTTAGAAAGCAGTCCAACATGAGCACAGTATAAGACACGCCCTGCTAGGCTACGCTACAGGAGTCCAACATGAGCACAGTATAAGACACGCCCTGCTAGGCTACGCTACAGCAGTCCAACATGAGCACAGTATAAGACACGCCCTGCTAGGCTACGCTACAGGAGTCCAACATGAGCACAGTATAAGACACGCCCTGCTAGGCTACGCTACAGGAGTCCAACATGAGCACAGTATAAGACACGCCCTGCTAGGCTACGCTACAGGAGTCCAACATGAGCACAGTATAAGACACGCCCTGCTAGGCTACGCTACAGGAGTGGTTCACATGGGGAGAGTGGGTGCATCTGACTGCTCTCACGGTGTGTGTTATATGTGACTGAGAGAACACGGTGTGTGTTATATGTGACTGAGAGAACACGGTGTGTGTTATATGTGACTGAGAGAACACGGTGTGTGTTATATGTGACTGAGAGAACACGGTGTGTGCTATATGTTGATGTACAGCATCACTAAACGTAAGAGTCTGGCTGTGGTCCGTGTCTGTGCCGCATCTGGCCCGTGTCTGTGCCACATCTGGCCCAGAATAGAAGAGAGCGAAGTACATGAACAGATCCCTCCAAAACCCCCAGAGGGCCCGCCCATCTCTTCCCAGCCCACCAATCAACGGCGGGTTCTGTGGTTCAGTGATTATATTTCTTTCCATAATACATCCCATAATACATCCTGCGTGGAACAAATTCATTTTATTTTTGGAGATAATTATTTAGGTAGGGACAGGCTTGTAAAAGGAAAAGTTCAAACTCTGATACATTCAAAGGATTTACATTTTAATGTTTTGATATATAAAAATCATATTGAGATGTAAAATTAGCGTTCTCAGAATTTTGGGGTTTATTTTCCTAAAATTGAAAGATGAGATTGAGAATGTAGCTGACTGAGATTCATAACAGATATTTGTAAATGATATAAAAATGCAAATATAAAATTAGAAATACATTAAAAGCTTTTTTTTCATTTACACACACACACACTTTAAATTAATTTGCTTTTCAAAACCTGACATCCCAGTTATCCAGTTATCCAGTTCAAAACTATTTACTTTCATATAACACTGTAGATAGAGATTGAATGTTTGTCTTTCATATAAGATTGTAGATAGCGACTGAATGATGGTAGTGGCATAAAGTGTGTGTGTGTGTGTGTGTTCGGTCTCCTATTCTATGTTTCATGAATATTTGTCATTTGTTGTGCATCTGTTTATGTGGCTATATTGTAAAAAATATTGTTTTATGTGTGTGTGTGTGTGTGTGTGTGTTTGTGTGTGTGTGGGGGGGAGGGGATGTTTGTACTCATTAGAGCAAGAGTTTTTGGTCCTTGTCTTTTCAGCTCTGAGAAATACTACAAATCAATATCAGCAATCACATACACACGCACACACACACACACAGACATGCACACACAAACACACACATACACACACACACACACACACACACAGACATGCACATACACACACACGCACATGCACACACACACACACACACACACACATAGGACTTGGTTCCCAGAGGGAGCCTTTTACTCCAAGGTCAGCAGGTAAAATGATTGAATCGATTTCAATTCTCTGAGTCCTAGAAACAAAACAAAAAAGAGAGAGGCAAAAACACTGACATGAAGACTTCACTGTGTGTGTGTTTGTGTGTGTGTGTGTGTGTGTGTACCCTCATTGGTGTATTCAGTTTTAATTTGTGAGTCAACAAAAGCAGATTTAGAAGATAATAATAACAAGTGTATAAGCATTTGCTTTAGAATCTCTCTCTCTCTCTCTCTCTCTGTGTGTGTGTGTTTGTGTGTGTGTGTGTGTGTGTGTGTGTGTGTGTGGAGCAATATCTGTGAGTGAGATTTAGTGTGCTGGGTGTGAGTTTGGAGAAAGAGTGAGGAAAAGTGGAGAAAGAACGAGTGCAATGAATTGTGTATTGATCTCAGAGTGGGATGGAGAGAATCAGAAAGAGGGAAGGAGGGAGAGAGAGAAAGCAAAGAGAAAAGACAGACAGAGAGAGAGAATGAAGAGAAAAGGAGAAGAAGAATGTGATGGGGGGAGAGAGAAAAATGAAGCAGGGAAAGAGACACATGGGGAGAAAAAGAGAGAAAATGATGGAGTGAGAAAGATGGAGTGAATGGAGAAGTGGAGGGAGAGAGAGAAGGTGAAAGAGAGAGCAGAGGCAAGGTGCAGACAGACAGAAAAACAGCACCCAGAGTTCCACAAATCTGATTTAATCAGACAGTCAGTGGGGAGAGAGGGAGAAAGTGTGTGTGTGTGTGTGTGTGTTTGTGATAATCACATCAAATCCGTGACACACTGATAATTACTAAAACCAAGACACATACTCGCTTTGTGTGTGTGTGTGTGTGTGTGTGTGTGTCTGCACACACACAGCATTTTAACGTGTAGTCTGATGAAAACTAGCAAACTATTCCATGTACATCTGTGTGTAATTGATAGACAGCCAATGAGGGAAGGGAAGGAAAAGAGAGAGGGAGAGAGAAAGGAAGGGAGGGAGAGAGAGAGCAACAAAGAGAGACGTAAGAAGGAAGAGAAAGACACAGATATGCAAAGGCTGGTGTGTCTGCGTTGCTGGTAATATTCTGCCCAAATAGGAGCATAGGACTAAATAGCTGTAACTATATGCTTTACACTTGTGTGTGTGCGTGTCTGTTTGTATATATGGATGGATGCACACTTGTGTGCGTGTGTGTGTGTGTGTGTGTGTGTGTGTGTGTGTAAACATGTGTGTGTACATGCTTGCAACTGCACGAAAGATGGTGAGAGACACCATTTGCTCTCCTCAATCGATTTGGCGCAATGGAAATGAGGTTGTGAATGTCAGAGTGTCTGTATGTGTGTGTGTGTGGATGTGTGTATATGTGTGTGTGTAGATGTGTGTATATATGTGTGTATATATGTGTGTGTATGTGTGTATATATGTGTGTGTGTGTGTGTGTGTGTGTGTATGTGTGTCTGTGTCTGTTTGTGTGAGTGTCTGTGTGTGTATGTGTGTGTGTGTGGATGTGTGTCTTTGTGTCTATGTGTGTGTGCGTGTATAGATGGGTGTGTGTGTCTGTGTGTGTGTGGATGGGTGTGTGTGTCTCTGTGCATTTGTGTTCACTTGTTCTTGCTTCTGTGTGTATATGCACAAGTGCATGAGATTGTGTGTGTGTGTATATGTGTGTGTGTGTGTGTGTGTATGTGTGTGTATATGTGTGTGTGTGTGTGTGTGTATGTGTGTGTGTATGTGTGTGTGTGTGTGTGTGTGTATGTGTGTGTGTGTGTGTGTGTGTGTGTGTGTGTGTGTGTGTGTGTTCAGGACAAATGAAGCTCAAATGAGTCGGAACGCTTCTGGAGCACCTACAGCTGCCTTCCTAATCACCATGGCAACCATCCAATATGGTTGCCGGGGGTGTCTGCATCATTCCATACTGGCACGTCGGCAGGGTCACACACACACACACACACAGTAGACAAGAGGGGGCGCTGTGTGTGTGTGTGTGTGTGTGTGTGTGTGTGTACCGAGGGGATACACTACCTGACACACACACAGATATGTATGGTGATGGTCAGAATGTTCCTGTTATCCCCATGTGCTCTCCAGCTGCTTCAGAAGGTCCTCCAGACACACACACACAGCTCCAGCCCCAACACCCAAGGTCCTCCTGAAGCAGCCCTCCCAGGAGCCAAAGGAAATGTACAGAAATCCAAATCTCAAAAGGAAAATCTGTTCAGATCAAATCAAATCAAATTCAAACCAACATCCAACCCTGTCAGGTACAAATAATCCCAGTCAAACCAACATCCTACCCTGTCAGGTACAAATAATCCCAGTCAAACCAACATCCGACCCTGTCAGGTACAAATAATCCCAGTCAAACCAACATCCGACCCTGTCAGGTACAAATAATCCCAGTCAAACCAACATCCGACTCTGTCAGGTACAAATAATCCCAGTCAAACTGCTCTCAGATGACCGGTGATGGTGGTTGTGCACACAGGGCTTGGATATGGGAAATAAAGACTCCAGTAAATATCAGACAATATTTTTCTCCCCACAAATGTAGAGGAGACTTAGATTAGTGTTTGCACCCTGCTGTAAGTGTGTAAGATAGGAAAGGATGTAGCATTTATCTCCAGGACTATCAATACCTCTCTCTCTCTCTCTGTCTCTCTCTCTCTCTCTCTCTCTCTCTCTCACACACATACACACACTTTCTCTCTCTTTGTCTCTGTCTCTCTCTCTCCCTTTGTCTCTCTCTCTCTCTCTTTCTCTTTCTCTCTGTCATTCTCTCTCTGTTTTCTAAGTCTAAGTGTTTCTGTGTTCTTTCCTGTCAGGGTCATACTTGATGGCTCTGATTGTCCCCTCTCAGACTCTGTCCGCTCCTGAAAGACACTGTTAGCAGTTCATTATTGTCCTTATTACGTGCTAATGACTTACTCACACACACACTCACTCACACACACACTCACTCACACACACACTGCCACGCTGGGTTATGACTGAGCATCTCTTTCGTCTCAGAAACAGACACAGCATTGTAGTTAGTCAGGTAGAAGTTCGACTTTTCTTTATTTTTACTGAACACACTGTCTACTGAAACTCATTGCAGCTTCCTCCCTCAAAACCCACCACAAATGATTTACAATCTCTTTTATCATTGCAATTTAGGATTAACTGATTATGATAACTGTTAATATGTGAACACTGATTAAGTGCTATCATTCTACTGGTAGATTACAGAGATTGGTACTACTGTCAGTTAAAACACTTTTCTTTACATAGATTAGGATTATTATTGGAAATGCTGTGTGTGTAGTAATCATTTTTATCCTGGGTTACCCAGCTAACACATAACGTTAACAGAACGTTAGCTGTGTGAAGCATGTGAAGGGGATGTTTGGGGCACAGAGGTAAAATGTGTTGTTTTTGGTCCAACTGATGTGGGTGTCTTGCAGGGACAAATTCAGTGCTGGCACCATCTTGGGGCCACATTGTGTGTGTGTGTGTGTGTGTGTGTGTGCGTGAGTGTGTGTGTGCGTGCGTGTGTGTGTGTGTGTGTGTGTGTCACCCCCCTGCCTGAATGCTATTGTCCTTCTAACTCAGCATGGGGTGCCAAGGACAACCACCCCCACCCCCCTCACAAACACACACACAACTTTCAAGCACCCAGCCACCTGCCCCTGACCCTTCTAACACACACACATAGACTCACACATCCTTTCCCATATGTACACACACACACACACACACATGTGTACAAACATAAACATAAACATGTGTATGTGTAAATATAGCACAATGCATAACATACATAAAGGCCACAAAGCTCTACAAACTGAGATCAGATCTAGAAACATGGGATGGAAATATGGATGCCTCAGATAAAGTAGATCCACTGCTGCCCCCTAGAGGACACACGTGGGAAGTGCACAGAGACCTCATCACCATCTCTCTATATCTCTCCATCTCTCTGCCTCACCCAATCTCTCTCTCTCTCTCTCTCTCTCTCTCTCTATGTATATATATATATATCTCACTCCCTCACCCCATCTCTCTCTCTCTCTCCCTCTCTCTCTCTCTCCCTCTATCTCTCTCTCTCACCCCATCACCATCTCTCCGCCTCACCCCATCTCTCTCTCTCTCTCTCTCTCTATGTATATATATATATATATATATATATATATATATATATATATATATATCTCACTCCCTCACCCCATCTCTCTCTCTCTCTCCCTCTCTCTCTCTCACCCTCTATCTCTCTCACCCTCACCATCACCATCTCTCTCACCCCTCTCTCTCTCTCTCTATGTATATATATATATATATATATATATATATATATATATATCTCACTCCCTCACCCCATCTCTCTCTCTCTCTATGTATATATATATATATATATATATATATATCTCACTCCCTCACCCCATCTCTCTCTCCCTCTCTCTCTATATATATATATATCTCACTCCCTCACCCAATCTCTCCCTCTCTCTCTCTCTCCCTCCCCTCTTCTCTCTCTCTCTGCTCAGTTCTATTCAATTCAATTTGATATTTATGTATGAGACACATGGAGTAAGAAACCAATGTAAGTAATAAAGTTGAATCTAATCTAATCTAATCTAATCTAATCTAATTTAATCTAATCTAATCTAATCTAATCTAATCTAATCTAATTTAATCTAATCTAATCTAATCTAATTTAATTTAATCTAATCTAATCTAATCTAATCTAATCTAAGTACGTGTGCACACATAGGTTTATACGTACATATAGCTCTCTCTATTCTTCATCGTCCCAGTCCTCTCTGAAATATGTGTGTGTATGTGTGTATGTATGTATGTATGTGTGTGTATGTATGTGTATGTATGTATGTATGTATGTATGTATG
>JAIFZK010000009.1:27407500-27427500 GCA_027481765.1 Tenualosa thibaudeaui | reverse complement strand
GTGTGTGTATGTGAATGTGTGTGTGTGTGTGTATGTGAGTATGTGTGAGAAAGAGAGTGTGTGTGTATGTGTGTGTGTGTGTGAGTATGTGTGAGAAAGAGAGTGTGTGTGTGTGTGTGAGTGTGTGTATGTGTGTGTGTGTGTATGTGAGTGTGTGTGTGTGTTTGATGTTGACAGGTTGCTTTGCAGCAATCGTTGCTCAAGAGATTCCTTGAGATTCCTTGCCGCAGTGATCAGCAGTTTTTGATTTAGCTTTTTTGTACGTTTTCTTATTTGTGACCAAACATGTTATTTTGTATGAATTAACCTTGCTTAAGAGAAGGACTGTTGTTTTTGTCGTTGTTGTTCAGCTACCTCTTAAGTTCTCTTGTACTCATCTTGCAAGAAAAAAAAGCACATTATGTGTTGTCATTGCCATGTAAACTCACTCTTTCTTGTCAGTATGTGTTTGTGAGCCATGTTTATTTAAAGGGTTTTATTTGGTAGAGTTGTTTTATATTAAAAAGTAAAAACAAAAATGTTTACTGTCTATTTTTGCTATTCTACACACTAAATGAAATGTAATTGCTTAAAGGAGAAATATGGTGTGAACCAATCCATAGCCCTGTTGTTCAAGGTCACTGAATGCTGTGTTGGTAATAGAAATTAAGGGAAAAGGAAATGAAAAAGAATGAGAAAATTTTATTCAACGTAGGCCGAATAATGATCTAATAATCTAATCTAATAATGATCTTGTGACTAACAGGAACTCTCTTTCAGTCTAATTTTCCTATGCCCTATTCAGTTAACATCAGCTGCCGGTTTGCTTTTCGATCTGTTTTTATCACATGTTCTCATTCTTTTTCTTTTCGATCTGTTTTTATCACATGTTCTCATTCTTTTTCCTACAGGGGAGTTTAGAATGTTGATAAACAATAGCGTTCTGCCACCTGGAAGTAACATATTGTTGTATCGTAGCCCTATGTGTATGGCAGTTAACAGATGATTGTAGTTAAGCTATTAGCTAAAAAGTGAAACAGATTATTGTAGGCTAGCTATTATCTGACAGACAACCTCTAAAATATACATCTCAGTTAACATGATCAACAAGATCATGATAAAATGTTTTTTTTTTTTTATCTTGGTTAAATCGACATGAGAGGCTAGTTAAATAGTGATGATAAAATTACACTGTTCTTGCCACCAAACTAGCGCGTTTGCTAATTTGCCACGCCCAGCAGAAATGTCATATAGACAGTACTAAGATTAAACCAACAGGGCTATGGATTAAATCAGACTGGATACGGTGACTACGGTGACATCACTTACGTTAATGATATTGACTGCACAAATGGCAATGTCCCTGGTTCCCTCGGAATATTCAGGGAAATGTCGCCGAGGTCTGGTCTCCTTACTTTACGAGGGATGATGATGATGGTCAGATGACCATTTCTATGTAACAGTACTTTCCTCTGCTTTAGCTTTCAAACTCTTTGACACATTTCAAATTTAAATTATTTGTACAACCACCCATAATTTGTTCAAATCACAACAGTAATTGCAATAAAATAAAATAAATAAAATACTTTTCAATAAAAAGTAGCCTAAACGCCTCACATGATGATGCAACAGGTTTGAGCCTTGAACCCAAGTATTCATGTCACAGTATGCAAGAGAACTGAACCCATCTAAGTAGTCTAGACCTATTCACGTCATAGTATGCACTGATCTAAGTAGTCTAGACCTATTCACGTCATAGTATGCACTGATCTAAGTAGACCTATTCACGTTATAGTATGCACTGATCTAAGTAGACCTATTCACGTCATAGTATGCACTGATCTAAGTAGTCTAGACCTATTCAAGTCATAGTATGCACTGATATAAGTAGTCTAGACCTATTCACGTCATAGTATGCACTGATCTAAATAGGTGCAAGAGCATTGAACCCATATAAGTATCTGATAGGCCCATTCCTGTCAGTGCAGGAGGACACTGAAGCAGCGTTCAAGCGTGCACCATCAGTTTCAGAAGCATTTCTGGAGTGACTATCAAAGTATTCTCCTTTCAACAAGGTTTGAATGAATTTGTGTGTATTGTGTAACACAGGTCGATGGATTGAAGGAGTGTGTGTGTGTGTCCAAGGGTGCCTGTATGGAGTTGTAGAACTGGGGAAGTTAGCAGCAGAAGTCCAGTTTGCAGAGGACAGTTTGTAGGGCCTGTATGAAGGATGATGACTGTGTTTGATGTGTTTGTAGGTCCTGTTTGAAGGATGATGGCTGTGTTTGATGTGTTTGTAGGGCCTGTGGATGAGGAGGGTATTCCTGAGGGAAGGCCTGGCAGCTGTGGACCTGACGCTGTTTGTTCAAAAGAAAAAAAGAAAGAATGTTCCTCTGTCTTTCAGTGGGTCACATTACAGTTCTTTTCTGAATGCTTACTTACCGTTTTTTAAAGACAACAAGACGCTGAAGATGACTTAGGTCGAAACGTTTGGCTTGACATCCTTCCCAATAAATCACTGTCATAAGATTTATACTCGAGAGTGCAGCTTTCACTACTCTATGCTTACTTACAGTAACAGAGAGAGCGAGCCTAGGTTACAGGGACCTACCAATTCCTCTGAATTTGGCTTTAGCATAGAGCACTGGCGCCACTCTGTGTTAAGTTTGACAACGACAGTTTACGTCGTTCTGTGCTCTTCGCGTTGCCCTGGCGCGTTTCTTGGATCACCGGTGTCGCGAGCCAGAGCGAGGCTGCTATCCCGCAGGACGACAACATTCCACACCTCTGCTGTAGCGGTACGAATAACAGTCTATACATCAATGAGACCACAGTAACCTTTGTAACTATGCGGTTTCAGAGGCATGGGCATGTTTAATTGGAGTGTGAGACAACAACGCTGGATTGAGGTTTTCTTCCTTTCACAATAGCGGGTATTTAGCCCAGTTAAATGGCCTTAGCTGCTGCTAACTTAACCTGCTGTCCGCAAACTCGATATCTGCTAGCAAAAATGGTAACCCTGTGGCGCTTGAGATAGCTAGGATGGTATCCAGATAACGTTACGCATAACGCAACGAATTACAAACCCCACAGGCTAACAAAAAGGCTGTCCAGAGGTCTACATAATGCGAGTAAGTTGTGCAGCTAGCAAGAAGTTAACGTTAGCTACACAGAAACGTTATCTAGAACTTATACCTGCGTGATGTAAACAGCTGTCATGTAACGTCAGGTTGGTTGATTGGTCGCTGGTGGTTTCACCTACAGAGACTGTGCATGCTTGTGTCTACACTTTTACGACTTTGTAGCAACGTTTAGCGAGGTTGTGGCATCTTGCACCCGACTGGACATTTTAGTGATCCACGGAGGGGACCCAGTGCAGTCTCGTCACTCTCATCAGAAATATTTTGTGTCTGCTGGTCAGGCGATAACGTTGTCGTCCTTCTCGACCTAACGGTACTAACTCTGGAGGAACAAATTTAACTCTAAACCCTGCCGCCAGGAGTGCTGATCTCCGTCCAGTAACGTTAGATTTGGTTCTGTTTCCTTAAGTATGCTGCTTTTGCTCATGAGCTGACAGAGCAAACTCTTGGCGGAGTCCTCCAGAGTTTCGATTACCCGGTTCAGTGCGGACAGCTAACGCGCTATTGGATACTACTCAGATCAGGATCAGGACCAGGAGGGGTCATCCGCGACAGCTGCCCTGCAGAGCGTCTGACGGGCGGGTCAGTGCAGATTCTGGTGCGGTGTGTAACGCTCTGGACGGGTGAATGGACCTCTACTGAAGCTGCTTTAGTTTATGATAAGTGTGTGT
This sequence comes from Tenualosa thibaudeaui, assembly GCA_027481765.1. Classification (NCBI taxonomy): domain Eukaryota; kingdom Metazoa; phylum Chordata; class Actinopteri; order Clupeiformes; family Clupeidae; genus Tenualosa; species Tenualosa thibaudeaui. The sequence goes on along the minus strand of JAIFZK010000009.1, from coordinate 27,423,710 downwards.
GTGTTTGTTTTTGTGTTTGTTTATTGTGGGTCAGGGAAAGATGAGCCAGCGAGCAGAACGCCGTGGGATCCATGTGGATCAGTCGGAGCTGCTGTGTAAGAAGGGATGCGGTTACTATGGCAACGCGGCGTGGCAGGGCCTGTGCTCTAAGTGCTGGCGGGAGGAATACCAGAGGGCGCGACAGAAGCAGATCCAGGACGACTGGGCGCTGGCTGAGAAGTATGTGTGAGAGAGTGAGAGAGCGTGTACGTGTGTGTATATATTTATATATATATATATATATTTATTTATTTATTTATAAATATATGTATTTATTTCCAAAGTATATAATTTCCAAAGTGACTTGCAAAAAGAGGATTAACGTTCAAGGTACAACACAATAAAAAACTTAACTAAGAGTGAAACTTGCTAACAGGAAATGAAAGTGCAGGAGTGTGATAAAAGTGCTGTAGAAAGAGTTTGTGTGTGTGTGTGTGTGTGTGTGTGTGTGAGTGTGAGAGAGTGTGGGGGGATGGCATTGTAAGTGCATTCCGGGTAGTAATACGTTTTAAGCCAGGACATACTGGGTCTTCAAGGTGGAGAGGGCATCTTCTGCTCTGGTAGCACTTGGAAGGCAAGGCGATAACAGGGCCCTAGCTGTGAGACAGGATTCAAACCAGGCCAAGCACTGTCTCAGTGGAGCGGCCAGTTTGAAGCCAGATTGAGAAGTCTGCTGAGAGAAATGACCTGTTGAGAGAAATTACCTGTTTGAAGACGGTTCGTTCAATGGTTTTAGAGAGGAAAAGAAGAGGAGAGACAGGCTGGTAGTTCTCCACTTGAGTGGGAGCGAGGGAGGGTTTTTGAGCTGCGATGTGACCTGAGCTTGTTTGTAGGTGGTGGGAAATGAACTTCTAGTGAAGCATTGACCAGATGTGTAGCTGTCTCAATGGCAGGATATTTGGCCTGTAGAAGAGTGTCTGGAATAGAGAATTAGGATGGCTGTCTGTAAGACGCTTAGACACCTCATCCTCTGAAAGAGAACTCAATGAAGAAAAACAAGCAGGAGTTTAGGTGGGTCAGACAACTGACTGAAGAGTCAGACAGGGTGTGTGTAGGTGGGTCAGACAACTGACTGAAGAGTCAGACAGGGTGTGTGTAGGTGGGTCAGACAACTGACTGAAGAGTCAGACAGGGTGTGTGTAGGTGGGTCAGACAACTGACTGAAGAGTCAGACAGGGTGTGTGTAGGTGGGTCAGACAACTGACTGAAGGGTGAGACAGGGTGTGTGTAGGTGGGTCAGACAACTGACTGAAGAGTCAGACAGGGTGTGTGTAGGTGTGTGTACGTTTAGCCTTTTTGGGTGTGTGTGTATAGGTAAAGTAATATAGATAGATAGGTAAATACTTTTATTATCCCATAGGAAATTCTAAACAGTAATTCTGAACAGTACACTCAGTGTGTGTGTGTGTGTGTGTGTGTGTGTGTGTGTTTGCATACACACGGGTGTGTCTTGATAGCACGACACAAGGATATGGTATGAACAAAGGGTGTGTGTATACATGGGCAATGAGTGGTGTTTAACTGGTTCTATTTCGTTTCTCCTGACCGCCAGAGGCGGTGCTTTCAGCACATGGATGTCCATCACACGAACGTGCAGGTCGAGTAATAATAACAACAAAGTCACTTGTGACCTGGGTGACGTCACCCCGTGACCGGCACAAAAGGCCGGTGAACCTCTCTTTCATCTTCTCGCGTTTTGCAGGTTGCAAGTTTGCACGGAAGTTGGAATATTGGACTAGCGCCAAAAAAGTTTCGTTACCCTCTGGGTTGGGGCAGTGCACTCGCATCCCCCAAGAAACTGCGTACTAGTCGTTACATTTCTTATTTCGGATTTTCTTCGTTGGTAAGTGCTCCGTTTGTCTGAGTGTTCTCGCTCGGTGGAGCTACCTGACTTAGCCCTCCGGGGCGGTGTTCCTCACCGCTGGAGATTGGCCTTGGCGCTTCAATTTTGAGGTAAGCTGTTTTATTTTATTATTTTAGCGGTGCTCTCGCCGCAGTTTGTAGTTTAACAAACGGATTATGGCGCACAGCGCCTTTTCAGTTTGGTTGTAAGACAACCTTGTTTGGTGTAACCAGCTAGCTACCTGAAGCCGGGTGATCCCGCTCAGCCCCTCACACCGTTACTGCCGACAGCGGGTGTGCTCGCCCCAGCTGTTGTTTGTTTCTGCCAGTTTGACAATTTATTTTGTCTTGTTATTGGGGTGCTCTCGCCCCAATTCATTGTTACATCACAGATGTTCAACTGCTGCGCCAACTGCCTGGCCCCCCTCGAGCCGGACGACGGCCACCATGAGTGCCCCTTTTGCCTGGGGATTGAGCACCTACGGCAGGGGTTAACTGACATGGCCTGTGCTGACTGCATGTGCCTGAGCGTGGCAACACGAACCTCCAGGCTGGCTCAGATGGGCCCTCAGCCAGATGCCCCCCAGGCCACGGGGGGACAGGAAGTGGTGCTGGCCACAGCGGCAGGGCCCAGCAAGCGGCGTGGTGTTACCGTTTGCAGTGTCTCCAAGGCAAAAAAGAGGCGACCAGGCAATTTGGCCCAGAAGGTCAATACGATCTCTGCTGAGCTGCAGGCGATGAAGGCCCTGCTGGCCAATCTCCAGCCTCCAGAGTAGAGTGCACAGGGTGGCAGTGTACACCCCGACTCCCTGGCAGCCTGAGCGGTCACCATCACCACCATCCCTGTCACCGGTCGTCGAGGCCCGTGGCCTAGACGTTCTCTCCATCCAGGCTTCTGAGAGCCTGGTATACTGTGAATCTGAGCCCCACGATTCCGCCTCTCAGGCTGGCTCCCAGGCCACCAGCCCTAGTACAGCAGAAGCATCGACGGCTGAGCGACCATCCATCCAGCCGGCCTTGAAGGCAGCATTGGCCCGCCTGGGGTTGGACACGCCCCCAGTGGCCCAGCCTAGGCAGAGTGCCTTCTTCAGGGGCTCCGCACAGCCCCCCATGCTGACTGTGCCACCCTCAAGCCCATACATCGAGGAGCTGCAGAGGTGCTGGGCTGACCCTAAGCGCCTTTCTCACCTCCCCAGAGACTGCAGGGCGTTGGCAGCTATGCAAGACGTCCCCACCTACAGCCTCCAACGGATGCCCAATATAGAGCCATCCATGGCTGCCCTCGTTCTGTCTCCTAACGAGGCTCTGCGGCCTGACGCCCAGTGCCCCCGCGCTCAGTGCCGCATCACTGACGACCTCATCATTTGGGGCTACGACACGGCGGCGCGTATGGGACGCATCGGAAACTCTATGTCCCACCTGATGCTGGCCCTCGCCCAGACGCTGCAAGGCACAGACCCAGCGTCGCAGGAACTTTGTGAGGCGGCACTCCAGGCCTTCGCATACTCGTCACGGGAGCTGGGTAGGCTAATGTCTTACCTCACCCTCGCCCGCCGCCAAATATGGCTGGCCCAGTCTCCGCTGGCAGAGCCCGACAGGCGGGTGCTTCGTTCTCTCCCTGTCTGCCCCGGGGAGTTGTTTGGCCAGGCTACGCAGCAGGCCCTGGACAGGAGTGCACAGGTCAAGCACGACAGCAGTTCGCTGGTCTTCGCCAGGTGTACCAGCATGGCAACACGGCTTCAACCTCCAGGGGGCCTACACCAGCACCGCCATCTCGGCCGCGTACCCGCCAGGACTCTAGGCGTGTGGATGACTTTCGTCGCCCCACCACCTCCCGTACCCGCAGCGCTGCCCCCTACCACCAGCCTGTGCCTCGTCGCCCCCCCGGAGACCAGCGGGGGCGAACTAGGCGGTGGTCATATCATCATCATATCATCCGGCGGTTGGCCACTTTTCCAGCCAGCAGCTCTGGCATTGGAAAATGATGACCCCAGACCCCTGGGTGCTGGCGACCCTCACAGAGGGTTACCGCATCCAGTTCCACCGACGACTGCCACGTTTCCAAGGGGTCAAGACCACCATCATGGGCCACACGGGGAAGGCCCTTGTCCTACGGCAGGAGATTGTTGCCCTCCTGGGAAAAGGAGCGATCTCTCCAGTCGACAAACAGAGACAGCAAGGTGGGTTTTACTCAACATATTTTGTTGTTCCCAAAAAAGACGGTGGTCTCCGCCCAATCCTCGACCTGAGGTCCCTGAACGTACATTTGAAGGTCCTGAAATTCCACATGCTGCGTACTGTGGATGTGCTGCAACACATCCAGGAGGCCGACTGGTTTACCACCATCGACCTCAAAGATGCCTACTTTCATGTACCAGTTGCGCCACACCACAGGCAATTCCTGCGGTTTGCCTTCGAGGGCCAGGCGTACGAGTTCCGTGTCCTGTCTTTTGGCATAGCGCTGGCCCCCCATGTGTTCACCAGATGTGTGGCAGCGGCATTGGCACCACTTCAGGTGTGAGGCATACGTGTTCTACCATACCTCGACGACTGGCTCATCTGCTCTCAGTCAGAAGCACAGGCCCACACCAACGTTGCGGCTGTGCTCACGCATGTCGCAGAGCTGGGGCTCAGGGTCAACCACAGGAAGAGCTCTCTGGTGCCCATCCAGGAGACCATCTTCTTAGGCATACAGCTAGAATAGTCGTGGAGGGCAACCCCCTCCCAGGCCAGGATCCACAACATCCGCCAGCTGATTGCCCGCTTCAGACAGGGCAGGTCGCTCACCCTGAGGACGTTTCAGCGCCTGCTGGGCACGCTCACAGCAGCCTCCTCTCTGGTCCCGCTGGGCCTCCTGGACCTCCGTCCACTTCAGAGGTGGCTGAACGACCTCCAGCTCCACCCCGCACTGCACGGGCACAGGCTGGTGAAGGTCACACACTCCTGCTCCAGGCTCCTCTGTCCATGGAGGAGGAGGGCGTACCTCATGCAGGGTGTTCCCCTAGCCGTCATCCCTTCCCGGAGGGAGGTCATCACCACGGACGCCTCCCTGGAAGGATGGGGTGCAGTCTGGCAGTGCCGGATGATCAGGGGCTGCTGGAGTTCACCGCAGCAGCAACAGCACATCAACGTGTTGGAGCTACAGGCTGTATTTCTCGGCCTACAGCACTTCCTCCCAGACCTAGCCGGCAGGCATGTTCTGGTAAGGACGGACAACTCCACAGTGGTGTACTACATCAACCACCAGGGGGGCACCAAGTCCCTACAGTGCTTGAAAGTGGCGCATCAGCTGTTGCGGTGGGCCCATCAACACTTTCGGAGTCTGCGGGCTATGTACTTGCCAGGTGCTGCCAACAGGGCGGCAGATCTGCTGTCCCGACAGGACCCCGACCCGGGGGAGTGGAGACTCAACCCAGCGGTGGTACGACTGAGACCCCCCCAGCGCAGGCGGGTGCCCACGTCCCTTGGTGCTGCAGGCTCTCTGCGATGCACCGTTTGAACCCCTGCTGGAGGCAGACATTTCATGGCTTTCCCTGAAAACTGCCTTTCTTCTAGCCATTACATCGGCTAGGCGCATTGGGGAATTGCACGCGCTGTCAGTCAGTGGGGACTGCATGCAGTGGCACCCAGGCGACAGTGGAGCCACACTGTGGCCTAATCCCTCTTTCCTTCCGAAGACCCTCTCTTCTACCCTCTCTTGTCAATCAGCCTCTTAGCCTGGAGGCGTTTGAGCCGGATCAGGGTGTGAGGTCTGAACTTTTGTGTCCGGTTCGCGCCCTCAGGGTGTACGTGTCCCGCACGGAGGGTTTTCGCAGAACTGATGCCCTGTTTGTTTGCCACACAGGACCGAGAAGGGGTCTGGCACTCTCCAAGCAGAGGCTATCCAAGTGGATTGTGGAGACCATACTACATGCCTACAGGCACAGTGGCTCCCCAGCCCCCCAGCCCATGCGGGCTCACGCTACTCGAGGCGTGGCAGCCTCGTAGGCGTCACTAAAGGGCGTGCCCCTTTCAGACATATGCAGCACGGCCTCCTGGGCGTCCAGCTGCACCTTCACCAGGTTTTACCGGGTTAATGTGGCCCCGCATAATCCCGTGGCAACAGTGGTGCTTCCAGGCCTGTTGCAGCAGCAGTGAGAACGGGTGGGCACTTCTCATGACTGTTGGTATTAGTCATCCATGTGCTGAAAGAACCGCCTCTGGCGATCAGGAGAAACGAAATAGAACGAGGGTTATGTTTATAACCACGGTTCTATGAGTTTCGGATGACCGCCAGAGCTTGGCAGTCACTCGGAGTGTACATGAGAAGATTTGCCAAGAGATCATTTCCTGGGTTCTCTGGCCTTTTGTGCCGGTCACGGGGTAACGTCACCCAGGTCATAAGTGACTTTGTTGTTATTATTACTCGACCTGCACGTTCGTGTGATGGACATCCATGTGCTAAAAGCACCGCCTCTGGCGGTCATCCGAAACTCATAGAACCGTGGTTATATACATAACCCTCGTTTTGTGTGTGTGTGTCAGGCTGCAGAGAGAGGAAGAGGAGGCGGCCTATGCCAGTACTCAGGGTAGCCAGTCTCACACTCCCTCTCAAGCGCCACACACTCCCTCTCAAGCGCCACACACTCTGGGGCCCTTCACCAAGTTTGAGGAGAAGAAGAGCAATGAGAAGACACGCAAGGTCACCACCGTCAAGAAGTTCTTCAGTCCCTCATCACGCACCGCACCCAAGAAAGGTAACACACACACACACACACACACACACACACAAACACACACATACACACACATGTGCGAGGACACCACTGTCAAGAAGTTCTTCAGTCCGTCATCACGCACTGTACCCAACAAAGATAACACACACACACACACACACACAAGAAAGGCCACACATGATGATTTCCAAACTGTTTAAATCTAGGCACAATACAACTGCGAAATCCCTCCGCTGTATGCAGAAGCTGGAAGCTGTAAACTAGCATGTTGTTCATCTGTAAACTAGCATGTTGTTCATCTTGCCCCAGGTGGGCTGACGAGGTCAAAGCCAGGTCCATCACAAAATGTGTGGTCCAATCAAAGGCTAGCGCTCTCCGCGGGGTGGGGTCTTTGTCATTTCATTGGATAGTTACAGTTTTGGGGAGGTCTGTCATCTGCTGGAGAACTGCTTGGCGAGGGCTGTGTGTGTGTGTGTGTGTGTGTGTGTGTGTGTGTGTGACCATAAACTAGTCTTCACACTCACACTCATTGAAATATCACCCCCTGTTCTCTGGGACAATTCCTGCTTTGAAGTGGGAAAGCGTGTGTATGTGTGTGAATGTCTAATTGTATGGGTGTATGTATGCTTGTGAGTGAGTGAGTGTGTGTATGTGTGTGAATGTCTGATTGTATGGGTGTGTGTATGCTTGTGAGTAAGTGAGTGTGTGTATGTGTGTGTGAATGCCTGATTGTGTGGGTGTGTGTATGCTTGTGAGTGTGTGTGTATGTGTGTGTTTGTTACGTCCCTCATTTTAACATTTTACATTCTTTTGACATTTGTTTAGTCATTTCATCTTTGTGTGCTTTAAGCTGAGCCAGTGTACACACACACACACACACACAAGTGTGTGTCACAACACTGAGCTAGTGTGATTTCATAGCAAGCCACAGTAGACACACACATACACACACACACACAGATCGAGACATTTGTTTTGAGGTTAATCCAAAGAGTCTCTACTCTCATTTATCCCCATGACTGACTGCTCTCATGGTAGTTTATGTGTGTGTATTTGTGTGTGTGTGTGACTGGTAGTTTATGTGTGTGTATTTGTGTGTGTGTGTGACTGGTAGTTTATGTGTGTGTATTTGTGTGTGTGTGTGACTGGTAGTTTATGTGTGTGTATTTGTGTGTGTGTGTGACTGGTAGTTTATGTGTGTGTATTTGTGTGTGTGTGTGACTGGTAGTTTATGTGTGTGTATTTGTGTGTGTGTGTGACTGGTAGTTTATGTGTGTGTATTTGTGTGTGTGTGTGACTGGTGTCATGGCAATGATGTTTGTTTGTTTGTTTGTGTTGATATTAATTCATCATCTCTCAATCACTAATGATTTATCACCCCTCCTCTCATCCACCCCTCCTCTCATCCACCCCTCCTCTCATCCTCCCCTCCTCTCATCCACCCCTCCTCTCATCCTCTCCCCCTCCTCTCATCCTCCCCTCCTCTCATCCACCCCTCCTCTCATTCTCTCATCCACCCCTCCTCTCATTCTCTCATCCTCTCATCCTCCCCTCCTCTCATCCTCCCCTCCTCTCATCCACCCCTCCTCTCATTCTCTCATCCTCCCCTCCTCTCATCCACCCCTCCTCTCATCCACCCCTCCTCTCATCCTCCCCTCCTCTCATCCTCCCCTCCTCTCATCCACCCCTCCTCTCATCCTCCCCTCCTCTCATCCTCTCATCCACCCCTCCTCTCATCCTCCCCTCCTCTCATCCACCCCTCCTCCCCTCCTCTCATCCTCCCCTCCTCTCATCCACCCCTCCTCTCATCCTCTCATCCACCCCCCTCCTCTCATCCTCCTCCCTCCTCTCATCCACCCTCCTCCCCTCCTCTCATCCTCCCCCTCCTCTCATCCACCCCCTCCTCCCCCTCCTCTCATCCTCCCCTCCTCTCATCCACCCTCCTCTCATCCTCCCCCTCCTCCTCTCATCCTCCCCTCCTCTCATCCACCCTCCTCTCATCCTCCTCCCTCCTCTCATCCTCCCTCCTCTCATCCACCCCTCCTCTCATCCTCCCCTCCTCTCAGCCACCCCTCCTCCCCTCCTCTCATCCTCCCCTCCTCTCATCCACCCCTCCTCTCAGCCACCCCTCCTCTCATCCTCCCCTCCTCTCATCCACCCCTCCTCTCATCCTCCTCTCCTCTCATCCTCCCCTCCTCTCATCCACCCCTCCTCTCATCCTCCCCTCCTCTCATCCACCCCTCCTCTCATCCACCCCTCCTCTCATCCACCCCTCCTCTCCTCCTCTCATACTCTCATCCTCTCTTCCTCCCCTCCTCTCATCCTCCCCTCCTCTCATCCTCCCCTCCTCTGATACTGCCCTCCTCACCTCCTCTCATCCTCCCCTACTCTCATCCACCCCTCCTCTCATCCTCCCCTCCTCTCATCCACCCCTCCTCTCATCCTCCCCTCCTCTCATCTCTCTCATCCACCCCTCCTCTCATCCACCCTCCTCTCATCCACCCCCTCCTCTCATCCCTCTCATCCACCCCTCCTCTCATCCACCCTCCTCTCATCCTCCCTCCTCTCATCCACCCCTCCTCCCTCCTCTCTCATCTCCTCCCTCCTCTCATCCACCCCTCCTCTCATCCACCCCTCCTCTCATCCTCCCCTCCTCTCATCCACCCCTCCTCTCCTCCACACCTCCTCTCATCCTCCCTCCTCTCATCCTCCCCTCCTCTCATCCACCCCTCCTCTCATCCTCTCTCATCCCCCCCTCCTCTCATCCACCCGCCTCGCATCCTCTCCCTCCTCTCATCCACCCCTCCTCTCATCCTCTCATCCACCCCTCCTCTCATACACCCTCCTCTCATCCACCCCTCCTCTCATTCTCTCTCATCCACCCCTCCTCTCATCCTCCCCTCCTCTCATCCTCTCATCCTCTCATCCTCTCCTCCTCTCATCCTCCCCTCCTCTCATCCTCCCCTCCTCTCATTCTCTCATCCACCCCTCCTCTCATCCACCCCTCCTCTCATCCACCCCTCCTCTCATCCTCCCCTCCTCTCATTCTCTCATCCACCCCTCCTCTCATCCACCCCTCCTCTCATCCACCCCTCCTCTCATCCTCTCATCCACCCCTCCTCTCATCCACCCCTCCTCTCATCCTCCCCTCCTCTCATCCTCCCCTCCTCTCATCCACCCCTCCTCTCATCCTCTCATTCTCTCATCCTCTCATTCTCACATGTCTCCTCCTCGGCCCCATCCATCACCAATCTGTGTCTGTGTGCCCCCATCCATCACCAATCTGTGTGTGTGTCTGTGTGTGTGTGTCTCCATGTACATGTACATGTGCCTTTGGGTGAGTGTGTGTCTGTCTGTGTGTGTGTCTGTGTGTGTCTGTGTCTGTGTGTGTGTGTGTGTGTCCATGTCCAAGTACATGTACATGTGCCTTTGGGGGAGTGTGTGCATGTGTGTGTGTGTTCCTGTGTGTGTGTGTGTGTGTGTGTGTGTGTTCCTGCTTGTGTGTGTATGTCTGTGTGTGTCCTAGTGTGTGATCAGGAGCAGGAGGTTCTGGGCAGGAGGAGGGAGAGTCATGGGGAGACTCTTCTGAGAGACCTCAGGGACATGTTCATGATGAACACCTCTACCGAAGGTAACACACACACACACACACACACACTGGTTTTTACCACTCCAGTGAAGCCTGATCCAGAGTCAGTAGGGCTGTGAGTGTGAGGCCTTTATCACTCTTTTGTGCACGTCTGAGTGTGTGTGTGCACGTCTGTGTGTGTGTGTGTGTGTGTCCGCGCATGTGTGTGAGTGTGAGCCATTTGTCATTCTTCTGTGCATGTCTGAATCGGTGTGTGTGTGTGTGTGTGAGAGGCAGTGTTGGGGAAGATACTTTTAAAAAGTAGTGTTCGTTACTTGTTAGTTCTTTAAAAGGTGATCCGTTACTTTTCTTAGTTACCCTCCACGGAAAGTAACTTTGGATGTTACTCGTTACTTTTAGGCTGCTGGACTTTGGGCAGAACCCCATATTTGTTCCTAAATGTGTGGGTCTACATCAAGGTCCACTATGGAGGACATAATAGTCATTTCTTTTGTGCTCTTTATTATAAAAATACCAGGCTATCACAGATTTCAGCACCACCGCTAAAGCCCTATGAAACAATATCTAATACCATACCATTGATACTTATGGACATATAGGTAACACTAAATCCATAGGCAAGGGCTAGGACTTATCTTATAGCCTTATACTCTTATTGATCGCTGAACTCCCAGAAACTCCAGTGAATGCACCATGTTAACTAAATAATCCCACACACATAATGCACCATGTTAACTAAATAATCCCACACACATAATGCACCATGTTAACTAAATAATCCCACACACATAATGCACCATGTTAACTAAATAATCCCACACACACAATGCACCATGTTAACTAAATAATCCCACACACACAATGCACCATGTTAACCAAATAATCCCACACACATAATGCACCATGTTAACCAAATAATCCCACACACATAATGCACCATGTTAACTAAATAATCCCACACACATAATGCACCATGTTAACTAAATAATCCCACACACATAATGCACCATGTTAACTAAATAATCCCACACACATAATGCACCATGTTAACTAAATAATCCCACACACATAATGCACCATGTTAACTAAATAATCCCACACACACAATGCACCATGTTAACTAAATAATCCCACACACATAATGCACCATGTTAACTAAATAATCCCACACACATAATGCACCATGTTAACTAAATAATCCCACACACACAATGCACCATGTTAACCAAATAATCCCACACACACAATGCACCATGTTAACTAAATAATCCCACACACATAATAATCCCACACACATAATAATCCCACACGCATAATGAGAAAGGCCTCCTCTAGCGTAAGCGCAGCTGCCAATACTTGTGTATTCAAGTGACCTCATGTTTCCTTAATGTGTGAGTCTCTGTGTCAATTAAAGCAACACAAATAGGCTGCACTGAAAGCTGAAATGTTACATGAATGAGTGAGTTGTGTTTATTGTCTTTTCATTGTTTCTTGTACTTATCCTATGTTATTGGAAACAGAAATAAGAACAGACAAATGTTTGATGAGAACAGACAAAAAGAACTAAAGCTTTTAGTTTTTAATGACAATAGTAACTGATAACTGACCTCATAGACATATTCACAGCTTTGATTGGACTTAAGTGATGTACAGATTAGCAGATAAGGAAGCCTGCCCAGAGGCTGTCGGATTGGACGGTCGTTCTGGACTTTTCCGACAGTCCGTTCCTGCCCCCATCCCACAAAGGTTAGCATTGGCTGCTTCTCGCTTCATGCTACCATGAGAGGTTACTACTGAGTGTCACTGTCAAATCTGTCCCTGGGAAAAGTAACTGCACTGAATTGAAAAAGGAACTATGTTTGGGTACCAAATTTTCAGTAGTAGCAGTTGCACTACCTTTGACCTGAAAAGTAACACACAACACTGGTGTGAGGCATTCATCACATTCTTCTGTGAATGTGTGTGTGTGTGTGCTGGGTAGTGTTTCACACAGGATTTTTAAGATGTGGTGTAATCCCAGCCTGTAGTGTGACCTGCAGTGTATTCTTTCTGTGGCCTGTGTGAGTTTGTGTGTGTGTCTGTGTGTGTGCGTGTGAGTTTGTGTGTGTGCGTGTGAGTTTGTTTGTGTGTGTGTGTGTGCGTGCGCGTGAGTTTGTTTGTGTGTGTGCGTGTGAGTTTGTTTGTGTGTGTGTGCGTGCGTGTGAGTTTGTTTGTGTGTGTGTGTTTGTGTGCGTGTGTGGCGTTGTAAGCAATGCTTATGACTGCACTGTCTTATCATAATACACTCCACACACATGCTAGAACCTGTGCTAAGGTCTCTGCATTGCTGTGTGTGTGCGCGTGTTTGTGCATGTGAGTTTATGTGTGTGTGCGTGTGAGTTTGTGTGTGTGTGTGTGCGTGTGTTTGTGTTTGTGTGCGTGTCCGTGCATTTCTTAGTGTGTGTGTGTGTGTGTGTGTGTGTGTGTGTGTGTGTGAGTTTGTGTGCGTGTGTGGCGTTGTAAGCAATGCTTATGACTGCACTGTCTTATCATAATACACTCCACACACATGCTAGAACCTGTACTAAGGTCTCTGCATTGCTGTGTGTATGTTCATGTGAGTTTATGAGTGTGTGCGTGTGAGTTTGTGTGTGTGTGTGTGCGTGTCTGTGCATTTCTTAGTTTGTGTGTGTGTGTGTGTGTGCTTATGACTGCACTGTCTTATCATAGTACACTCCACACATGTCAGAACCTGTGCTAAGGTCTCTGCATTGCTGTGTGTGTGTGTGTGCGTGCGTGTGCGTGTGTTTGTGTTTGTGTGCGTGTCCGTGCATTTCTTAGTGTGTGTGTGTGTGTGCTTTTGTGTGTGTGTGCGAACGTGTGTGCTTGTGTGTGTGTTTGTGTGCACGTCCGTGCATTTCTTAGTGTGTGTGTGTGTGTGTGTGTGTGTGTGTGTGTGTGTGGGCGCATATGTGTAAATGTCACTGGTTCATGTTAGTGATGTCACTGTTGTGTTGTCTCCCTGCTGAACAGCTCTTGTTTGGAGGCTAAGAGGTGGGTCCCTCTTTCTCTCTCCCTCTCTCTTTTTCTCTCTCTTTCTCTCTTCCTCCCTCTTTCTCTCCCTCTCTCTTTCTCTCCCCCCTCTCACTTTCTCTCCTCCTTCTTTTCCCTCTCTGTCCTCCACATGGTACAGAATCTAGAACACACGGCTGCATTTCAGAACAAGCTGTTCCGATTTGTGACCCAGTTGTAGGACACTCTGGCTTGAGTGTGAGTTTGAGTGTGAATCCGTTCATAGAGGTTTGCAAGAACCAGCTGATGTGATAAATGCATTTGATTTGCTGTCAGAAACCACACTGAGATTCTGACCTGACTACATTACTGACATGACTGTTATTGCTGTACAATTTACCAACACACCTCTAAGACGATCAAATGGGTTTCAGTTAATGGCTTTAGGCAGAAGAATGGCCCAATTCTGAGATTGTGAAAAAGGTCTCTTACTCTTTGGTAAGGTTCAGCTGTAGATGATATTCTTGAGAAGGTGTTGGGCAGAGATCACATTCTTTGGTAAGGTTCAGCTGTAGATGAGAAGCTCTTCTAATCAGACGTGTCTGCAATCCAGTAATTGGAGTAGATAATGGCTTTTCCAACCCCTGTGTGACAGGCTGTTGAGTGGTGGAATGTGTGTTTTTCTGTGTGTGTCTCTGTGTGTCTGTGTGTGTCTCTGTGTGTCTGTGTGTCTCTGTGTGTCTGTGTGTGTCTGTGTCCTTCCCGATGAAGGTCAGCTGATAGCCTGGACAAACGCCTTAGGTTTCACACAGGTAGGACAAACACCCGAGGTCTGATAACGGAGCGCAGTCGCCTGGCTAGTAATAGCACGGTAATGGCCACCAGAGGGTGCTGTGTGATATTCTAATCCCCCTCAGTAATTATCAAATGTATTTTTGCCAGGAATGCCTAATGCATCGCAGGGTCTATTTCCCAGAAGTGTTGTTGCTGACTTGCGTAACTACTTCCTTGGTTTGAGCAATACGACACTATTGTTTCCCAACGCCATCATTCGTACGAAGCAACTAACGGCGCTGATAACTACGTATCTGTAAATGACGCAGGTGTTCCCCAAAAGCATAGGTTGGACGTTCCATCGGAAGTAGCATTGTAAAGTTGTGTCGTTACGATTATTTGCTTGGATCTGTAAGACCATCATCTGCGATGCTTCCCCCACCTGCAACATGAATGAATGAATGATCTCACTTTAGCTTCACCTCACAGCTGGGGTGGAAAGATGAAAGTTATGCTTTAAAAACACATTTTCCTGTTACCCCACAGAAGTTTCAAATTACAATTTAATTACAATTAATTACGCTAATTAATCACTCACATCACCACCTTAATCTACTGGATCACTCTCTCAGCTTTGAAACAGCAGTGCAGCAATCTGTCAGTCAGGATGAGTAGGTTTTAGCATTTTTAAATGAGCATTTTATGTAGATACTAACTAAATGTTGCTATTGCCAAATAGCCTATGCCTTATATTTCCTGATAAATATGAAACTTGAATTGGCACATTCTTAGTCTTAGTACTTAGTACTCTCAGTATCCTCCTCAATACAGACTCATTGATATTGCTCCTGTTATTTTAAGTCCATATAAATATGAAACACAGTCATGTCAGTGAATATTATCCACAACTGTTAAATATGTCACATTAGTTTAACTAACAAGACAACATTGGTGATGTCCGCTCACGATATTGACATGCTCTTCTGCAGCAAGTGTGTCTGAGTAGTCTCTGAACACACCCGAAACAGCTGGAGACTCTGCAGTTTGGACAATGCTAGTCCATACGTCTTTCCAAACATCTATCCAACTTCATCGTACGATGGTAGATTTTTGGGAAACACCCTGTACTAACATCCTACTACTACACCCTATTCTAACATACTACTACTACACCCTATACTAACATCCTACTACTACACCCTATACTAACATACTACTACTACACCCTATTCTAACATACTACTGCTGCACCCTGTACTAACATCCTACTACTACACTCTATATTAGGATACTACTGTGTTAGGGATAAATCAGGTTGTGTGTGTGTGTGTGTGTGTGTGTGTGTGTGTGTGTATGTGTGTAACATATGACTGAAGGCCACGTTGAAGAAGCTTCTGAAAGGTTTGCCCATCAGCCCTACACTGATCTAAGTGTGTGTGTGTTATAGTGACATGCATTCCAAACAACCTCTCGGAACCTAGATAGATGAATTTCATACATCTGTGAAGATGAACACATACACACACTTTACACACACACACACACACGTCTATCACCCATGTGTGTCACCTGCCTGCAGACTGCACTGTCAGCTCTTCAGACTCTTCCTTTCCTCTGCCTGTTTTTGTTATTACAGCAGTACACTAATCATTGTGTGTGTGTGTCTGTGGTTGTGTGTGTGTGCATCTTTGTGGATGTGTGTGTGCATGTTTGTGTGACTGTGTGTGTGTGCTTGTGTGGTTGCATTTGTGTGTGTGTGTGTGTGTGTGTTTTTTCAGAGCCTCATGAGGGGAAAGCCCCAAGCCCCTCCATCTCGCGCCAGTCCAGCATCGAGACGGATCGTGTGTCACGGGACTTTGTGGACTACCTGAAGAGCCTGCAGAAGCCAGGCCGAGAGATCCACAAGCAGAGCAGAGCCTTCATCGAGAGCATGGCCAATAAGAAGGTGTGTTATTAGGGAAATGGCCAATCAGACAGACTGCTCTTAGGAGATTTGCCAATAACATGGGCCAGTTTCTCTAAGATCAGACAGTCTGTCCTTAGGGGACTGACCAACAAGAGGTTTGTAAAGTACTGCTCAGTCTCTGCTGTAATAGGTAGATTATCCATTTGGAGTCAAAGCTGTCATATCTACCCATCAGTAGAACAGGACTGGTAAATTGAAAGGCCAAACCTGCAGCATATTTCCATTACTGTTTGTATTTGTAATTCCTCACCTGTGCTGAGATCCAAACAAAAGTATTTAAAATGTGTGTGTGTG
>JAIFZK010000009.1:27355000-27405000 GCA_027481765.1 Tenualosa thibaudeaui | reverse complement strand
TGTGTGAGTGTGTGTGTGTTGTAACTGTGTGTGTGTGCATATGAGTGTGTGTGTGTTGTAACTGTGTGTGTGTGTTGTAACTGTGTGTGTGTGCATGTGAGTGTGTGTGTGTGTGTTATAACTGTGTGTGTGAGTGTGTGTGTGTTGTAACTGTGTGTGTGTGCATATGAGTGTGTGTGTGTTGTAACTGTGTGTGTGTGTGTGCTGTAACTGTGTGTGTGCATGTGAGTGTGTGTGTTGTAACTGTGTGTGTGTGTTTGTGTTGTAACTGTGTGTGTGTGGTAACTGTGTGAGTGTGTGTGTTGTAACTGTGTGTGTGTGTGCATGTGAGTGTGTGTGTGTTGTAACTGTGTGTGTGTGTGTGTGTGCATGTGAGTGTGTGTTTGTGTGTGTTGTAACTGTGTGTGTGTTGTAACTGTGTGTGTGTGTGCATGTGAGTGTGTGTGTGTGTGTGTTGTAACTGTGTGTGTGTGCATGTGAGTGTGTGTGTGTTGTAACTGTGTGTGTGAGTGTGTGTGTGTGTGTGTTTTAACTGTGTGTGTTGTAACTGTGTGTGTGTGTGTGCTGTAACTGTGTGTGTGTGTGTTGTAACTGTGTGTGTGCATGTGAGTGTGTGTGTTGTAACTGTGTGTGTGTGCATGTGAGTGTGTGTGTGTGTGTGTGCATGTGACTGTGTGTGTTGTAACTGTGTGTGTGTGCATGTGAGTGTGTGTTTGTGTGTGTTGTAACTGTGTGTTTGTGTTGTAACTGTGTGTGTGTGCATATGAGTGTGTGTGTGTTGTAACTGTGTGTGTGTGCTGTAACTGTGTGTGTGCATGTGAGTGTGTGTGTTGTAACTGTGTGTGTGTGTTTGTGTTGTAACTGTGTGTGTGTGTGTGTGTTGTAACTGTGTGTGTGTGTTTGTGTTGTAACTGTAACTGTGTGTGTGTGTGGTAACTGTGTGAGTGTGTGTGTTGTAACTGTGTGTGTGTATGTTGTAACTGTGTGTGTGCATGTGAGTGTGTGTGTGTTGTAACTGTGTGTGTGTGTGTGTGTGTGTGCATGTGAGTGTGTGTTTGTGTGTGTTGTAACTGTGTGTGTGCATGTGAGTGTGTGTGTGTTGTAACTGTGTGTGTGTGCATGTGAGTGTGTGTTTGTGTGTGTTGTAACTGTGTGTGTGTGTGTGCATGTGAGTGTGTGTGTGTGTGTGTTGTAACTGTGTGTGTGTGCATGTGAGTGTGTGTGTGTTGTAACTGTGTGTGTGAGTGTGTGTGTGTGTGTTTTAACTGTGTGTGTTGTAACTGTGTGTGTGTGTGTGTGTGCTGTAACTGTGTGTGTGCATGTGAGTGTGTGTGTGTTGTAACTGTGTGTGTGTGTGTTTGTGTTGTAACTGTAACTGTGTGTGTGTGTGGTAACTGTGTGAGTGTGTGTGTTGTAACTGTGTCTGTGTGTGTTGTAACTGTGTGTGTGCATGTGAGTGTGTGTGTTGTAACTGTGTGTGTGTGTGTTTGTGTTGTAACTGTAACTGTGTGTGTGTGTGGTAACTGTGTGAGTGTGTGTGTTGTAACTGTGTGTGTGTGTGTTGTAACTGTGTGTGTGCATGTGAGTGTGTGTGTTGTAACTGTGTGTGTGTGTGTTTGTGTTGTAACTGTAACTGTGTGTGTGTGTTGTAACTGTGTGTGTGCATGTGAGTGTGTGTGTGTTGTAACTGTGTGTGTGAGTGTGTGTGTGTTGTAACTGTGTGTGTGTGCATGTGAGTGTGTGTTTGTGTGTGTTGTACCTGTGTGTGTGAGTGTGTGTGTGTTGTAACTGTGTGTGTGTTGTAACTGTGTGTGTGTGTGTGCATGTGAGTGTGTGTGTGTTGTAACTGTGTGTGTGTGCATGTGAGTATGTGTGTGTGTGTTGTAACTGTGTGTGTGAGTGTGTGTGTGTTGTAACTGTGTGTGTGCATGTGAGTGTGTGTGTGTTTTAACGGTGTGTGTTTTAACGGTGTGTGTTGTAACTGTGTGTGTTGTAACTGTGTGTGTGAGTGTGTGTGTGTGTGTTGTAACTGTGTGTGTGTGTGTGTTGTAACTGTGTGTGTGTGTGTGTGTGTGTGTGTGTGTGTGTGTTGTAACTGTGTGTGTGTGTGCATGTGAGTGTGTGTTGTAACTGTGTGTGTGTGTGTTGTAACTGTGTGTGTGCATGTGAGTGTGTGTGTGTGTTGTAACTGTGTGTGTGTGTGTGTGCATGTGAGTGTGTGTGTTGTAACTGTGTGTGTGTTGTAACTGTGTGTGTGTGTGTGTGTGTGTGTGTGTTGTAACTGTGTGTGTGCGTGTGTGGGTGTGTGTTTTGTAACTGTGTGTGTGTGTGTGTGTGTGTGGTTGTGAGTGTGTGTGTGTGTGTGCATGATGTGTGTGTGTGTGTGTTGTAACACTATGCAGATGTGTGTGTATGTGTGTGTGTGTGTGTTGTAACACTATGCAGATGTGTGTGTGTGTGTGTGTGTGTGTTGTAACAGTGTGTGTGTGTGTGTGTGTGTGTGTGTGTGTTGTAACACTCTGAAGTTGTGTGTGTGTGTGTTTGTGTGTGTTGTAACTGTGTGTGTGTGTTGTAACTGTGTGTGTGTGCATGTGAGTGTGTGTGTGTGTGTGTTGTAACTGTGCATGTGTGTGATCTGTGTGTGTTGTAACTGTGTGTGTTGTATGTGTGTGTGTGTGTGTGTGTGTTGTAACTGTGTGTGTGTGCATGTGAGTGTGTGTGTGTGTTGTAACTGTGTGTGTGCATATGAGTGTGTGTGTGTGTTGTAACTGTGTGTGTGAGTGTGTGTGTGTGTGTTGTAACTGTGTGTGTGCATGTGAGTGTGTGTGTGTTTTAACGGTGTGTGTTGTAACTGTGTGTGTTGTAACTGTGTGTGTGAGTGTGTGTGTGTGTGTTGTAACTGTGTGTGTGTGCATGTGAGTGTGTGTGTGTGTTGTAACTGTGTGTGTGCATCTGAGTGTGTGTGTGTGTGTTGTAACTGTGTGTGTGTGTGCATGTGAGTGTGTGTGTGTTGTAACTGTGTGTGTGTGTTGTAACTGTGTGTGTGTTGTAACTGTGTGTGTGTGTTGTAACTGTGTGTGTGTGCATGTGAGTGTGTGTGTGTGTTGTAACTGTGTGTGTGAGTGTGTGTGTGTGTTGTAACTGTGTGTGTGTGCATGTGAGTGTGTGTTGTAACTGTGTGTGTGCATGTGAGTGTGTGTGTGTGTTGTAACTGTGTGTGTGTGTGTGTGCATGTGAGTGTGTGTGTTGTAACTGTGTGTGTGTGCGCATGTGAGTGTGTGTGTGTGTTGTAACTGTGTGTGTGTGTGTGCATGTGAGTGTGTGTGTGCATGTGAGTGTGTGTGTGTGTGTGTGTTGTAACTGTGTGTGTCTGTGTGTGCATGTGAGTGTGTGTGTGTGTGTGTGTTGTAACTGTGTGTGTGTGTGTGTGTGTTGTAACTGTGTGTGTGTTCTCCTCAGGTGCTGGAGGGTGTTTGTGAGCTTCAGGTGCAGCTCCAGCAGTGGGAGGAGTCTGTGGCACGGCAGGTGCAGGGCATCCTGGAGAGGTACCCGCTGGAGCCCCGCCCCCCTCCCCCAACACCCGCCATTGACTCCGATAACACAGACGATGACCGTCTGCCCCCACCACTCACACCACAGGTCTTCGCTGGCTAACTCACCTGAGTGTGTGTGTGTGTGTGGTTTGGCTTGCTAATAACACCTTGTACATCTGTGTGAGCATGTGTGTGTATAAGTTTGTGTCAGTCTTTGAGAGAGTGTCTGCATTTACGATAGGCAAATCTGGTACAAGTATTTATTAATGTAAAGGTCCTAGTAAATATGTGTGTGTGTGTGTGTGTGTGTGTGGCTCTGTGTGCGTGTGTGTGTGTATTTGCTTATGGCATCATGGTACAGGTATTTTATCAATGTAAATGTGTGTGTGTGTCTGCTGTGCGCTGGCTGCAGGTTTGGGTAAGAGGGTGTGTGTGTGTGTGTAAGAGAGATGTTTTATCCTGTTTGCAGCAAGTTTGCTTAAGAGGGTGTGTGTGTGTGTGTGCAGCTGGGATAAGGATGTACTTGATCTCATATCAGTGTTTCTTTTATCACCTCCGCCAAGGAGGTTTATGTTTCTGTTTGCGTCTGTCTGTCTGTCTGTTTGTCTGTCAGAGAGCAGAATAATTTGAAAAGTTCGGCACAGATTGAGATGAAATTTGAAAAATTCGGCACAGATTGAGATTCAATTTTCGGACAACATGGGTATTAGGTCAAGGAAAAGATGATTCCATTTTGGTGGTAATCCGGAACACCGTCTGGAATTTGGATTGCATCAGTGACCCTATGTTGCCTTGGCAGAGGTCTGCACTCTCCGAGTGCTTTTCTAATGTTACTTTTATTTAGTTAGTTTTATTTTCTAATGTTAGTTTTATTTAGGTTTTCTTTTTTTTTGCTTTCCTTTATAGATAATTTCAAAAAC
The DNA here is from genome assembly GCA_027481765.1 of Tenualosa thibaudeaui. Classification (NCBI taxonomy): domain Eukaryota; kingdom Metazoa; phylum Chordata; class Actinopteri; order Clupeiformes; family Clupeidae; genus Tenualosa; species Tenualosa thibaudeaui. The sequence goes on along the minus strand of JAIFZK010000009.1, from coordinate 27,400,547 downwards.
ATATGGGACTCCATGGTCTCAACAAGTCTTGATAAGATTCAATAGAATTCTAGATTTTAGAGAAAAGTCCCTAGATTAGCCTGACAAGTAAAGAAAAGAATAAATATCTAGGGTTCTGGGTTAGGTTTATAAGTGAAGAACCCATTAAATAGGGTTCTCCTTCATGGTCTTTACTCCAGGCCTCCTGCAGGGGGCGCCCAGTACCCAGTAATGTGAGTGAGGTTTTGCTCCCTGACTGCAGTGCAGCGGTACGTGTGTCTGGGACTGAGGCTCTTTGGTTGCTTTGGGGTTGTAGTGTTTAAGGGCGTCGTAGGAGGTGTTTCTCAAGAGAAGTGCTTATAGCAGATGGCCAAAGTAGTGACACTTGTGCTTCTGATGCTGTCGCTTGTTTAGCATCACCTATTAGCATTGCCTGCTTTTAGAACGGGGCATCCACAGTATTTATCATAAACCATGTAGCAACATGGTGACAGATGGAGACAGGATAGTGTTGTTCATACAGCTGGTTTAATGAGGCACAAAAAGAGCTAAACTGACAATACACATAGATCTATGTAAATAACAAACATAGATCTATATATTTAGTAAATGTAGATCTATATATTGCATATCTGGGGTTTTCTTTACTATCCATGGGTGATGCCATGATGATTTTAACTTGGGGTACTCGGAGGCACTCTGAGGTTTTTGCTCCGATCTCTGAAGGTCAGGGGTCACCCTTCGTCACTCCTGTCTTCAACGCTTGGAAGACGACTCATAAACCGAGCTCCATACTATACATGCACTATACCAGTAATGGCAGATATGCCATCAGAGAAAATTTAGAGCCGTTTCTGGTGCTTTCCTCAGACCTGCTAATAGCAGATGTGTCTTCAGATCATGTTTTTTCTATTTGAGGGTGAAGTATTCACTGTTCACTGCTGTGTTGGTCAGTATTGGGATGGAAAGGGAGACCCGTGACAGTATCAGTGTTCATGCTATTATTATTATTAGGGCCCCAACCCGTGACAGTAACAGTGTTCACGCTATTGTTATTAGGGCCCTGACCCGCAACAGTATCAGTGTTCATACTATTATTATTAGGGCCCTGAACTGTAACAGTGACAGTGTTAGTGTTAATGGAGGCTAGGGTCACCATAGCATTAGCAGGGTGGGTAAGGTAATGACTACAGCATTAGCAGGGTGGCTAAGCTAATGGCTACAGCATTAGCAGGGTGGCTAAGCTAATGGCTAAAGCATTAGCAGGGTGAGTAAGCTAATGGCTACAGCATTAGGTTTTGGGTAATAGTGATGTACAGGTCAAGGATATTTAACACCTGCACCAATCCAACCCACTCCACTCAACCTGCAAAATTACACAATGATTTATAACCCAGCCCAAGTCAAATCGGTAAAATGGAGAGAGAAAATAGAGAAAATGAGTCTACCTTGTGATTTGCAATAGAGAAAAACACATGGTAATCTAGGCCTACACAGAATGGCATGTTCCAAAAAGATTGTTTATTCTTCAAATACAGAAATAGGGAAACAAGCGACTAAACATTTTTTACACATTTTTTTACATGTGTAAACTTTGGCTGTGTACCCCACACTTATCTCTCACTCTCCATCACTCACACACACACACACACACAAATATGAGTGCTCATGCACACCCACAACACACGCATGCATGTGCATGAATCGATAAAGCCTGAGAACATCTGGACTTTTCATCCGTCATCATTAACCACTATCAGAAACCATCATTTGGCACAAATAACCATTGATAAGTTGACAAGCTGGATACTGAATGCAGCACTTGAATAGTTTGACCGTTTTGCTAGTCAGGCGTTACGACCAAAAACAATCAGCTGTATGTAAGTTAGACAGGCGCAAATGTCTCGCGAAGAGGGATCCAAATGCTAGTATTTGTTTTTTTCCAAACATAATCTCACATAAACATTTGGCTAGGCTATATCAGAACAGGTCAAATGTCAGGAGATGCGAGTTGATCCGCACAACTGTTGTGGGTGACGTCATTAGCATTAGCAGAGTGGGTAACGTCATTAGCATTAGCAGAGTGGGTAACGTCATGGGTACAGCATTAGGAGGGTGGGTAACGTCATGGGTACAGCATTAGGAGAGTGGGTAACGTCATGGGTACAGCATTAGCAGAGTGGGTAACGTCATGGGTACAGCATTAGGAGAGTGGGTAACGTCATGGGTACAGCATTAGCAGAGTGGGTAACGTCATGGGTACAGCATTAGCAGAGTGGGTAACGTCATGGGTACAGCATTAGGAGAGTGGGTAACGTCATGGGTACAGCATTAGGAGAGTGGGTAACGTCATGGGTACAGCATTAGGAGAGTGGGTAACGTCATGGGTACAGTGGTAATGTTGGGCTAGTAAGTGCTGCAGCCCCACTATTTCAGCTCTCAGTCATTTCAGCTGTAATGATGGTCAAACAGTACAATACTGCCCCTGGAGGCTGCACTGGGAGGTGAACGGGTAGACTGAGGCTAAAATAGCTGTACTGTGGACAAAATTGTTACATTATTGAACTGCTGCTGAAAGGACTGATGCTACAGGTGTGTGTGTGTGTGTGTGCATGCGCGCATGATCATGCCCCCTGTTCTTCTTGTTTGCTAAGTTTTATAACGAGAATTATAACCAGTGTGTTGTGTGACTACTGTGCTACCTGTTAGCCCACTGATGGGAAGTTAAGGGACGGTGTCTGTCACCCCTGCATGTCAGGGGGTGAAGACTCCATTATTCAGAAACTTGAACACTTATCATCAGAGTGGACACTAAATGTTAACCTCACTTCTAAATGTTAACCTCACTTCTAATGGACCTTGTAGTGTATTCTGTAGTGTACTGTGTGTGTGTGTGTGTGTGTGTGTGTGTGTGTGTGCGTGCGTGCGTGCGTGCGTGCGTGCGTGCGTGCGTGCGTGCGTGCGTGCGTGCTAGCCAGAGATAGATGTGGAGAGAGAAGTTGTGTATTCCATAAACACTCCTGACATCACTGATTTATAAAAGATTGACATTTCACTGTATGGATAGAGATCTGCCTTGAGTGCTTCATGTATATTTATTTCAAAAGTGTAATATATTGAAGTAATCAACGTGTCATGTTAAATAAAACATAAAAGCTCTCCGGGTGTCTGAGTATCATTTTTTCATCTTGGATTATGTGATCTTGATTTTGTTCGCACACCACTGAAGATCAATCCTGATCAATCCTCACTTCATTTTAACTTTTCAAGATCACATTGTATCACATTAATCACTGTTTACATCCTCCCACAAAACATTAAAGGGTTGTGTGTTTCCTACCTGTATATTTAAACATCATTAAACAAATAACCCATAGGTACAGGCGTGTGATTAGAGTTCAGAAGCACTGTCTTTATCTTCTCAACAGAAATCTGTCCCTACACACATACAGGAACCTCAAGATAGCTGTTGAAATCTTTAGGAGCCACAGAGATGCTTCACTTTCTATTTCCTTAACTTGCTTAGACTTGTGTACACCAAACACAGACACACACACACATACTCATATTTTGGATCCAGTCACGTGGAGGTTGCAAACTTTTCAATATGTGGTGGTAATTATTAATCATCCCCTGCCTTTTAATTGAGTTTTATAATGTAGTCACAATAAGGAAATTATAAACAATGTATCCACCACAGTAAATGTTATGACAAAAGTGTTTAATGATATGAAACACAACATTGCTGTAAAAATGTGTGCATAATGCTGGACACTGGTCTTCATTCTGTGTAAGCAACAGACTTGTAGTTTTGAAATGTCTGTGTGCAGTTGATGAACTGTGCAACAGGAAACCACAAGGCTGGAGGGCTGGAGGTCTGAAGAGCAAATGTTTTCCTTTTGAGTTGAAGAGTCTGGTTAAACTTGGGCTTAGATTTAGTTACACAGCTGCTGATTTAGTTGTGCAGATGTTGATTTAGTTATAGTTTTAGTTATACAGATGTTGATTTAGTTATAGTTTTAGTTATACAGATGTTGATTTAGTTATGCAGATGTTGATTTAGTTATACAGATGTTGATTTAGTTATGCAGATGTTGATTTAGTTATAGTTTTAGTTATGCAGATGTTGATTTTCAACTAATGTTTTGCATTGCTTTGCTGAAAGAATTTTTCATAAATGAGTCATTTTCTTATTCTTTTAATCTAACTGAGTCTCTTGTGGTTTTTGCATTTTTTCATAACTTGGGATCACTGAGAAAACTTAAACTCTCTGGAGCACTTCAGGGTGGAAGAAAACTACCTAGTCTGTCCTAGTCGGTGAGTGTTTATTATTTTCTCTTCCAAGACTGTGAGGACTTTTCCCTGTCAGCCCAGACCAAATGAGGCTGGGTAGATTGTCTTGAACAGAATCAGTCTGAATCTAATAGTAAGCATTAAGAATTGAAGTACTAACAATTAGGTTAATTTGAAAACATTTCAGTTTAGTGTTCATTTAGTACTGAATTAGATATGAAGTGTTTTAAGAATCAATCTGAATTGAGGACTTCTGTAGTACTGTACGCTGCACTAAATGTTGTGTGTAGTGCAAAAGTGTTTAACTGAATTTTTAAAGATTCAGTGAAATATTATCAGCCCATTGTCTGGTGAGATAAAGACATTTTTCTTTTGTACTGAAAACAAGTTTACTGAACACTACATATTAAAGATACACTACAGAGGTGATCTTTTTTTATTTGGTTTTAACCTGAAAGAACAACAAGCCCATTCAGGGATACACTGACATCTCCTAGTAAAGTATAAGAAGAAGACTCAGAGACTAAACGATGTGACTTCCTAGTTTGTGATGGGGACTAGCCCACAGCCTTCTGTCTGATCTGCGTCCTAGATGTCCACACCACACAGTGTTTCACTCAGGGGAACCCCCAGTCATGGCTAGGATATCAATTCAGCTTGTCATTTCTTCATGTTTCAGTATGTCATCCATGGAGATTTATTCAGAGTAGCCTATTAATTAGCACGTACCAAAATATTCCCTTAGTTTATTAGCCAACTGGCTAAACCCACAGGTCCATATGCCAAAACCGTAGAAATTATGTGCCAAACATTATATTTACTGGGCTTTGATATACATTTGAAAAATAGTGAAATTACACGTTTCATTTTGAACGTATCATTAGTGAGGTGTTTAGTCTCTTCTCATTGCCAGAGAACTGCATTGCAAGTAACAGTATGTCAAATATACAGTGGACTATTCAAACTGACCACTGTCTCAAACAACAACAACCATGTCCGACTCCATCCTCCTTACTGGAAGTCTGTGTCATCATAGTGAGTTTGAGGCCCTTGTGCATTGTGTTTCAACAGTAAATAATGAGTTTGAAGCCCTAGTCTCTTGTGCATTGTGTTTCAACAGTAAATAATGAGTTTGAAGCCCTAGTCTCTTGTGCATTGTGTTTCAACAGTAAATAATGAGTTTGAAGCCCTAGTCTCTTGTGCATTGTGTTTCAACAGTAAATAATGAGTTTGAAGCCCTAGTCTCTTTTTTTCTGGATCAGTTTGCCTTGACTGATAGCATTCTAGCTCTGCATTCACAACCCCTCTCTGCCACCGGGAACAACATGCTTAATGGAATCATATCCAGACTTGCACTGTAGGGAGATGATGCAAAGAAATGCGTGGCCACGCTAAACTGTTTCAAAGGTTTATGGGCATGCGTTACCCTAAAGTGTCCCAGAGCAAGTGCTGTTTCGCATTTTCTTTTACATTTTCTTACACCAGCACATGCTTCTTCTCATAGCCTTTATGCCTGGATACAAAATTCTGTTTTGGGTGCACTGTTTTTGTTTTGTTTTGTTTTTGAGATTTTTGATTGATGAATTTGGGATGCCATCTACTGGCAAAGGTAGGTATCGTAGTCGAGTCGAGTAACTTTACTTTCAGTTTCCTCTTTGTGTTAAAGGGAAGACAGAGAAAGAAAGAGACGGACATTGTGTTGCTTGCTCTATGTACTGGATACAGGATAATCTGTAAGTTTATCTTGCAACTAAGTTCAATTGCATGTACTAAGGTAACTTTAGGCTGAGATGTGTGTGTTTGTAATTGTGTATGAGGCTGTTAAGTGTTGAAAATATGTTGTGCTAGCAAGCAATCCTGAGAAACGTAGCACTAGGTCAACATACAACTGAACTGGTTACCCCTGTTTAACGTTAATGAAACAGTGTATTCTAATCCCGTTGTATAGGCTGCACAACTCGACAGATAGCTAAACAGGTCTGAATGTTGAAGGAAAAGTCAGAACCGAGATGTACGATGTTCAGTGTTTTACTTGACTTCAGCACTCAAATTTCTGTGAAACTGTGAACATTATACAGAATATATGTCTTAATAAATGTTTACATACAGCAACATAAAGTGTACTGCTAACCAGAATGCTAAGTAAGCGTCCTACATAGCGGTCCAGGGTTATTCACAGCAAGCTTGCACGTCTGCTAAACCCAGAGAGAAAGCATACATTCCTTATAAACATAAAATGCTGAATTACTTACAAACGATGGTTTCTCGGGCGTAAAGCCATCAACTGATAAGAAACAGGAAAAAACTGCTGACACGATGTCTCATTGAAAACGAACCGCACACAAAAAGAAAACATAGCTACCATAACTATGGCTACGACCATTTTCTGAATCTAGTTACCTAATATATCCACTAGGTGGTTTTCGAAGCAGACATTTACATTTACATATCAATGTATGCATTTAACAGACGCTTTTATCCAAAGCGACTTACAAAAGAGGATAACATTCAAGCCACAACACAATGAAAGAAACTAGCGAAGAGTGCATATTGCTAGCAAAAAAACAGCACTATTAAGTTGAAAGTGCAATAGTGTAATAAAAAGTGCAGTATAAAAGAGAAATTAAGAATAAGATGTTAAGTGCATTCTCAAGATTTCAGCCAGGAGATCTTTTTGGAAGAGCTGGGTCTTCAAGACTTTCATGAGGGTGGTGAGGGTATCAGTTGATCTGGTAGCACTTGGAATGTCATTCCACCAACGTGGAACAAAACATGAGAAGAGTCTGGATTGACCTGCGCAAGGTGTTGGCCGTGCTAGATAATGTTCCCTAAGAGGAGTGAAGTGGTCGGCGGGTGACAGAGGGCTTTAGGAGAATATTCAGGTAGATGGGAGTAGAACCATCATCCACCCAGTTGGCCACCATTAGTGCCTTGGATTTGATGCAAGCAGCCAAGGGTAGCCAGTGGAGTTCAATGAACAGAGGTGTAACTTGCCCTTTTTAGCTGTTTAAAAATCAGACATGCAGCTGCATTCTGGATCATTTGTAGCGGTCTCACAGCACAGGCTGGAAGACCTGATAGGAGGGCATTGCAGTAGTCAAGACGAGAGATAACCAGGGTCTGTACCAGGAGCTGGGTTGCATGTTGGGCCTGATCTTCCTTATGTTGAATAGGGAAAAACGGCACAACCGAGCCACAGAGGCAACGTGATCTGCAAAGGTCAGTTGGTCATCAATCATGATGCCTAGGTTTCTTGCCACCTTGGTGGGAGAAACAGACAGGGAGTTGATCTTGATGCTGATGTTGTGATGTATGGCTGTCATCCATGCAGATATGTCAGAAAGACAGTTAGAGATCCATGTTGACACTGTGGAGTCGTCAGGCATAAAGGACAGATAGAGCTGGGTATCATCAGCATAGCAGTGGTAAGAGAAGCCATGGGAGTGGATGATCGAGCCCAGCGAGGTGATGTACAAGGCGAAGAGAAGGAGCCCCAGCATGGATCCTACTCCTGTGGTAAGTTGATGAAGTGCCGATGTCTGTCCTAGCCATGATACATTGAACGACCGTCCAGTAAGATAGGGTTTGAACCAGGAGTGCACTGTGCCATCAATACCCATGTTGATCAGCTTGTCCAGTAGGATGCAGTGGTTGACCGTGTTAAATGCTGCAGCAGGATGAGGATTGACTTGCCGCTCTGGCCTCGTTTAATGCTTCCATCACAGACAGAAGTGCGGTTTCAGTGGAGTGGCCACTTCTGAAGCCGGATTGGTTGGAGTCGAGGTTGTTCTGAGTGAGAAATCCTGTGACCTGTTTAAAGACAGCTCATTCAGTGGTTTTGGAAAAGAAGGAAAGAAGAGAGACAGGCCGGTAGTTCTCCACTTGAGAGGGAGCGAGTGATGGTTTTTTGAGCAGTGGTGTTACCAGGGCTTGTTTAACACTTAGGGGTCCGGGGCCTTTCAGACACTCAGAGGCAGTCTGCTACACTTTGGCATTTTTTAATTTTAACTAACAACACATATGGAAAAGTTGCACATATGGTTATATTCTACAAGACCATTGGAATAATAATATAAGAGTAATGTGAATGTAATGAAAAGAGTTTTTATTAGAATTCTTTGTAAATATAACTACACAAAAACCTATTTTCAAAGGTCTTCAAACATTGTAAAAAAGCACACTATAAGTATATCTGGCCAAGACTTTTGAAGGTTGAACCTTGTAAACATAAGTGTTGGCTACATAAAAGTCAGAAGAGCACTCAGAAAAGTGCTGTAGTTTCAATAGAAATTGTAAAAAAGTAAGACAAACTAGTAGTTTCAAATGAATACTAATTAGATGGGTGTATCACACCTGTAACTGCCCCCTCCCCACTGTCATTGTCCATGTGTCTGTGTGTCAATTGCTGTCATTGTCCAGCTGTCAATGGCTCTGCCAGGGAACTGTTACATTGAGCTTTGCAAAAGAGCTTAGATTGGGCTGTGAAAAGAGCTTCTCATCTAGGATGCCAAGCAATAAAACAGTTTCTGTCTTGCTGAAGGCAAAGGTAGATGTTGCATGTATCACACTTCCACAGAGTTTTTGCTTTCCTTCCCTGCAGCTTGCAGAACACACAGGCTCTGCGACCATCACCGTCCCTCTTTCCATCTGCACTGAGCACAATCCCACAAACTGGCCTGTGAGTCTCTCCAGCTGTCTGCACAGGTGCCTTTGGAGGCTGAGATGTCAGTGGTACACCACACAGCTGTGCAGTGAGATGCTCCACGAACTGCTTGTGGCTCATGCTTTCCTCCAGCTTGTTTTGCATGAGTTCTTTGTGGAGGATGAAGGCATTTGTTGCAGCAATGTCCAGGAAGTGCAGAAAGAGCTTCTTGTACCATTTTGCAGTTTTGTGCTGTGTTGTGTAATACTGGATTAACTGGTCAGACAAATCCACACCACCCATGAACTTGTTGTACTCCAGCACAGGTTTGGGGCAGGTAACAGACTGTGTTGACCAGGCACCCTGTCTGCTTTTCACTCTTCGCTGAACCACATCCCCAGTGTAGGCGGCATGGATGGTGGAGCAGACAGACACCTCTCGTGTATCCATCCACTTTGTATAGACAACAGGTCCATCTCTTATCCAGCGGATTGTTCCTCTGGGTGAACACTTTGTCAGTGCATTGAGGTTACTGCGTGGGCAGTCCCTCCGGGATTCTCTGTATGTTCCACATGCACCAAACTTGGCAGCATACAAGTCCTTGAAGAGCTTTGGGCTGGTGTAGAAATTGTCCATGTACACATGGTATCCAGACCCCAAATATCCTCTGTTAGTCAGTGACATGACAGAGTCATAAGAGAGGCCATGACCTGTGTGGAAGTTGTTCTTGCCTGTGTATACAGTAAAGTCAGAAGTGTACCCATTGCTGGAGTCTGCAAGCACAAACAACTTGAACCCCCACTTGGTTGGTTTGTCCTTCATGTACTGTCTCATGGTATGGCCCCTGGAAGCCACCATGCGTTCATCCACAGCAAGGTTCCTGCGGGGATGATAGAATGCCTTACAGGCTGTCTTGATGGTGTCCATGAGGGGTTTGGCACGGAACAGTTTGTCATGGGCTGAGGTTCCCTTCTTTGCATCGTTCTCTCTGTCTTCATCTGGGTCACTCATGTGCACATTCCAAAAGATGGCTCTGAATCTGTCCCTTGCCAATGTCTGTGCTGGGAAAGGGACAGTGAAGATGTTGTGTCTTCTCCAGTAGTCCTTGACTTGATTCATCTTTATCATGCCCATGTAGAACACCAGCCCAATAAATCTATAGAACTCAGCAACCCCAACATCCACCCATCTGTACTTTGCACCTCTAGCGATGTTCCTGGCAGCTTGCTTGTTGGTGTTACGGCAGAGTCTCAGTTGGGGGGGGGGGGGTGAGTCCAGTGTCTTCCTAGACTCCTGCCATCCTGGTGCCTCTGCTGGCTGGGGCTGGGAGTGGGGAAGGGAAAGAGTTCAGCAGTCTCACAGCCTTTCCAGAGGGCAGGAGACTGAACAGACTGTGTGCTGGGTGACTTGCATCGCTGACAATTGTGATGGCTTTTCGGGTGAGGCAGGTGGTGTACAGGTCTTGCAGGGAGGGGTGTGATGCACCAATGATCCTCTCAGTTGTCCTCACAATGCGTTGTAGAGCCTTCCTGTTGTAGTCAGGACCCCACACAGTGATACAGCTGGTAAGGATGCTCTCTATGGTTCCTCTGTAGAATGCAGTCACGATGGGTGGTGGAGTACTTGCCCGCCTCAGTTGCGCAGGAAGTAGAGGCGCTGCTGTGCTTTCTTGGCCAGTGATGCGGTGTTCCAGGAGAGGTCGTCGCTGATGTGCACCCCCAGGAACTTCGTGCTGCTCACCCTCTCCACTGCAGCACCGTTGATGGTCAGTGGGGGGTGTTGGGTGTGGCCCCGCTGGAAGCTGACCACAATCTCCTTGGTCTTGCTGACGTTTAGCAGGAGGAGTAAAGATTTGAAGGTGGAGAAGAGTTTCTTGGTGTCCGTGGCATTGTGAATCCTGTCATGATAGAAAGCCTTTTTCCCAGAAGTGACACTGGATGAGAAGGATGATAGAAGTTCCTGGAATTGTGTTAGATCAGCCAAATTCTTAGTTTTGTGCCATTTCCTCTCAGTAGCTCTGAGGTTACCAGTATAATAATCAGTACAATAATAACCAGTAATGGTCAGATAGATGTAGAGGAGTAACGAGTGCGGAGGAGTGCGAAGTAGTGGCACGCTTCCTGGTAAAAATGAGATCAAGTTCCAGCTTTGTGAGTTGGAGGACTGCAAACCCGCTGTAGCTCAAAGGAGATAGGAAGTCTGCAGAGCCTGGATTGTCTAAGTGGATGTTCATATCACCGAGAACAAGCATGGGACAGTCATGCTCAGGGATAGAAGGAAGCAGAGTGTCGAGTTCCTCAAGGAAATCACCCATTTCACCTGGAGGACGATAGATAACACACAGATATATTTTGACCGGTGTCATTACCTAGGGCCCTATGAAATCTGTTTTATTTTTTCTCAAATTCCATTTTATTTTTTCTAAATTCTGTTTTTTCGGATTTATTCTTTGCCATTTCGGATTTTTTAAACTTCTAACAAATTTTCACCTTCAAAAAGTCAAGGACAGACATAAAAATCTTTTTTTATTATTTATTTCATCTGTTTACTGAACAGCGCCACACTCAGGGCTAAATAACAGGTAAAAAAACAAAAACTGAAATGGCTGAAACTAGTCCAAGTTCAGACCCTCCCTCAACGTAAATGTAATTTTTGTATTGCCCTGTAATTTCATTGTCAGTTGCTCTGGCATATTTACAATGCTTTGCATACATGGTTGCTGATTCTAGTGTAACCTGGAGAGAGCTGGCTCCGGTTAACAGCCTTCTTTCTTCTTTCTTCTTTTCTTGTTTCTTCTATGCACTTTCGATTTCATGTGGTCATTGCAGGTCCAGTCAATAGTGTGCTGACAAAACTTACAGAAGAGTTGCTGGCCAGATGCATAGTAGTCGTTAGGATATTGTTCGGCATGATATTGTGCAGTTAGTTGTGTATTTCAATTCAATTCAATTTTATTTATACAGTGCCTTTTACAATAGTATTGTCTTGTTGCGCTTCACAGAAGGAGCACCCAAGAGCAACAGGGGCAAGGAAAAAGTCCCTTATGTTCAGTTAATCTAGGAAAAAACCTTGGGCAGATCCACGACTCAAGGGGCTGACCCAATGCCGGGGGTCATGCAGAAAAATTACAATCAGTGGTAACCATGACAGACTACAAGTTGCCTATGGTTTTAGCTGAGGTTCATAATGGAGTGTTATCCCACTTTACATTATATGGTAGTCAGGTCGTTGTATAGGTGGTTATCAGGAATTATGGCTGGACAATGTAGCAGTGGCCAGACATAGTGTCAAACTCAAAGGAGTGAGATGGGTCATGGGGGTAACAGTAAGGGTCCATTTGACAGTGCCATTGTAGGGGGTCACAAAGCCTCAAGGAAGGGGAGAGCCTAGCATGGGCGTCCAGGAACGGCCTCTATGATGGAGAGTCGGTCCTGACATGGGCCTCCCTTAGTGTTGGTTGTAGTCCGCTCAGGAGGGGAGGGTGAGAGGAGTCCGCCGGAATGAGGCAGGGATGACACTCAGCAGAGATGATTGTGGACAGAGGAAGAAAGTAAATTAGGCCGGGTTCTCACATCAGAGAGGAAATGTGTAATTTGGGCATACATATATATATACATATACACACATACACACACACACACACAAATACACATACACACACATACATACATATGCACACATATATAAATATATATATGTATATATATATATATACACATGAAGCTTTTGTGGCGGCACTAGGCTATAGCAGCATAACTAAGGTATGATCTGTGGCGACCCAGCACCACTGCAGGGATGGTCAGTGGTTGCCATGCATCGCAACTGGGGGCACAGCAGAGACAGTCCCTCCCAAAAGACCCATGAGAAGTGATGATTTGCCATATGCCATCCCTAACCATGGGAAACAGTAAAGAGGAAGGTTTTAAGTCTAGACTTAAAGGTATTGAGAGTGTCCGCTTGTCGAATGTGGGGGGGGGAGACTATTCCACAGGAGGGGTGCACAGTAACAAAAGGCTCTTCCTCTTATCGAAGATTTTGATATTCTTGGGATTACAAGGAGACCAGCATTTTGGGATCTTAGGGTTCTAGGAGGGTGGTAAGGGACAAGTAAGTCTTTAATATATGTTGGTGCATCGCCCTTGATAGCTTTGTAGCTGGTAGACAGCAGCAGACTTCTAAGCTGATGGTCCAGGGTTTAAGTCCCTGTTCGGTACATCATGACTGAAAAATGAAAAGTGTGCTTTTAACACTGACCTTTTGACATCAATGCGTGCAAACTATCCAGCTACATTTCCTCCATAAGTTCCTTTAGCGCTAACTGGAGATTCCAGGATTGAAACCAGGGCCTACTGAACCACATTCTCTCCAGCTCCCGTCAAAGACAGAAATTCCCACCTGGTGGCTCATTGAGGAGTCATGGCCTTTGGTCATACGTGTTGAAACAGTGCCTTACAAGTCACATGAAGCTTGGCTAGCTTGTTTGCAGCAGACTTCTGAGCTGACGGTCTGGGGTTCAACTCCCTGTTCAGGTACCTGCCTGCCTTTTACCCCTGAAACCTGATTAACCTCTGCATCTGTCATCCAAAAAAAAAAACATGAAATGTGTGGCCTGTCTTTACGTGTTTGTTGGACAAGGTGCTTTTAACATAAGCATCAATGCACGCAAACTATCCAGCTAGATCGTATTCTACAAGTTCCTTTAGCACAAACTGGAAGTCTTGGGAATTGAACCGGAGGCCTCTTACATGCAAAGCATGCACTCTACCACTGAGCTACATTCCCTTTAGCTGCTGTCAAAGCTCATTGAGTGATTGAGCTTGTTGAGGCTTCATGGCCTTTGGTCATATGTGTTGAAATGCCTTACGGTGCCTTACAAAACACATGAAGCCTCGCTAGCTTGGTTAGTAGAGCAGCAGACTTCTAAGCTGATAGTCCAGGGTTCAAGTCCCTGTTCAGGTGCCTTCCTTCTGCCCTTCAAAACCTGATTAAAGGCAAAAATCCCTCTGCATCTATCATCCCAAAAAAAAAAAACACTTGGCCACAACATGAGAAATGTGTGGCCTTTCTTTGCTGTCTTAACATTGACCTTTCGACATAACATCAATGTACTTCAAGCTACATTTTCTCACTTCCCTCTTTAGCACTGGAAGACACAACTAGAGACACCAGGGATTGAACCCAGAGTCTCATACATGTTAAGCATGCGCTCTACCACTGAGCTACATCCCCTTGCAGAAATTTTCTGCCTGGTGGCTCATTGAGGATTCATGGTCTTTGGTCGCACATGTTAAAAACGGTTGCAGTGCCTTACAGGTCTAGATGGGCAAAGACAAATGTTCGTGCCAGAGGAGAGCACAAGGCACCTTTTGTCTTTTAGAGATCTATAGTCAGAGATAACTGGGATTGAACCAGGGGCTTCATACATACCAAGCATGCGCTCTACCACTGAGCTACATCCCCACTAAATGCTTTCAAAAGCAAGTCACAACCAAGTAATTCTTCATCCATTTGATTGAGCTTGCAGTCCGTTACGAGTCGTGAAGTGCTGAAATGTCGCAGTAAAACAGACAGCCCCCTTTTCTCTTAAGTGAGAGACACAGTGAGTCTCCAAATGTAGGGTTAGGTGAGGTTCAGAGTCATGAAACCACCATGCACCCCCAATGTGGGCTGTCCAGTGCCACCAGCCACGAGTCTCTACAAGCTAGGGTTAGGGTTAGAGAGTTAGGGTTAGGGGTGAGACATAGGGTTGAGTTATTTTATGGCTTACAAGAGCTTTACTTGGTACTCAGTGCTCTGACACGGATTCCATTTTTCTAATTCACACTTATTTCATCCCATAGAAGGATCTAGAGAGAAATAATAAACATCCCAGAAAAGTCTGCAATATTTGCCAGTGTACATGCAATACTGTAGAACCCTTTCTCCAGGCTTACTCTCTCTCACACACACACTCACACACACATACACACACTCACACACACATACACACACACACTCACATACACAATTCCATTTTTCTAATTCACACTTATTTCATCCCATAGAAGTTATCTTTTTCATTGAAAGTATTCAGACACTTCATAATATCCTAAAAGGAGATTCCTCAGTGGTTAGGTTTAGTACAGGTCTAGCTTAGATTCAATAGAATCCTATATTTTAGAGAGAAGTCCCTAAATTAGCCTAACAAGTAAATAAAAGAATAAATTAGGTTTAGAAAATGTTTTAAGAATGTATTATATCAAAGAAGGAACTATTTATCCAAACTTGACCTAAATTGGCAAAAGAAAACTGGAATGAAATAAAAAAATGGAAATAATGTAGAAACCCATAAACGCTATACAAACAGCTCATCGAATTTAATTTTTTGTATGTGTGTGTGTGTGTGT
Organism: Tenualosa thibaudeaui; assembly: GCA_027481765.1. Lineage (NCBI taxonomy): Eukaryota > Metazoa > Chordata > Actinopteri > Clupeiformes > Clupeidae > Tenualosa > Tenualosa thibaudeaui. The sequence goes on along the minus strand of JAIFZK010000009.1, from coordinate 27,385,247 downwards.
GTGAGAGAAAAATTGAAGTACTAATCTTTTTGTTTTTAACAGGTTTTTAAAGGTTTAAATGATGGAGAGCTGTTGCCATGGATCCTGAAGAACCAAAAGAAAATTCACCAGGTAAGTATTGATGTTTTAACTTATTATTAGTTCTGTTTATTCTGGTTTCCCAGACTGCTTGAAGAAGGACGTGACCACCCAAAACCCCCCTCCCAAGCTCTTGTCCTCCCCCGAGAATGTCGGTTCCCCCTTTGAAGCCCCTCTGTCCCGGGACATCCCAGGCCCATATGAAACTCATTCCATTGTCTCCCTCTGCTGGACAAATCAAGTCATCTAATCCATCTTTTCATTGTTGTTGTACAACTACATGTTATTGCAGACCTAAAGGGCAGATGTGCAGTCCCTTCCCCGGGGTTTTCCCTCCCAAGAACCTACTTAGCTCAAGTCCCTCAGACCCTTTTGTCAGTTTACATTCACGTTTATTGGAGAAAGCATTTAGTCAGTTTAGAAACCACAAGGAATCCAGACTTCCCCTTTTCCAAGGGTTTTCATTGAAAAACCAAAACCGTTTTAATTTTAAAACCAAAAGAAGACACACATTTAAATCAACTCAAATCACACTAAATCATAAAGAAGAAAAAGTAATTTGACAAACAACCAACCAACCAAAGTGTCTAGGGTGATTTACAGATAGACTAGAGAACTGTACTTGTTGATCAACCAAATCTACAATTCTGTACTTGTTGATCAACTGCAGGTGGATTTGGTCCTCGCTCTCCAGGGAGGCCCACCACAGGCCCAACAGATAAGTGTTTTCACAATCAAAAGGGTTGGAAAATAAAATAACCTAAATGGGCTCAGTAGTGAGACAGCATTGCAAAAGGACCCCAGGGCCATCAAGCCCAAGAGTCCCGCAGGGTTCTCCAAGTCTAACCACCTCCCTGACCCACCGAGCCAAAACCGAGAGCCTACATTCAGACTCAATGTGTCTGGATTCCTCAAGGTTTTCCTCCAAACTAACCAATGTTTTGTTTCTCCAGTCTAGACATCCAAGAGTTTGAGAGTGAGGGGCCCCCTATTGCCTGAGTAACCTGATCCAAAAAGCTTGTTCTGCATTGACCAAAGGACTTGACATGACGACACTAAACATGTCCTCCCAGTAGATGACACCCACCTCTTCAAGAAGCGGTTCAGTTCATAATAACCAATTCAATATGCTTGTATGTTGTATCTAACCTTGTGTAAATAAAAAAAAAAGAAATTTGATTAAAAAAAATCCCAAAACAATTGAATGGAATTGTTTTATTACATTTCCTATTGTCAAAAAGGGCTTTTGTAATTCTATTTCCACCATTTACCTGTAAAACCCTAAAACGCATTATGTCCACCAGGTGGCGGCAGAGAGAGTGGAAGTCTATGTGGAAGACCAATTTCAAAAGTTTAAAGCGCGCGTACGTCTCCCACTTCTAAACACCTGCTAGAAAGGACCCATATTTGAAAATGTTCTATACTGAAATATCCTAATATTACTAACAAAAGAGCGCCTCCTCTGGCTGAGTCCCGAATGCGCCTTGCTAAGTTACAAACATGCGTGCGACTTCTGTCTTAATTTTCTTAAAGACATAAGCTAAAATAATGGATGATATGGGCCTTAATAATCCACTTGAAGGTATGTGCAGGATGAAAACTCAATTTATGTAAAAGAGCGTTCCTGTCCGTCTCTTTGAAATACACCTTGGTAGCTAACTTCCTGCTTGCCATCTGTTACTAGCCCTTACAGGAACCCTCTGTATCTAGAAATTGGACTTTATTGGGGTCTAAAACGTGTTTCAATTTAATTCTGGGATGACAATTATTCAGAATGGAAATAAAATTCTCAAAATCTGACTCTGAATGTTGCCAAAGCCCCCCTAGCCGTTCTAGGCCCCCCTAGGTCAAGGGCTTCTTTTTCCCACTCAGCCAAATAAATGTTTGCATATGCTGGGGAGTATTTATGGCCCATCATACAGCTGCAAGTCTTTTCTGGTTAAAATCAATTCTAGCAGTTCTAAAATAAAACTGTTGGGTCTGCCAGGATGAGGGTACTTTTCAAAGATGTTATGGACCGACTGAAGGCCCCTATGGGTTTCTACATTTGTGTACAGAGATTCCACATCTATGGTGCACAATTGTGTTTTTGAGGGGACCTCAAGACGTCTCTGAACGTCCACAAAATGGTACGAGTCCTTAATATAACTAGAATGGAATTGAGACAGGGGGTTAAGATAATAATCAATAAACTCTGCAATCCTCTATGATTCTGATGAGCAATCACTCACAATCCGTCTGCCTTTAGGTAAAACCCCAGGTCCATAAAACGGCCTCGGCCTAGGGTCCTTCAGCCCATATAAGTATAGTTGTTGTTATTTATTTCTAAAGCCCTCTCTTCATATTATCCACACATTTTCTGACTAGCTTTTGGGCTTCTAATTGCATCAAGGATGTGAGCGGGTTAGTAATAAGCTCTTTCCTCCAGTTGTCTAAGGGCTTCTCTTACATAAAGGGCTCTACTCTTGCAGAACAAGAGTTCATCTTTCTTCTGAGGACATGTTTTGTTTAATACCTTGGAAGACCAAGGTGTTAAAGGTGAATCAGGTCCTCGAATTCCGGAAATTGAGCCCTCTCCTGGCAGTTTTTTTCATACTCCAAATGATCTAAAATTTTCAATTATCGATAACACAAGTGGAGATCCCTACCTAATTGTGTTTTATCTATCCCCAGGGGTGTCTGGATGAGCATGAGTTCTCTTTCGAGGATAACCTGTTGGGAACCCGACAATTGAAAGGTGGAGCAAAGATTAGTGACAGAGTGCTTGGGATCTGTTCCCCCCTCAGAGGTTTAACTGATCCAGCCAGTGTTGTAAAATGGTGTTAGCTGTCCCTGGGGTCCAATGCACTCAATCATCTATAGTCTGAAAAAACTGAAAATTAAAAAATTAATTTCAGACAAATAACCACATTTGCTGATAATTATGCCACCCTAAGCAGAGATTAAATTTTAGTTGTAATAACAGTATCATTTTCAAAAGAAGTAGAAAAAGCTGATTCTAACCAAGCAATGTTGTCCTTTACATTTTAAACTCCTTCCTCCCTTTCCTGACCACCCGGTCCTGTTTCCTTCCAATACGAATCGGTGAACTGGTGATTTTTAGCTATGGATGTCGAGACATCTCCCATCACCTCCATGTTAAGAGATGTTCCCAGTCTCGGCTCCAACTTAACCTGTGTTGTTGCCCTATTAGGCTGAAAGGAGGAATTCAAAATTGATTAGTTTTTTTCCACAGGAAACCCTGCCATCAGTCTAACACTCTACCAACCTTTCTCTTACAGGCTAGAATGTCATTGGAGAATTTGTCGTTCTCAACATTAACCTCTATCTTCTCTACAGGTCTCAGGTTCAGAGGTCCCAGGGGTGTTGCTGGACTTTTCATCCTATTCTGTAATTCATCTCCCTTTTGCTCAAATCTTCTAGGCCTGTGGATTCGTTGAGGAAGGTGTTCTGGAGTCTGTGGTTTTGGAAGAGGAGGCCACTCATCTTTTTCGGATTGCATTGTGTGTGTACGTGTGTGTGTGTGTGTGTCAAGTTTATGTTTTGTACTTTCCTTCCTTTGGTCACCCCCACATCAGCTTGTAACCAAAAGTTCATCCCATAATAATCATTTTCATTATTTATGAATGCCCAACATGTTGCTGTTTCCAAAGCTTCAAGCAGAAAGGGCTCCGGGGAATTCAAAGTGTCTTTATAAAGGGCCACAATGTTAATTTCATCCATTGATCAGTATTGGCTTTAACTTTGGCCTGAATCCTTTGATCCAGGGCTGCCGGTTTGATGAAAAAAAGACTTAATGAGACATCCCAATTGGAAAGTTGTTACTATTCAGGGCTGCTTGGATGAGTTTGAAATATTTTTTGATCAGTTCTATATTCAAATCGTTGTTCCTATTGTATCCATTTGTTCCAAGTTGATGCCCTTGAAGGGGCATGAAGCAGTTTGCCAGAGGATGCGCCATCACCCCGTGGTTGCCAGGAGAGGTAAGAGAAGTCCAAACAGGGGGAAAAAAAGAAAAAGGAATAAAGGGTTCAGCCAACCTGGCCACCCAATCCCTATCCTATCCCTCAGTCTATTCTAAAAGAAAAGCTAAGGTTCTGATTGTAAAAAAAAACTAATATACCTATTGAATAGTGCTTGTTGATGGAAATATGTGAAAAAAGAATACAAAGACTGACAAAAAAGAGAAGGGAAAAAGGAAGGAAAAAATCTAATCAAATAGTCTGCATTGGCTACCTGTATCTGCTACTGCAATATATACACTGAGCAAAGATAATCTGTGCAATAACTTGTATAACCAATGTGCAATATTACCCTGCATTCAGACATCTGTATATTAGACCTTTGTGTGTGTATCTTTGTGCACTAGTACTTATCTATTCTATTCTATCTTTGCCTGTGATCACTGTACACTATGTATGCTATTGTTTATGTCCTCTCTTTGTAAGACGCTTTGGATGGACAAGTGAGCAGAACCGTTTTCCAGCTGACCCAGCCATTGTCCGAGTCTGGCATGGCTGAATGTAATGCGATGTGATGTAACCCCAAAGTCTTAAATTAAATCCAAAATGTAAACCAATCAAGGGAGCTCTAATAGCTGCCCTTATCTGCTCCACTGTTGTGTCAAGATGTTATAACTTGATATGAGCAACTAAATGACCTCATAGATCAAAGAAAAACTCAAACGAAAATGAAACACTTATCTACAGTTCATCACATTCAAAGATAGTTCATCATGCTTTTCAATCAAGCTTCTGTGAATCCTTTTCATATACTTCAACAGACTGACATTTTGAACTGAATGGCTTGTACTTTTCAAAGGATTTGTCCATCAGGAGCTGTGGATCACCTCACCCATTCCAGCTTGTGGTTTTCCTTTGTTTGGTGAAGTAGCCATTTTGTGAGAGCTCACTGAAGGTCTGGTACAAATTCCACAAAAAGAGTCTTGGTAGGTAAAATCCAGTTAAAGTTAGTCCATGTTCAAAATAAAAGGAAAAGTCCATGGAAAAGGGATCCCTTAGTACTTTCGTCGTTTGTCGACTTCTTCAGGGGGAAAAACAGAGAAGCGCCATTTCCTGGAAAGATAAAACTTTAGGAAACAAGTTAGTCCACTCCCATTGGTTGATTGAATGTCTTTGTCCATAGGTTCAGGACAAAGAAAACACTCCCCTCAGTGCAAAGGTGGGAAGTTGGACATTATCCATATAAAACTTCTATATCCCTATATTAACAAGAACTTAAAATAAATGAAACATAATAAAAGAAAAACAATGGGGGCAACAACACTCCACCCAACCCGAAAAATTACACAATGATTTATAACCCAGCTCAAAATTACACAATGATTTATAACCCAGCTCAAAATTACACAATGATTTATAACCCAGCTCAAAATTACACAATGATTTATAACCCAGCTCAAGTCAACCCGCTAAAATGGAGAGAGAAAATAAAAAAGAAACCAGTGACCCTACATTGTGATTTGCAATACAGAAAAACAATAATCTAGACCTACTTACCAGAGATTGGTTGTCTGAAATTGTTACATTACAGCCCAGGCTACTCACAATTCTATTAAATTTTCAATCACAGAATGGCATGTTCCAAAAAGATTGTTTATTCTTGAAATATGTAGGGAAACAAGCAACTAAACATTTTAAGTGCCATGTGTAAACTGTTGTATACCCCACATTTATCTCTCACTCTCCATCTCTCTCACTCACACAAACACACACACACACACACACAAATATGAGTGCTCATGCATGCCCACAACACACGCATGCATGTGCATGAATCGATGCAAGCCCGACAACATCTGGACTTTTCATCATTAACCACCATCATAAACCACCATCATAAACCACCATCATTAACCACCATCATAAACCACCATCATTAACCACCATCATTAACCACCATCATAAACCACCATCATTAACCACCATCATAAACCATCATCATAAACCATCATTTAGCACAAAGAACCATTGATAAGTTGAAAAGCTGGATACTGAGTGCAGCACTTGCTTTGTGAATGCAAATGCTTAAATAATACGGAGTGAATAGTTTGACCATTTTGCTACAGTCAGGCGTTAAGACCAAAAACAATCAGTTGTATGTAAGTTAGGCAGGCGCAAATGTCTCGCACAGAGGGATCCAAATGCTTGTCTTTGTTTTTTTCCAAACATAATCTCACATAAACATTTGGCTAGGCTATATCAGAACAGGTCAAATGTCAGGAGATGCGAGTTGATCCGCACAACTTCAGTGGGTGAGGTACTGGCTACAGCATGTGGAAATTATTATCGTGAAGAAGATGAAGTTTGTATGAACATATGAAAGAAGGGTGGTTTGTAACATGTTAATGGTAACTCAGAAGGCCGAAGCAGTTCAGGCAGAGAAAGAGAGAGTAGAGACTTGGGTAGTTCAAGCAGAGGACCATGGTAAAGATAGCATTGGGAGGATACCATGATAAGGTGGCAGTGAATGGGGTCCGCTGTATGAATGGATGCTGTTCACATCAGAACCATGGTACAGATGGGTCCTGACTAAATGAGGGGAATATAAATCATAAAGATAAGAGTCCAGCATAAGGAAGTATACGTCAGACTAAACGCCCAGCAAGGAAGAATAATAGTTTCTTTTTAATAACCGGATGGGTGCGAAATTCCACCAATATGAACAGGACTGAGGCCTCCTACATTAATTAATATGAGGGGGGGGGGCTACTGGTGATTGTAGTAACATAAAAGGTAGATGTTTAGAAGGGACAGTCAGAGCCTGATCAACTCTCAAGGGAAACGGTCTCCTCTCTGCAGCGGATCTCCTTCACACTGCTCAGCACTTATACTTTGGGCCAATTGTCTCTTGTATACTTTGCTGGTATTGTGAATAAAGTCTTTGTCAACAACTTTACTCCAACAGTGAGTTCTTGGTTTGGACCAAGTGTGTTGGGTGGGTTAGGACATTGCTACAGCATTACCAGGGTGGGTAACATCATGGGTACAGCATTAGCAGGGTGGGTAACGTCATGGGTACAGCATTAGGAGAGTGGGTAACGTCATGGGTACAGCATTAGGAGAGTGGGTAACGTCATGGGTACAGCATTAGGAGAGTGGGTAACGTCATGGGTACAGCATTAGGAGAGTGGGTAACGTCATGGGTACAGCATTAGGAGAGTGGGTAACGTCATGGGTACAGTGGTAATGTTGGGCTAGTAAGTGCTGCAGCCCCACTATTTCAGCTCTCAGTCATTTCAGCTGTAATGATGGTCAAACAGTACAATACTGCCCCTGGAGGCTGCACTGGGAGGTGAACGGGTAGACTGAGGCTAAAATAGCTGTACTGTGGACAAAACTATTACATTATTGAACTGCTGCTGAAAGGACTGATGCTACAGGTGTGTGTGTGTGTGTGTGCATGCGCGCATGATCATGCCCCCTGTTCTTCTTGTTTGCTAAGTTTTATAACGAGAATTATAACCAAAGTCAAAGTCAAGTGTACTTTATTGTCAATTCACTATGTAACAGGCATTACACAGAGGACTGAAATTGCGTTTCACCAGACACCAAATGTGCAATTTAAACTAGAAACATGCGCGCACACACACACACACACACACAAAAACAATATCTGTATGCAGATGTTGATTTTCAACTAATGTTTTGCATTGCTTTGCTGAAAGATTTTTTCATAAATGAGTCATTTTCTTATTCTTTTAATCTAACTGAGTCTCTTGTGGTTTTTGCATTTTTTTCATAACTTGGGATCACTGAGAAAACTTAAACTCTCTGGAGCACTTCAGGGTGGAAGAAAACTACCTAGTCTGTCCTAGTCGGTGAGTGTTTATTATTTTCTCTTCCAAGACTGTGAGGACTTTTCCCTGTCAGCCCAGACCAAATGAGGCTGGGTAGATTGTCTTGTAGGGAACAGAATCAGTCTGAATCTAATAGTAAGCATTAAGAATTGAAGTACTAACAATTAGGTTAATTTGAAAACATTTCAGTTTAGTGTTCATTTAGTACTGAATTAGATTTGAAGTGTTTTAAGAATCAATCTGAATTGAGGACTTCTGTAGTACTGTACGCTGCACTAAATGTTGTGTGTAGTGCAAAAGTGTTTAACTGAATTTTTAAAGATTCAGTGAAATATTATCAGCCCATTGTCTGGTGAGATAAAGACATTTTTCTTTTGTACTGAAAACAAGTTTACTGAACACTACATATTAAAGATACACTATAGAGGTGATCTTTTTTTATTTGGTTTTAACCTGAAAGAACAACAAGCCCATTCAGGGATACACTGACATCTCCTAGTAAAGTATAAGAAGAAGACTCAGAGACTAAACGATGTGATGGGGACTAGCCCACAGCCTTCTGTCTGATCTGCGTCCTAGATGTCCACACCACACAGTGTTTCACTCAGGGGAACCCCCAGTCATGGCTAGGATATCAATTCAGCTTGTCATTTCTTCATGTTTCAGTATGTCATCCATGGAGATTTATTCAGAGTAGCCTATTAATTAGCACGTACCAAAATATTCCCTTAGTTTATTAGCCAACTGGCTAAACCCACAGGTCCATATGCCAAAACCGTAGAAATTATGTGCCAAACATTATATTTACTGGGCTTTGATATACATTTGAAAAATAGTGAAATTACACGTTTCATTTTGAACGTATCATTAGTGAGGTGTTTAGTCTCTTTTCATTGCCATTCATTGCCATAATGAGTTTGAAGCCCTAGTCTCTTGTGCATTGTGTTTCAATAGTAAATAATGAGTTTGAAGCCCTAGTCTCTTGTGCATTGTGTTTCAATAGTAAATAATGAGTTTGAAGCCCTAGTCTCTTTTTTTGGACCAGTTTGCCTTGACTGATAGCATTCTAGCTCTGCATTCACAACCCCTCTCTGCCACCGGGAACAACATCCTTAATGTCATCAAATCCAGACTTGCACTGTAAGGAGATGATAATCCAGTGTATGTGCGAAGGAAGACGTGGCTAGGCTAAACTGTTTCAAAGGTTTATGGGCATGCGTACCCTCCAGTTTCAAAGGTTTATGGAAGGAAGGCGTGGCCAGGCTTAACTGTTTCAAAGGTTTATGGGCATGCGTTACCCTAAAGTGTCCCAGAGCAAGTGCTGTTTCTCCTCAGCCTTCACAAACAGAGCACATACTTGTACTATGCACAGGTGGCTGTGGATAGTGAGACAGACTACATTTTCTTACATCAGCACATGCTTCTTCTCATAGCCTTTATGCCTGGATACAGAATTCTGTTTTGGGCGCAATATTTTTGTTTTGTTTGGTTTTTCAGATTTTTGATTGATGAATTTGGGATGTTTGAAGGATTTAATGGAGACATGAATGATAAATTGTTGTTGAAGCCATATGTACTTTTTATTCATTCATTTACATTTGTTCTTCACATCAATAGTGTCTCAAACTAATCACAGAGTAGTGTTGGAAATAGGTAGAGGTAGGTGAAAGGGCAGAGATAGCCTATTTCTCATTAGCCTGGTAATAAAACCAGACCCTCGTTCTACTTTTGTGTCGTACAGAGGGTCTGGATATTCGGTAGTGAGATCCAATCGCTTACTTGAGGTGTTTAAGTTTAAAATGAGTGGATCAGCCCCTGACTGATAGCTTGCCTTGATTGATATGGTAGCCTGTGATACTAGAGGGAAGCCAGGCTGCCACTACAGCTGATTTCCCTGCCAGCATCAGTGGATATCTGGACAAGTCTGATTTTTTGTCCCTAGTGTTGTGGTTAATATTGCCTGTCATGTGGTAACATACTGCCATCTACTGGCCAAGGTAGGTATCGTAATCGTAGTCGAGTCGAGTAACTTTACTTTCAGTTTCCTCTTTGTGGAAGACAGAGAAAGAGACGGACATTGTGTTGCTTGCTCTATGTACTGGATACAGGATAATCTGTAAGTTTATCTTGCAACTAAATTCAATTGCATGTACTAAGGTAACTTTAGGCTGATATGTGTGTGTTTGTAATTGTGTATGAGGCTGTTAAGTGTTGAAAATATGTTGTGCTAGCAAGCAATCTTGAGAAATGTAGCACTAGGTCAACATACAACTGAACTGGTGATGCAAGAACAGTTGAAATACTGATTAGCTTTCGATAAATGATTTGAACGTGTAAAAAAACATACTGTAGATTGAAACATTATGATTGATGATTGATTTATGATGAATATTATGATTTGTGTATTTTTCAGTTTCACAAAATATGGTTCAAGTAAACACTTTTTTGGCCCTTCGGTCAATGGCTTTATCTTTACTTTTCACTTCACTTCGTTTTTATATATTTTAACCTATTAAAGTAATACTCACAGTGCCTTTAAAAAGGCAGAGAAGTGAAAGGAATGGACACATCCACTCAATCGAGAGTGGAGAGAAATGAAAGTTATCTTGGGCCAATTGTCAGGTGACCATTGTTAAAAAGGGTGATCAGCAGCATTACAAACCCTTTGATCTTCAGATGTCATGTGGGTGTGATGCGTTGTTTTATATTGTGCCTCATGTTACATTTAGTAATGAATTCAAATAAGACTGTTAAATAAAAATATGTAAGTGGCGAAAGTGGTTTTTCATGCGACAACTGGTTGTAAGCTTAACATCACAATATAGTGTAGGCCTATACCACTTTAAGTGTAAAAGGACAAAACTATTTAATAGGTAATACAAATGGTAGTCATCGCCATGTTAGTTTATTGTAACACTGGATTTAAAGTAAAATAGTAACACTGTTTAGCTTTAAATAATTCAACAATATTATGGTGTTAGAATGCTCTACTTTGGTGTTAATATTTAACTCTTATAGTGCAACAGTCTAACACTGTGTTAGAGTTGTGGCTTTTTACACTGGTGAAAGTGTTAAATTAACACTGATGTGGTGGTCCCCATATATACACCCTGAAAGTGTTAGATTTAACTCTGTTAGTGTTAAAATTCTGCTGTGTACTCTCCAGTTTCAAAGGTTAATGGGCATGCGTTACCCTAAAGTTTCCCAGAGCAAGTGCTGTTTCTCCTCAGCCTTCACAAACAGAGCACATACTTGCACCAGCACATGCTTCTTCTCATAGCCTTTATGCCTAAATACAGAATTCTGTTTTGGGTGCACTGTTTTTGTTTTGTTTTGTTTTTGAGATTTTTGATTGATGAATTTGGGATGTTTGAAGGATTTAATGGAGACATGAATGATAAATTGTTGTTGAAGCCATGTGTACCTTTTATTCATTCCTTTACGTTTGTTCTTATCACATCAATAGTGTCAGAGAGTAGTGTGGGAGATAGGTAGTGATAGGCGAAAGAGATAGCAGAGGCAGTGAGAGGCAGAGATAGCCTATTTCTCCTTAGCCTGGTAATAAAACCAGACCCTCGAACACTTTTCACTTCACTTCGTTTTTATATATTTGAACCTATTGATCTTTTTTGTAATATAATTGAACCTATTGATCTTTTTTGTACTTTTGTACATTCTAAAACCAATGGGAATCTGCCTAATTCAGCCCTCCATGCATCTGTGGGTGTTTTCCTTTGGACTTTGAGGATATTCTGAATAAATTCTATATGCAGGGATTCTATGGGATGTTGGGGCCAACTAGTGGAGTGGACCTATGTAATGCAAGTCCATAGTCCATAGCAACTGTATTATTCACATAATACATTTGCTTCTCTGTTGTGTGGCAGACAGTCATAGGTTAATGGCAGCCTTGTTATGTTTCTCTGGGAAGTTGTATTAGAAAAGAAAGATGTTAACCTAGCAACATCCTAGCAAGCACTTCCACAATGACAACATAGCAACCAACTTGATTACCCCAGGAACCTGGGGTACTCTGTAGCTGTTTCAACACAGCACTGATTAAACAAAAACATCACTGAATAGCTCCCATGGACATTTCCCCAGATTCCCTGTACGTTTCTCCCCTGTGTCCTAAGAGTCACGTGTTTATGGCGTCATTTTTAGTCTCACAAAAACCTTTATTGTTTGTTATGGATTTCTGTGGAAAATAGTTGTACTTTATTGTTATCTACTTGTACTACACATTGCTACACCTAAATACCTGACTATAACCTAAGTACCTAACTGTTTCCTGTGCTGTTTTTCTAGAACGTTGTGGACAAATCAGATGACTGTACAGAACCTTCCCATCCTATGAGCCCCTCAGACTGTGGTTATGATTATAGCACCTCTCCACTACTCTTCATCTCACCATGGATAAAACTCGTGTGGTCCTGGATAACCAAGATTTCCTCTGTCCCATTTGTCTGGAGCTGCTGAAGGGCCCAGTGACCCTCCCCTGTGGGCACAACTACTGCAGTCAGTGCATATTGGAATACTGTAGAAGTGGAGTCCAGCACACAGTCAGCTGTCCCCAGTGCAGACAGACCTTTACTCCTATGCCCCATCTAGGGCTAAACATAATTCTGGATGAAACAGTGGAGAGGCTCAGGACAGCACACAATCAAACAGCCTTTGCTGCTGCCACTGTCTCCACTGATGTAAACATTCCACCACGACATGTCTCTGGCTACCAAGCTAGTAACGCTCAACAGCAACAATCCTCTGGCTCCAATGCAAGGAACATCCAACAGCAGCATGCCTCTATCTCCAATGCAAGGAACGTTCAACAGCAACAAGCTTCTGTTTCCACTGCTAGGAATGTCCAACAGCAGCACGCCTCTATCTCTACTGCTATTAACGTCCAACAGCAACGAGCTTCTGTTTCCACTGCTAGGAACGTTCAACAGCAACGAGCCTCTGTCTCCACTGCTAGGAACGTTCAACAACAACAAGCCTCTGTCTCCACTTCTAGGAACGTTCAACAGCAACGGGCCTCTGTCTCCACTTCTAGGAACGTTCAACAGCAACGGGCCTCTGTCTCCACTGCTAGGAACGTTCAACAGCAACGGGCCTCTGTCTCCACTTCTAGGAACGTTCAACAGCAACGGGCCTCTGTCTCCACTGCTAGGAACGTTCAACAGCAACGGGCCTCTGTCTCCACTTCTAGGAACGTTCAACAGCAACGGGCCTCTGTCTCCACTGCTAGGAACGTTCAACAGCAACGGGCCTCTGTCTCCACTTCTAGGAACGTTCAACAGCAACGGGCCTCTGTCTCCACTGCTAGGAACGTTCAACAGCAAAGAGCCTCTGTTCTCAGTGACAGAACTCCTCTGCTGCCAAACACCTCAGGCCCCACTGCTAGCAATACTCAGTGTGTGCGGTGTGAAAAAGTGCAGTGTGCACATGTGCTGGCGATGTTGTTGGCCTGCGCGGCCTTTAGCGTGGCAGTGGACAGTGCAGTAGATGGTACACTGGTGATGGATGAGCCCATGGCCAAGTGGTGCATCTTCACCTGGGGTCTGAGTTTCTCCGGCTCAGCGCTGGTGGTGCTGGTGGAGCTGTGTGGCCTGCAGTTGAGACTGCCCATGTCTTGGGAGGACTTCACCATCACTTTTACCTCTTATGCTTCCCTTCTGTGTTTCTCCAGCACAATCATCTTTGGTGTGCACTTTGTCAGGGACTTCACCGGCTCTTCCTACAACTACCACGTCATTACATTGGTCTCCTCCTGCTTCACCACCATCACCTACCTGATGGTGATCAGGGCAGGTTACAAGATACGTCAGGGCAGGTCTGTGCAAGATGGAACTGGCTTCATGGCCACAGGGGAAGGTCTGCTGAAGGTGTGTGAAACATTTGTGGCCGGTGTCATCTTTGTGTTTATCACTGAACCCAACACCTATGAAAGCCATGCAGCCATAAAGTGGTGTATGGCTGTCTACTGCATCTGCTTTCTGCTGTCCAGCATGGTCATCCTGCTGTGTATTGGGAAATGCACCAATTCCTCCCTCTTCACCTGTCAACCCATCTACACTTTGTTGGCTGTCATGATGTACCTGACAGCCACCATAATCTGGCCCATCTACAAGTTTGACAAGCACCACCAGACAAACTCCACCAGGCCCATAGTCTGCAACAGCAACCCAGACCTTTGTCCATTTGACAAGCTGATAATCGTGGCTGTGCTCACAAGCGTTAACTTCAGTCTGTACCTGGCTGATCTGATCTGCATTTGCTGTAGACTTAGTCAGGTGAACAGATAGGAGTGTCAGGATGGAGATGAAAAGAGCAGCAATAATGAGACACAAATGCAGCCTCATAGTTATCAGTCACTGCAAAAACAATACATTCATATGCTCTCGCTCAGCATCTACTTACCAACCAGATATAATGTAATTATCTAGAGGTGAGGAGATGAAATGATCAATAGTTTGACATTGGTGTGATGCAGCAGAGGTACTTCTAGCCCAGGGGTTAGTAATAGCACAGGTGGCACCTTCAGCACATAGCAGAGAAATGGTTAGCACACTCTTTATTCTAAGAGCACACTCTTTATGCTAAGAGCATACTCTTTATTCTAAGAGCACACTCTTTATGCTAAGAGCATACTCTTTATTCTAAGAGCACACTCTTTATGCTAAGAGCACACTTTTTATGCTACATGTTGTGTACTGTGAGTGTTACTGCATTCTGTTTATATTTTATATCCATTTGATATGTTAGCTTGGTGTCAGATTAAATTCATCTTCATGTGCCATCATCACTGAAAGTAGTTTACCCTGAAAATGGGTTTCTGAAAATATGCTTAAAAGACAATTATTATTTAATATGTATTATTTCCTCCAACGTGTTAATTAAATATAAATGAAATGTAAGCGTTTTAATAATTTGTGCACAAATTATTACTGATTTCATCTTTCACATATGAAGTAACATGAATTTGAATATTTTTTTATTTTGACAGAAGTTTGCCTATTGGGAACATTTATTGCATGATTGATCCCTTAGTCAGACTATACTTGCCAGATTTGATATGCCTTAATCTTTGATTGAAAGCAGCAAATAAAAAGAACAGAAGATGGAAGAAAGTAGAAATGAGAAGAGAAGAATAACTCAGTGCTTATTATATCTCAGAAATCCATTGTTGTCAAAGTTGCTTATTCATTTGGTTTTGTTTCAGATATTATGAAAAAATGTCTGCTCAACTTTAATCATTCCCTACATGACACAATTTACATTAGACACTCACCTCATCAAGCACCTGTAGACCTGTTCAATTGAACATTAGCACAACATTACATTAACATCTAATTATTTCATCCAGTCACATGGTACAGGCATCTGTCACATTGGCATCCCATAATCCCCTTTGATGGCAGTTTATATCAGATGCTTAATTTGCACAATGTTGATTTATAGTATGACTAATTCAAATAAAACTAAAAGAAATAAGAAAAGGAGTGTGTGACACTGAAAGTGTTTATGTCTGTTCTGCACACTGCCCTCGATGCCATGCTTTCATATGGGTGTTTTTATATGTACTGTATATACACACACATCTAGCCTGATGCCATGCTTTCATATGGGTGTTTTTATATGTACTGTATATACACACACACCAAGCCTGATGCATCCGCCACTTTCACATCATTTCCCTTCTTGCAAAGTGTCTGAACCCTAGCAGTGCCATCCATCTGCTCCACGGCAGACAGACGCTTTCTGCTTCAACCAATGACTACTGTTTGGTCGTGACGTATGTTATGTGCTGAAATACACCGTTTGAAGAACGAGGAATACACAAGAGTCACCGCTTGCTGATTCATTGATCTTTCTTGGTTGGAAATGAACTCCCAAAGCCAAATTCACCCCCACTACATCATGTGTTTTATTTGTTTATTTATCTGGCATTACCAACCACTGTCATATTTTACAGTAATAAATATGAGGCTAAAGCTTTTCTAAAGTGCATGGCAGTGGTCACTACTCATAAAACCTCCATAAACAAAACACACACACCTAGCCTAAATGTTAGCTAGCCCACAAAAAGGACAAATTAGCCTATGCCAATTGTGCAAGCTACAAGTGAGAATGAATTAAAACTTCTGAAAATCAGAGTAGCCTAGATGAGGATGAATTAAAACTAACCTAGATGAGGACTGCTGATTTCCAGTGTCCCTTCTCAGTATGTTTCAGTACTGACTGGAGGCTGTTCTTAATACCATTGATACTTTAGGTTGTTATTGATTTGGTTGAAACCTATAAAGTGCAAAAGTCCTGTTGTCCATAAAGTGGCTACAGTGGGCCCGAGTGACTCATAACCAAGGTGTCATCTTGGACTCCACTCTCAGGAGAAAAACATCACCCTGTCCACTTTCTGTCATCTGAAAAATATCTGTAGATTCCAGTGCTCACTCTGAGACTCAACTTTCAACCACTCCTTCATCTCAATCCGCCTGGACTACTGCAGCACCATTCTACCAGGACTGCTCAGCAGGGCCCTAAGTAGGCCTCAGTTGGTCCATATCTCTTGGCAGCACATCACTCCCTTTGAACCAATCGTTGCTGTCTGGCCGTGATGTATATTAAATACTGGAACACACCGTTTGATTTCAGCATTATCGCTTGGCCTGGAATTAAGAAATTGAGTGCTAGCCTGATTAGGAGAGTGGACAGACAGGTGTAAAAATGTCTTTTTTCTTAAACATAGCAATGTTGATTTACAATAGAATAATTAGAGCAAACATAAAGCAAGTGTGAATTGAAAATACTACTACTTTTGGTTTGATAGAATTACTTTTTTCACAGTAGATTGTTTATTATTGTTGTTACTTCAGCACTTTCTTTTGACTTTGTTGTGTCATATTTGTTATTCTGTGTACTGCTGCTAGACCAGCTTCTCCTTTGGTTTAAAATAAATTGAACTGAACTGGACTGAGAGAACAGGATAGCACCTCACAGGGGGAAATGCATGTAAAGAGTTTACAAGCCCATGAGATGGTCACAGTGAAGGCAAAAGGGATTGTGCAGGGGTGGAAATTATTTTAAAAATGTGAATATCTAATCAGTCACTATGAGACCAGCATAATAGTCAATAAGAAATGTATCTGTGGTGGGCACATTTTGCTAAAAAACACACACTCAGACCTTTGATGTTACATACATCATACATACATACGGTTTCGAAATTTGCGAAAATATGTCTCTGGCCCGTACGGGGATCGAACCCGCGACCTTGGCGTTATTAGCACCACGCTCTAACCAACTGAGCTAACCGGCCACGATATCGCCTAGTGTGTGTGAGATTCTGTTAAAATGTTAAGAGGCTTAGCACGGCAATTCATTGTAATTTCTTTGCCTAGTAATTGCCTTCACAGATATCAAAGATTACCTTTCAGTAAGACAGAGCCCACGCTGCCGCCCTGTGACCAATGTTGTCCACAGCACAACAACAGAAAAGTCGGCATTTTTGTTATTGGAATGCGAGAAGACACATTTTCATGGAAAACTGGCTGTTGGTATAGCCTATCGTGTAAATAAATGTGTAATCATCTTTCAAACTACACAGAAAGCCCTGCAACACTTCCCGAACCTGACGGTGAGAGACCGTGTCGCTAAAATGCGCCCAGTCACTTACTTTAACTGGAGTGGCCAGAAGATGGCGCAATATAAATATCAATAACATCAATCAGAACAGTTCCCTCCTTCTCGAACAGTGTAACATGTCCGCGTCTGTTAATACGTGGTCTGTACGATACATGTGATTCATATTCAGTCGTTTTTAACGAAAAAAAACATAACAAAGTCTATATACCCAAATATATTCATCCCAAATTGTATCAACTGTTATTTAGTGAATAACCGATTTCTGCATCAACTGCCTCACAGTCTCTGTGGCGCAATCGGTTAGCGCGTTCGGCTGTTAACCGAAAGGTTGGTGGTTCGAGCCCACCCAGGGACGTCAGATTTTGGTGTGTATAATGACCAGCTATTCAGGACATGCTCTGGCGTACCTGTACAACATACTACAAATTTATGTAGTATAAATTTACCAAGGATGTTGTTAACGCGCAGGTGCAAATATTTTACCAAAGAGACTTGTGAGAGGTCAAACATACCGTACATCTCTTTCCTGAGTGGTGCTGATAGTTTGCAGTCTTTACAGCCATGCTGGGAAATACACTGCGGGCTAGCAGGCGTATGTACACAGTCGATGGAATTAAAATAGTTCGTTCTTCACATTCCCTTGCTAGTATCTCTGGCTTTTTCTCAGCTCTGTAGAATCCACACGCACATTCCTTTCAACGTTTTTGCACTCATTTACACGCTCTCACCTAATGTTGACTTAGCGTTACATTTTATCCCTTGTTAGCGAATACCAGCCAACAGTCGTGGCAAACGGGCATCAACATTTCCACCCACGGAAAGCAACGGTTGGCGTTAGAGACAGAAGATATATTTCATTTATGTGTGTGAGTGGGTCTTTTACTTTCTAAGGCCAGACTTGTACAACTCTGGTGTAAGGTGTTAGGCTGGCCTCAAACCTTCCTGTCAGCGTCACCAGTGGCTTGAAATCAAAAGGGGAGCAGACCCTGGGGGATCCTTAGCAAGCAGCATGGCAGTCACAAAGAAACCGGTGCCTAATATAACTTATGTAGAAACCAGCAACCACGCTTCTAATACACACAGGCAGTTTGGTGATAAACAGAGAAGTCAGTCAACCTGTAAGGCTGCCTTATGACACACACACACACACACACACACAAGTGTGGTAGAGGACACTGTTTATTGATGAAGCCATGGAAATTGAATCAGTAACAAGCTGCTATGTCTGTGTCATTATCGGTGGTCATGATGGAGACTCGACTCAAGACGCTCCGAACGGAACGGATAAGAAACTGGACTACATAAATAAGTGCTCGTTCTCCCCAATGGAGAACCCATCTGAATCGCCCACTGCTCACTTCATCTTTGCCACAAAGTCTTCGCCCTTCTTGATGGAGCTCTTGAGCTCGCCAATGGCGTCAGCCACCAGCTTCTCCTCATAGGCGGACAGTTTGCCCAGACCCAGGTTCTTCTCAATGCCGTGTTTCTGCAGGAGGACAGGAAAAAGACTTAGAACATCAAGCAACTAATGTATGGCACACTACAGGGTGTGTGTGTGTGTGTGTGTGTGTGAGTGAGTGTGTGAATGAGTGTGAGTGTCATTCTTCTTGAGGAGGAAGAGAGCATACGACAGCTCAGACCTACTCTTAACATATTTATGGCAAGATACCTCCACGGTCTATCCGTCTGTCTGTGTGTGTGTGTGTGTGTGTGTGTGTACACTACTCACCCCAAGCAGCAGTGGTGTAGAGAAGTATTTGCACTCGGTCTCCTCAGAGCGGACGTACGCACACTCTACCACGCCCTCCTTCCCGTTCATGGCGTCCAGCACGGAGAAGGCAAAGCGAGCTCCAGCGTAGGCCATGGACAGGGTAGCAGAGCCTGAGGCCACACACACACACACACACACACACACACACACGGTCACGTACACTCCTCTGAACACCCAACAGTCTAGCTCATGTCCCTGAACTACAGTGTGAAAACACGCTCGCACACACACACACACACACACACACACGCGGTCACGTACACTCCTCTGAACACCCAACAGTCTAGCTCATGTCCCTGAACTACAGTGTGAAAACACGCTTGCACACACGCACGCACACACACGCGGTCACGTACACTCCTCTGAACACCCAACAGTCTAGCTCATGTCCCTGAACTACAGTGTGAAAACACGCTTGCACACGCGCACGCACACACGCTCGCACACGCGCACGCACACGTACACACACACACACGCTCGTACACACACACACACACACACTGTCCGGAATGGGGATGTAGTGACTTGCTGCCCTGATGTCTAGTCTGCCTAATCTTTCTTTTTGCTCATTTTATGTGTTATTTCCCACAACAAAAGATAATTTCAATATGCACCTCACTGGTCCTTAAATAATCCATAACACAGACCAACTTAATTATATTTGACAACCTTTTAAGACCTTCAATTCCCATTTTCAAATTTAGAGAACTGAGACCCAGTGGAAATCCTGATTACACAGTAACAACAAATATTAAGCGCAAATATAATCTCTTGACTGAAGGCTGCTTAATCTTATTAAGTTTGACTTTTAGGATGTTTTGCCATGTAAAAATACTGTTCAGGTAGTTTGTTGCACAGAAACAGTTTGCACTCATCAGTGGTCTTGTGCCAGCCGAGGGGAGAGGATTAGTATTAGGAAAACTTCAGCGTGCACTATCCAATCAACTGTGAGGTTGGATGCTTTAAGCCAATCATATGCAAGACTGTGTGCATTAGGCCAATCAGATGAGGGGGAGGCGTCTCCTGTGACCCACCTGCTCCAGCCTTGGCCTTGACCACCTCAGTGCCAGCCTCCTGGATGCGACCAGTCAGAGCCTCCAGCTGATCGGCAGGAAACTCCACCTTTGGCGTGCACTAGAGAGAGAAGAGAACACACACACTCACTAATATTCTGTGTGTGTGTGTGTGTGTGAGAGAGAGAGACACACACATTCCACCTTCAGCAAAGACTAAAAGTGACACAAAGCACAGATGTGCTCATGTGTAGCGAGAGAGAATCACAAATGGGGTGCGCAAGTGACCAATAAGAGACAATGCGAGTGTGTTTGAAGCCAGATGTTAAACATGTGTGTGTTTGTGTGTGTGTGTGTCTCCTTACCTGTGAGATGAGAGGGATGATTGTCTTTCCTGCATGTCCTCCAACCACTGGCACATTCACTCTTGCTGGGTCAAGCCCCTGAGGACACAACACACACACAGACATTATTCAGCTTTCTCACACACATACAGCTATATTCAGTCTTCCTCAATAGTGTACAAATACAACAGTACTTAACAAACACGCACACATGTGGTGACTCCAGATACAGACACACACACACACACACCTTAAGCTCTGCCACAAAGGCGTTGGCTCTGACAATGTCCAGTGTAGTGACTCCAAAGACTCTGTTGGGGTTGTAGACTCCATGTTTCTTCATAACCTCTGATGTGATGGGGATAGTGGAGTTCACCTACACACACACACACATACACAGTTTACTTTCAACTACCTTCAGCTATATTCCAGGTGATGAAGCATGTGACGCTGTATGGACCAATCAGGAACAGTGCACGTACGGGGTTGGCGATGATGCAGATCATAGCCTCGGGGCAGTTACGGGCACAGGCATCAGCCAGGGTAGCAACAATGGTGGCATTGGTGTTGAAGAGGTCATCACGGGTCATACCTGTCCACAGCACAAATCAGTTTACACACACACATCATAAAAAGGGGACTTGTTGCATTAGCAAAATAAACCAACTGGCTGCGGGAGTTGCACACTCTAGTCTTCTGAGGTCATCAAAAACACACACACACATACACACACTAGGGCTGTGCAATTAATCAAGAAAATTAATTGTACCGACAATAATTACTGTTAATTGAATATGATCAAGCATATGAATATTAATCTGTGTCTGTTATTATCATTAGCATTAATTATATTATAGCATAGTTAATTATATTATAGCATTACATTATAGCATTACATTAGCATAATAATAATAATTATTATTATTATTATTATTATTATTATTATTATTTAGTAAACCTTTTCTTTAAAACAATCTATCCATCCATCCATTCATCTGCAGCATCTCCCACAGACCAATTAGTTGAGAGGAGGATCAGCAGCCCTGGTCTAAAGGCATAACTACATCACTCCACAGCACACACACACAGACACACACAAGCATACACACCACTTCAGTAAACGCCCATCCCACACACACACACACCTCTAAACTGCAAAGCCTGCATATACAACTGCATACACAACACAAGTGTGTACACCCACACACACACCAGCACACAGAACACCAGTATACACACCACCTCTACACTGCCCAACACACATACACACCTGCATACACAAAACCAGTGCGCGCACACATACACACACACTCTACATTGCCCAACCCACATACGCACCTCCACACCCACCCTACACTGCCCAATCTACATACACACCTCCTCACCAGACTGCCCAGCCCACCCAGCCCCACCCAAGCCTGAGCCATCCCCCCTCTGCACCAAGCTGCAATCTACATGATCTCCACCAGCTCTCAATCTACTCCCCTGTCTTCTCCAGGGGTCTCTCTGTCTCCCTCTCTCACACTCCATTACCTGGTTTCCTGGGCACTCCAGCAGGGATGACGACCACATCACATCCCTTGACTGCTTCATCCAACTGCTCTGCTCCGATGTAACCTGGGGAGGAGACACACCTCTGTTTGCTTGTTTATTTTTATGCCATCCTGGCATCTGTAGGGAAGAGCCATAGAGCTGGGTGAACACTCACATCCCAGCATCTAGGCAACACCACAGGAGAGGATAGGAGGTAAAAAATCAAATCAACTAAAGTAATTACTAGTGTATGTAGAATGTCGGTAAGTGAGAGCGTTGTCATTCTGAAAGCGGCTGCTAAGTTGTTCCTAGCGAGTGGTTGGTAGGCTGTAGCTATGGTCGTTATGATGGTTGCCAAGTAAATAAAATGAACTGGGCTCTGACGCATTTCCCAAAAACATAATAATAGCTAATGACGATAGCAACTTTGTTGGTTGCAATGCAATTTCCTATTGCCAACCAACTTAGTTGCTCATAGGTTAGGCTATTAACTACACTTTTGCATCACCTACTTGAGTGTGTAGGATGTTATGGGAGGTCACCAATGATACGTCTGCATAGGTGTGTGAGAGACGTTCTGAAAGGTTGCACTTGATTTGTGTGTGAACTGTGAAGGTATGCAAGATGTTCTAAAAGGTTACCTTTGACCTGTGCGCGGGTCTCGATGTGACTGAGGTCAGCGGCGACGCCAGGAGTGTGAGCGATATCGTAGAGGGACAAGTGGCTGACCAGGGGGCTGTTCTTCAGCAGGAGGGACAGAGGCTGACCGATACCCCCTGACGCACCCAACACTGCCACTTTAGCATGGCTCTAAACACACACACAGACACACAGTCACTTACACATCAACTCCTCATGACGCACATGGGTGTCTGCATTATCCACGCCACACCTGCTCACCAGTGGGGACTGCAGAGCCAGATGGCTAGAGAATGGCTTCCAAAACAACCACACAAACCACTGCTAGCTGGTTGCTAAATGTTGGAGAGTGATTTCCTTATCTGCCACGAGCACCAGTCACACCCACACTATAGTGCCCTCTGCTTTAACAGATGAGCACTCTAGTGGGAGCCGCTGATTGAACTCAACTTCCTTTAGCTCCTGATTCAGGGAAAGAGTCTAACTGGCAACAGGTGGTGAGGGGTCTTACTTCAGACAAACTAATGTTCTCTGACTGACACATTGCTCTAAACTGCTCTAGAACATGTGGTATTCCAAAATAAATACCAAATCCTCTGTAAACCTGCAGTGTATGATACACAAGGCAATCTTTTGAGCAATGCTAATGAGCAGCATCATTCTAGCACATTCACGCTCCTATTGGGCTGCTATTATTTTTCTGGTGCACTGTATCAGTGGGCAAACTTTCATCATCCAATCAGCACATGAGACCAGTTTCCTGGTTGCCTAGCAACATCGTCCAAAAAGTTGCCTAGTTTACCATCACCTTGAGCCCTCTCCATGTTCCTGAACACATAGACCAGGCAAGCCCAAAGCAGAGCCGAGGTCAAACCAATACACAATACACTACCTGTCTACCAGCTACCACTGTAAGCCGAGCCCCTTAAAGGACTACTCCACCCGCAGAAAGGGTAAAGGTCAGAGGAACATTTTAAGGCTTGGCTAACGTTTCTGCTGCTGGTCCGAGCTGATCACGTGATAGCCGCAGGGGCCTCAATGCCACTCAGTACAAGCAGCGGATTTACGGAGCCTCCTTGTGTAATTAAGAATTCACTAAAGCGCTTTTGCGTTCCAACACGGAGTGAGTAGCCTACTGTCTGCGGAGAACAGCCCAATGTGCATGGCGCAGGAATAATCAAGAGGGTGTCGTGTGTGGGTTACTCCCGAATATTGAGCACATTTGCCATGCTATACTACAAGGCAGCTAGCTAGTTAGACTAATGTTGAATCAGTGGAGTTTCTGATGGCACTATGAGCATTTGATTAAGGTTGGGCCTTAATATCGACATGCAGTGCGGTTCAAAGGCCAACGTTTTGCCAACTAGCAAAGATAACGTTTACTCCAGAAATGCCATGCAATTAAAGTCGCAGTAGTTTGCATAACCTCTACTCCACTTTATAAGTTAAGTGTCTAGATAACTGGATAGATGGCTACAACCCTCCGTGAATTATGAAACAAATGCATTGACACCATTTGATCTGAAATAACAAAAAGCTAATGTTAACGGCACAAGGTTACGGTCTAGTATTATTGCGGGACATCCGTTGTCATCCATCAAGCATTGACCTTTTCGATGTGCAGCTATGGTTAGCTATGGCTAGCACTGGCGCTAGTAAGTTGTCTGACAGCTGAGGTTAAACTAACCCAACGTTAGCGTTTGGAATACATTAATTCAAAGTGTAAAGAGGTACCACCAGGTAACGAATCTACTGGAGCATGGTATATAACAGAGCAACGGTTTACCACATTAGCTACCAATCGTAAGATAAACCGCTACACCTTCATCGATGCCAAACTAGCTAGTCCAAGCAAGCTAACAGAGCCATCACTAGCTAACGTCAACCAAGATAGTGACTCCCAAAGCTTGGCAGTTATTAATTAATATCTCACCTGTGAAGATGTGGAAAGACTCCGAGCAACACTGATGGTTGGTCTTGCAACACGGGAGAACATTATGGACAAAATTTGTGGGGGTCTGACTTCAGAAAACGAACAAAATATAAGTTAACGTTGTTTCCCCGTGTGACTCCAACGTCCTCTACCACGGCAGCCGGTCGAGAGAGAGTGTGCGTGCTACCAAACGCTTAAAGACGCACTAAAATACGTACAATTCCTTGCGGTGTCTGATTGGATGAACTACGGTGGGCCTCTTTTATGATTGGCCAAAAAAGTTGTCAATCAATGGGGCGATAGTTTCAAAGAAGGCGGCTCTGGCTCTAGTGATGACCATTACAGTATTTAAAATGCCAGTGTTGTCAAAGTTCAGAGGACGACATAACATTTATAAATACATAAAATACAGATGATCAGTTACTGAAGGATGAGGCCAGAGACATGTCGCTCTGGCTGAGGCCTTTCAAGGGACAAGCTTCTACTGCGAATTCTGTGTGAACAGATTCATGAACATTTGCGACCCATTCAGTATGTAAATCAAGTGATTCCTAGAATAATGTCATTGTGTAACTTTCATCCGAGATACATTGCAGGGATGCATTCCTTCTGAGTTCCTTTCTGGACACATAGAAAAGATCCTAAAAGCTTTGGGACATGCTATATAGCGCCATGAGACAATACTATTGTAAACGGCGCTGTATAAATATAATTGAATTGAATTGAATTGACAAAGCACAATTATAATTCAAAAACAGATACAGTCCCTGGCAACAATTGTTGCTTCCGAAATAGAACATTTCTTTTAATGTCATAATAACAAAATTATTTATAATTATTTTAAACATTTATAATTATATTAAACAGCCTATTTTTGTTTTATTTTACGACAAAATGTTCAAAATCAAGCATAAAATAAAGTTGTATTCTTGATTCAGAAAACATTTCATCCAATGAATGCAGATATTTTGCAATCTTTATCCAGTGGAAGTTTGCGACTGAAATGGTCCAATCAGTGCTTCTATCGCCGTTTTGTAAACGCCCTCTATTCCTAACTAGATTAATTTACTGCGGTGGCTCCTATCCGACCAATCTCCTTCCACTATTCCTGACAGCTAGCCAATCCCAGCAGGCTTTACATGTACTGTTGGCTTTACATTTACGGGGCTGCTTCAGGAATGTAAACTATTCGACACAGGCAGACATGGACTTAACAGTTGATAAACTGGAACAAATGGTAAGCTTGCTTTTCATCCTAACAGTTAAGGTACGGACGGTCGCCAGGCCATCTATGAAACGTTAGCAATCAAAATAAACCAGGCCAGTGTTATTTTGTAGAGTATTAAATGGATGGAGGCTGTAACATTAGCTAGCGAGCGTTAGCGGGAGCTGACTGGTTGCGAATCAGATAGACTACACATTTTTTTCCGCTTCTTCGCTTTCAATTGTATCCCGTTGAAGAGGCAAACAAATGCGTGCAGCATATTTTCTTCGCACAGATGTCTGCATCTGTGTATCAAAAAACAGTGACTGACTATGATATAATAAAACGCATGGTACACACACCGAGCCAAATGCTTATTTAGATAGCTCACAGGCGCATTCGATACTCGCTTACAGCGAGGACATGGAGTACGGAAAGGCTGCGTTTGCAAAGAGGCCGTATCCGAGTGCCTGGACCGCGCTCCCTGTACGTGACCGTTAATTTTCAAATAATATAACCGCTCTCTGCGTGTTTAACCTCGACATTTTGGTTTTCCCTCTTTTAATACAGACTTCTTGAATCATTCAATGTGATCAAACTATTGCCTTTAATGTTAGTTCATAGTTGGTGGGAATTTTAGCTACGGATCGGTGTAGGCAGGCTAACGTTAACCCACTGGAGCTGTATTATGCTACTTTGGCTACTCTGCTAGCTGGCTAGCGAGAGCGCAGTACAAGCGAGGAGAAAAGCAACAAGCTTACAGGCGATAGCAATCGAAAGTCTCATAAATCAGTGAACCCGCTGTAGTTATCCTGTGGTCACGTTTTTAATGCGTATGTTATAGGGCGACTTTCTATAGGCGGCTCATTTTATTGTTCTCTAAAATAGGTTTAACTAATCTTAAAACAATGGCATTCATTTGCCAAACATTCATTTGGCCAGCAAACCACTGCTGTGTTGCCATATAGATTTGGTTTCACCACTGCATATAAACACCCCGGCTACACTTCCATATTGCTACCTAACATGCATTTTTTTGAGTACGTATTCCTCCTCTCAGATATGTCAAATCAGACAGAACACTGATGCGCAGCCGTCCAACCAAGCTGTCATGGTTTTACCAGATTCAAGATTGCCAGGTCTAGCGTGACGCCAGAAGTACGACAGTACAAGACGATATATAATATATATATATATGTGTGTGTGTGTATGTATGTATGTATGTATGTATGTATGTGTGTGTGTGTATGGATATATATGTATTTGCACATCCGTGGAGGTTGGTTGAAATAATCACAAAGCCAGAACACCAGCGAGACTGTAGGCCAGATATCCTGATACTAACGAAGATGAACTTGAACTTCCTGTGCCAGATATTTTCACCCTAGGCTACAAACGCCACACACAACCCTACGTTAACATGGCCTGGCCAGGAAAAAAATCTTTCTTTACAACTAATTGTGTCTAACCTGTAATATTACATTTGCTTAAAATTGAAATGGAATTGAATGCCACTCTAAATGCCCCTGTTGTGGTGTTTGTATTTCAGCAATGAATACAGTCCAAGGAATTAGATTGTATACATTTGTGACTTGTGTTCACTGAATCGGCAAAAGTTTTGAAACTCGTCTGACAACGCACCTTATTCTTGCAAGACGAACACTATATTATGTCACATGAAGTTATGTCCTTTCCCATCTCATGTGTTGGACACGCACCTTAATCTCACGTCATGTCCTTTCTCATCCCCTGCTCCTGGGCTGATCTCTCCACCTCGCCCATCGTTAAGGTTCTTTCAGTCCTTGCTCCGTTATCAAGCTGATATTCAACACAAGCATGTACCCACCCACCCAACAGGACTACAGCGAGATGACTACCACTAACCAGCAAAGTGTAACCTAGAGTCTTTTTCTTCAACACGACTGCTATCTTCTTTTTTCCAACAAGTGAAGTCTCATATTTATCAGTGCAAACCACCCAATGTGGAGAAGTCCAAACTCCATTTGTCTGTCTGTCTGTCCAGTGCCCCTTTGACTTTGTGCTCCTGGTGTTCTGGTAATGGAAGCAGTGCAATGTTAAAAGGGCATTGGCCAGGGGTTTCTCTCCAGACCGGGAACCCGCCCCACCCCACCCCTGCTGCCCTGCGGACTGGGCTCAGGTGATCAGGCTGCCCGTGCGCAGGTGCTCTGACTTCATTGCACTACTGTACAGGACAGCTAGCAGTGCAATAGTATTGTCAAAGCGTCTGCGGGCAGCCCAGCAGCAAAGAGCACATATTGCCCATCCCCTCAGCTGAGCACCGCACACTGATGAAGAATCTACACACAGGAGGATATGGCCCAGGCAGAAAACGCCCACCATATGAATAGTTTTACTCTGATGTCACTGATTTGTTGCTGAAATCTACTAGCATTTAGTTGGTCAAAATCAAATACACACAAACACAGTTTACATTGACACTGACATAGTGATATTAACTGACACACAGGCTACAGTGATGTGGCCGACTGTGGGTCGGTGTGTTTCCTTGAGGGATGTGTCCTGACCTCTGTGACCCTATCAGTATTGTCTCTGCTGGCCGCTGAGTTGAGTAGTGCAATATTGCTTATAGGGTTGCAGCGTTCAGACAAGGCTACACACACCACACACACACACACACTGTTGCATGGGCCTGTCTGAATGAGTCTCCTCCAGAGAGGCCTAGCAGCCCATGTTTGTCTCACTCATTCACTCACTCTCACACTCACACACACACACACACGATTCCAGAATGTTTTGTTTATCAAGGAGTGATAAAAAAATCATGTTTGAGGCTCAAAGATGATGGGAGGAAAGGAAAGGAATGTGATGATGCACATGCCCAGTTTGGAGGCTAGTCTGTCTCTCTCACACACACACACACAGGCCCAGTGTGGAGGCTGGTCTGAAACACACACCGAGGCCTAGTGTGGAGGCCGGTCTCAAACACACATGCGTGCACGCACACGCAGGCCTAGTGTGGTGGCTGGTCACACACGCAGGCCTAGTATGGAATCCAGGCTCTCAGCTGTTTGTTTTTCAGTTCCAGAATGTGGAAGTGACGTTAGACTGCATGTTCAGGCGCATGAGGTGGGAGATGCAGCAGCAAGAAGAGGACGGCTCTTTTCCGGTCAGTTCCCAATTGTGTGTGTGTGACAGACACTGTATGTGCACTGTTCAGAAATGTGTTTCCTGAGGTCCAGAGTGCTGTTTTAGCAGTAAAACAATACAGACCGTAGTCATGACTTGCCAGCAGCATTGTGCACTACATGTGAGTCCAGCAGCATTGTGCACTACATGTGTCTTCTCAACACACACACACACACACACAATACAGCCATTACACAACCAATGTACTTGCATCTCAACACACACACACAGACATTACAATATGGAAGGAAAGAACTAATACCATCCCATTTGAGTTGTTGGCTCCACTGAATAGTTTGTCACTTAATTCCAATCCCCAGTTGGACCCCCTGCTGCCCTTTGAGGAGCTGGAGTATTTCCAGAAGCGTCTGGCGGTGCTGGTCAGTGAGACCCGAGACATCCGGGCGCAGAAGCAGCAAGCGATGATGGCGATCAGTGAGAAGCTGAACCGGACTGCCCAACTGGCCAGAAACATCCAGAACCGCACCGCAGTGCCTGGCGTCACCGACCTGCTGCCAACAGCTGAGCACGACACACAGGGTAACAGTGCACTTTGTCCCAGTGTCTTCGGTGTGTGTGTGTGTGTGTGGGGGGGGGGTTGTTCCTCAAGACTCCTAATAGTGTAGAGCATAGTCACACATGCATTCAGTGGTATTTAACCCAAGGTCTCATGTGGCACATCAGGTTGTAGGACTGAGTTGAGGCCTGCACTGAGAGGTCAGGTTACTGTTTGACTAGCCCATAATGGCTTGTTGAGGCTTTTATGTCCTGCCTGAAGTGCCCCCCATCTCTTATGTCCAGCAGATGTCCCAGAGCCAGTGTCCAGACTAGAGGACCTGGTTGCTCCTGCCCAGTCCAAGAGCGCCCGCCCTGGCCGAGGAGGCGGGGGTGCTCAGGCCAAAGCAATCAGTCAGAACAGTGCGGGAGCACGCCCTGGGCCGCGGGGTAGAAGGGCATCTACCCCACCCCGCCACAATGCAGGCAAGACGCGCGCACACACACACACACACACACACACACACACACACACACACACACACACACACACACACACACTCACTCACTCACTCTGAAGCCAAGAGTCATGTTATGCTATCAGG
>JAIFZK010000009.1:27337500-27345000 GCA_027481765.1 Tenualosa thibaudeaui | reverse complement strand
TCCTCCTCCTCAGAAGTAGGGTTCTAATGCATACAGACATACACACACACTTTGCACAAATAGTATAAGTGTAAACATAGACACACACTGATATGTGTGTATTAGTGATGTGTGGGTCAAGGATTTTTAACACCCACACCAACCAGGCTATATACCCTGCACTTATCTCTCGCTCTCCTCTCTCTCTCACACACACACACACACAAATATGAGTGCACACACACACACCCAACACACGCATGCATGTGCATGAATCGATAAAGCCCGACAACATCTGGACTTGTCATCCGTCATCATTAACCCCCATCATTTAGCACAAAGAACCATTGATAAGTTGGCTGGATACTGAGTGCAGCACTTACTTTGTGAACACAAATGCTTAAAAAATATGAAGATGAAAAGTTGAACAATTTTGCTACTCAACTGGGCCTTAACACCAAAAACAAGCAGCCTACCGTATTTAAGTTAGGCAGTTAAACAGCCTACCGTATTTAAGTTAGGCAGTTAAACAGCCTACCATATTTAAGTTAGGCAGTTAAACAGCCTACCGTATTTAAGTTAGACAGGCGCAAAATGTCTGCACAGAAGGACAGACGGATGCTGGTCTCAATCTGTTACCAAACACACTCTCACATAAACATAAACATTTTTACCAAACACACTCTCACATAAACATTTGGCTCAGCTCCATAAGAACAGGTGTTAATAGATGCGTGACAGGCTGTTATTTTTCCTACACAAATTACTGATAGGAGACCACACAGGCTCTAACATCCGCATTGCCCCACCCCTGGGCCAGTGGGCACATTACTAATGTGTGTAGTTTAGCAGGTACATACTGTGTGTGTGTGTGTGTGTGTGTGTGTGTGTGTGTGTTTGTGTGATTCCTCACCTCTGTTCCAGGTCCTGGGGTGTGATACATACTAGAACATTCCACTAGAGAATGTGTCCCGTCTGAGTCGGATTCAGTTTCGGTCTGAAAACACACACAAACACACACACACACGCATGATTTAAGATGGTCTGTGTGTGGCGCTCCAAGCAGCCATAAATCAGTAACATGCGATAAGTATGATACCTGAAACTGAAAACAACAAGAAACTGCAACATCTGCAACAGCAATACTGAGCTGGGTTTTTCTTTGTGTATTTAGTGATTTGAAAGATTTAATTTACTCTCTGTGAGTTATTTAAATGCCAGAAGAAATGAAATTTGTACTTTAGTCTGCTACCAATTACTTTTATACAGCACCTTTTACAATAGTATTGTCTCAAGCAAGGAGCACCCAAGAGCAACAGGGCCAGGGAAAAACTCCCTTGTGGTAGTTAGTCTAGGAAGAAACCTTGGGCAGATCCACGACTCAAGGGGCTGACCCAACTGCCAGTGGTCATGCAGGAAAAGTACAATCAGTAGTCACTATGATAGACTATAATTTGTCCATGATTTTAGCTGAGCATCTTAATCATCCCAAATTATTGTCTCCTAACATTATATGGTATTCAAGCCATAGGTGGTTGTCAAACGTTGTGGCTGGACAGTGTAGTAGCAGCCAGACATGATGTTAAATCTCCCACTGCAAGCCAGACAATCTGTGACAGATGATTGATGTTTTCTTCACTCACTGTGTGAGAACATTACAACCAAGAAAAAAGTCCCAAAATAATGTAAGAGACCCTAGTTTGTGTTAGATGTGTAACACTGAGGCTGGGTTCTGGGTAGGGCCTATCTAATGTAAGAGACCCTAGTTTGTGTTAGATGTGTAACACTGAGGCTGGGTTCTGGGTAGGGCCTATCTAATGTAAGAGACCCTAGTTTGTGTTAGATGTGTAACACTGAGGCTGGGTTCTGGGTAGGGCTTATCTAATTTAAGAGACCCTAGTTTGTGTTAGATGTGTAACACTGAGGCTGGGTTCTGGGTAGGGGCTATCTAATGTAAGAGACCCTAGTTTGTGTTAGATGTGTAACACTGAGGCTGGGTTCTGGGTAGGGGCTATCTAATGTAAGAGGACCCTAGTTGTGTGAGATGTGTTACCAGGGTGCACTCTGGGTCTCCATCTTCCATGTGGTGGTCCCTCGGCTCTGGGTTCTGCCTCAGTGGGTCTCTCTGGTCTCTCTGTTCAGCTCCATGTCTGCTGTGGTCTCTTAGTTCAGCTCCATGTCTGCTGTGGTCTCTCTGGTCTCTCTGTTCAGCTCCATGTCTGCTGTGGTCTCTCTGGTCTCTCTGTTCAGCTCCAAGTCTGCTGTGGTCTCTCTGTTCAGCTCCATGTCTGCTGTGGTCTCTCTGGTCTCTCAGTTCAGCTCCATGTCTGCTGTGGTCTCTCTGGTCTCTCTGTTCAGCTCCATGTCTGCTGTGGTCTCTCTGGTCTCTCAGTTCAGCTCCGTGTCTGCTGTGGTCTCTCTGTTCAGCTCCGTGTCTGCTGTGGTCTCTCTGTTCAGCTCCGTGTCTGCTGTGGTCTCTCTGGTCTCTCTGTTCAGCTCTGTGTCTGCTGTGGTCTCTCTGTTCAGCTCCGTGTCTGCTGTGGTCTCTCTGGTCTCTCTGTTCAGCTCCGTGTGTGCTGTGGTCTCTCTGGTCTCTCTGTTCAGCTCCATGTCTGCTGTGGTCTCTCTGGTCTCTCTGTTCAGCTCCGTGTCTGCTGTGGTCTCTCTGGTCTCTCTGTTCAGCTCCGTGTCCGCTGTGGTCTCTCTGTTCAGCTCCGTGTCTGCTGTGGTCTCTCTGGTCTCTCTGTTCAGCTCCATGTCTGCTGTGGTCTCTCTGGTCAGCTCCGTGTCTGCTGTGGTCTCTCTGTTCAGCTCCATGTCTGCTGTGGTCTCTCTGGTCTCTCTGTTCAGCTCCGTGTCCGCTGCTGCTCAGGTTGGCTCCATCCAGGACATCCTGACTTATACTGATTGTCCTGTTGATGGTGTGAAACTCCACGTCCTCTTCACTCTCACTCGCCCCCCCTGTGTGCACATACAGCAGATAGGGTAAACAGTTCCACTCAAACCCGGACACACTCGACACAGAACCATAACAAGGAACACGACGGCGACAAGGCAACATGGTGCCCTTTGCGGTGAGTGAACATTTAGCAGACATTACATTTAGGCATTTAGCAGACATTACATTTAGGCATTTAGCAGACATTACATTTAGGCATTTAGCAGACATTACATTTAGGCATTTAGCAGACATTACATTTAGGCATTTAGCAGACATTACATTTAGGCATTTAGCAGACATTACATTTAGGCATTTAGCAGACATTACATTTAGGCATTTAGCAGACATTACATTTAGGCATTTAGCAGACATTACATTTAGGCATTTAGCAGACATTACATTACATTTAGCAGACATTACATTTAGGCATTTAGCAGACATTACATTTAGGCATTTAGCAGACATTACATTTAGGCATTTAGCAGACATTACATTTAGGCATTTAGCAGACATTACATTTAGGCATTTAGCAGACATTACATTTAGGCATTTAGCAGCATTTAGCAGACATTACATTTAGGCATTTAGCAGACATTACATTTAGGCATTTAGCAGACATTACATTTAGGCATTTAGCAGACATTACATTTAGGCATTTAGCAGACATTACATTTAGGCATTTAGCAGACATTACATTTAGGCATTTAGCAGACATTACATTTAGGCATTTAGCAGACATTACATTTAGGCATTTAGCAGACATTACATTTAGGCATTTAGCAGACATTACATTTAGGCATTTAGCAGACATTACATTTAGGCATTTAGCAGACATTACATTTAGGCATTTAGCAGATGCTTTTATCCAAAGCGACTTACAAAAGAGGATAACATTCAAGCTACAACACAATGAAAGAACTAACAAAGAGTGCATATTGCTAACATAGAAACTGCACTATTTTAACTTGAAAGTGCAATAGTGTAATACAGTGCAGAGAAATTAAGTGCAGAGAAATTCTCAGAAATTTACACCAGGAGATATTCTTGGAAGAGCTGGGTCTTCAAGAATTTCTTGAAGGTGGAGAGGGTATCAGTTGATCTGGTAGCACTTCGGAAGGTCATTCCACCAGCGCATAACATCACCATAAGTCAGTCTTTAGGGTTAGGGTTACCCTGTGTTGGACCTGGAATCTCTGACATACCTGTGCCGTGCTGCACCTGTGCTGATGGGGACTCACCTGCAAAGCTCTTGAAGATTTTCTCCAGCTTCAGGTCATGCTGGGAGGTACGACTGGGAGAAGCCTGGGCAGTGGAGTGGGTGTGGCCTCTCAGTAACCCCTCCTCATACTCCTCACTTTCACTGCTGATAGGTGGAGCCACACACGAGCCCAGATGCCCACAAGCCATCCGTGACACCAGCTCTGCCACCTCGTCTGTGTGTGCGTGTGTGAGGGAGACAGAGAGGGGTAGAGAGAAAGGTTACTCTATACTATAGTAACTGTGTGCACTATTTTCCAGCTCAAATGCATCATAGCTGATTTGCATAAAGTTGAGCAGTTTTCAGCTCCTTTTGGTTGCTGTGGTCGCTCCAGTATTGAGTATGGTCACTATGGTCACTCCAGTATTGAGTATGGTCACAATGGTCACTCCAGTATTGAGTATGGTCACTCCAGTATTGAGTATGGCCACAATGGTCACTCCAGTATTGAGTATGGTCACTCCAGTATTGAGTATGGTCACAATGGTCACTCCAGTATTGAGTATGGTCACAATGGTCACTCCAGTATTGAGTATGGTCACTATGGTCACTTGTGCTGCTTTGACCTCTGTCACTCTTGTCCCATCAGTAACTCTTAATGAGAGCTCTTGGTGTGAATGGTAAAGGGCAGCCCTGAGTTCTGGTTGGTCAGGACTGAGGCAGGAAAGACCTGTGATTGGTCAGGACTGAGGCAGGAAAGGCCTGTGACTGGTTACTCACTGGTCCAACGGGGCCGTAGGGGAGAGACAGAGGCTCTGACCACCAGGGGGAGCTCCTCCTCAGAGTCTGCAGACAGGGTGGTGGAGCTGATGGAGGCATCACACACACACACACAAACATTTTATGCTTATTTGAGAATAAATTTGTGGAGTGTAGTTGGAGCACTATGTGATGTCACCTGTGAGCAGGTATAGTGTGCTGTGTGATGTCACCCGTGGGCAGGTATGGTGCACTGTGTGATGTCATCTGTGAGCAGGTATGGTGCACTGTGTGATGTCATCTGTGAGCATTTACATTACATTTACATTAATGCATTTAGCAGATGCTTTTATCCAAAGCCACTTACAGCAAGAGGATCAAGATTCAAGCTACAACACAATTCAAAACTAACTACTAAGAGTGCAACTTGCTAACAGGACATTGGCAGCAGATGAAAGTGCATAAGTGTGATAGAAGTGCAGTAGAGCGAGAGAGTGGGAGGGGCATCATAAGTGCAGGAGAGAGAGAGTGGGAGGGGCATCATAAGTGCAGGAGAGAGAGAGTGGGAGGGGCATCATAAGTGCAGGAGAGAGAGAGTGGGAGGGGCATCATAAGTGCAGGAGAGAGAGAGTGGGAGGGGCATCATAAGTGCAGTAGAGCGAGAGAGTGGGAGGGGCATCATAAGTGCAGGAGAGAGAGAGTGGGAGGGGCATCATAAGTGCAGGAGAGAGAGAGTGGGAGGGGCATCATAAGTGCAGGAGAGAGAGAGTGGGAGGGGCATCATAAGTGCATTACAGCCAAGAGATACTCTCAGAAGAGCAGGACTTTTAAGAATTTCTTGAAGGTGGAGAGGGTATCAGCTGTTCTGACAGCACTTGGAAGGTCATTTCATCAGGAACAACAGACGAGAGTAGTCTGTATTAACCTGTGCGAGGAGTTGGCAGTGGGCTTTAAGAGGGTATTAAGGTAGATGGGAGCATCCATCAGTCACCCTGTAGGCCAACATTAGTGATGCAAGCAGCTAACGGCAGCCAGTGGATCTCAATGAACAGAGGTGTGACGTGCTCTTTTTGGCTGGTTGAAAACCAGATGTGCAGCTGAATTCTGGATCATCTCTAGCAGTCTCACAGCACAGACAGGAAGACCTGATAGGAGGGCATTGCAATAGTGAACGCGAGAGATAACCAAGGTCCCAGGAGCTGGGTTGCATGTTGGGTTAGGTTTGGCCAGATCTTCCTTGTGTTGAATACAGAAAAGTGGCAAGACCGAGCTACAGAGGAAATGTGATCAGAAAAGGTCAGCTGGTCATCGATCATGACGCCAAGGTTTCTTGCAACCTTGGTGGGAGCAACAGATAGTGCTCCCACTAATGCTGATGTTGTGATGTATGGTTTGCTTGGATGAGAGGACCAGCAGTTCAGTTTTGCAGAGGTTTAATTGGAGGTGATGTTCTTTTATCTATGCAGATATGTCAGAAAGACAGTAAGAGATTCGTGTTGACACCGTGGAGTCACCAGGAGAAAAGGACACATAGAGTTGGGTATCATCTGTATAGCAGTGATAAGAGAAGCCATGGGAGTGGATGACTGGACCCAATGAGGTGGTATACATAGCAAAGAGAAGGGGCCCCAGCACTGAGCCTTGGGGCATCCCTGTGGTGAGGTGGTGTAGCGCAGATGTTTGCCCTAACCATGACACATTGAATGATCACCCAGTGAGACAGGATTTAAACTATGAGTGCACTTTGCCATTGATGCCCATGTCTGACATTGTTCAGTAGGGTACGGGGGTTGACTGTATCAAATGCTGCTGATAGGTCAGACATAGGTGAGGCACAAGGTACTGAGGACTGACCTGCTGCTCTGGCTTCTTTTAAGGCCTCTGTGGTTTCTGAAGCCAGACTGGTTAGAATCAATGAGGTTGTGTTGACAGAGAAATTCTGTGACCTGTTTAAAGGCGGTTCGTTCAGTAGTTTTAGAGAGGAAAGGAAGAGGAGAGACAGGCTGGTAGTTCTCCACTTGAGTGGGGGCAAGGGAGGGTTTTTGTTTGAGCAGCGGTGTTACCTGGGCTTGTTTGAAGGTGGTGGGAAATGTAGCCCTAGTTAGTGAAGCATTGACCAGATGTGTAGTTGCTGTCACAATGACAGGAGCTTTGGCCTGTAGAAGAGTGGCTGGAATAGAGTCCAGAAGACAAGAAGTAGGACGGCTGTCTGTAAGACACTTAGACACCTCATCCTCTGAGAGAGGAGTGAATGAAGAAAAAGAAGCAGAAGGTTTAGAAAGGCTCAGAGGGAGAAGCTGTGAAAAAGGGCGAGACAAGGTGTGTGTAGGTGGGTCACAGAACTGGCTACTAATTGCTGCAACTTTGTTTGTAAAAAATGCAGCAAAGGTGTCAGCTGTGACATTGGTTGCAAGAGGTGGAAGTGGTGGGTTTAGCAGAGATTTACAGGTGGAAACTGTTTCCAGGTGTCAAAAATATTGTGCATCTTGTCATCTTGTCATGGTAAAAAACCTTGTTTGCAGGCGTGACACTGGATGAGAAGGATGATGGCAATGCCTGGAACTGATAGATCGGATGAATGATTAGTTTCGCGCATTTCCTCTCATCAGCTCTGAGATTGGTT
>JAIFZK010000009.1:27302500-27327500 GCA_027481765.1 Tenualosa thibaudeaui | reverse complement strand
TAGTTGCTCATGTGTGTATGGTCTCCAAGCATACAGACCA
Organism: Tenualosa thibaudeaui; assembly: GCA_027481765.1. Taxonomy (NCBI): domain Eukaryota; kingdom Metazoa; phylum Chordata; class Actinopteri; order Clupeiformes; family Clupeidae; genus Tenualosa; species Tenualosa thibaudeaui. The sequence continues at coordinate 27,327,460 of JAIFZK010000009.1, read as the reverse complement.
TGTTATGTGCATGTGTATGTATGTGTTTGTGTGTATGTGTCTTACATGCTCATATGTGTGTGGTCTCCTAGCATAAACATGGTGATCTGTGCGTGTATGTGTGTGTGCCTTTTTTGCTTGTATGTGTGGTGTGTGTGTGTGCGTGCGTGTGTGTGTCTCGTAGTTGCTCATGTGTGTATGGTCTCCTAGCATAAACATCGTGATCTGTGCGTGTATGTGTGTGTGCCTTTTTTGCTTGTATGTGTGGTGTGTGTGTGTGCGTGCGTGCGTGCGTGCGTGTGTGTGTGTGTGTGTGTCTTACTTGCTCATATTTGTGTGGTCTGCAAGCATGAAGACAGTGGGCGGTTCGTCCTCCTGGAGTGTGAGCTCCACATCGGACACCAACGGCACACACGCCAGCAGGCCCACGGGCTGACGTCGCCGCTCCACACACAGCTGCTCATGCAGGGGACAAAGGTCAACACATATTGCATATATGTGTATATATGCATACATCCCAGAAAGCCTGGCATGGGAATCACACATTAAACACACCTGCACAGCCACCTAATGGCTGTGATGTGTGGCCAAAGAGGAGTATCACTGGGTCTGCAGAGTGAGGGTCTATGCCATTCAGACATAGTAGACTGCATTAACTGGGTGCAGTAGGGTTTGTGTGTGTGTGTGTGTGTGTGTGTTAGAGTACAGTTTGTGCCACATTTTTTTCTGTCTGTACCCAATGCAGTTCATGTCTAAGTTATGTGTCATTGACACTTCTGTGGGTAACCTGCCTACACAAACTGTCAAAGGACATTATTACATGTCATGATGAGTGTCAAAGGACATTCTTAAATGTCATGATGAGTTTTGAAGGACATTCTTACGTCATGATGAGTTTTAAAAGACATTCTTACATGTCATCATGAGTGTCAAAGGACATTCTTAAATGTCATGATGAGTTTTAAAGATCACTCTTAAATGGACATTCTCCAGTCGCCGCAGATTCCGCTTCTACAAAAGGAAACGGATCCTTGCAAACCTCCACTCTAGACATCATGTCTTGTCATCCATGAACAACTCTTTCACCGTAGGTTTGTGGAACTGTCAGTCTGCAGTGAACAAAGCAGACTTCATTTCAGCTTATGCAAACCATCTTTCTCTGGACATCCTGGCTCTCACCGAGACCTGGATCAAACCAGAAAACACTGCCACTCCTGCTGCACTCTCCAACTATGCATTTTCCCACACCTCACACCCATCCAGGAGATGGGGTGGTGCAGGGCTGTTAGTATCAGACAAATGGAAATATACTCAACTGGTACCATCTGTCACATACAGCTCCTTTGAATACCATGCCATCTTGGTAACGGCACCGGTCAAAATATATCTGTGTGTTATCTATCGCCCTCCGGGTCAAATAGGGGATTTCCTGGAAGAACTTGACACTCTGCTTTCTTCTATCCCTGAGCATGACTGTCCCATGCTTGTTCTTGGTGATATGAACATCCACTTAGACAATCCAGGTTCTGTATAATTCCTATCTCTAATGGACTCCTTTGAGCTAAGGAAGGAACTTGATCTCATTTTCACCAGGAAGTGTGCTGCTACTTCGCACACAGTTACTCCTCTACATCTATCTGACCATTACTTTATTCAGTTCAAGGTTCCTCTCTGTCAGCAACCATCTGCACCTACTCCCACTGTCTCTGTCCTATCTATCTCCCACTCACTTTTCCTCCTTGGTGGCGTCTGCTCTAGAAGTTTTGCGTGCGTCTAGAAGTTTCTCTTCTGTTGAGGTTGATGACGCCACAGAGTCACTCTGTTCTCGGCTGAGCTCCTGCTTGGATTGTGTGTGTCCTCTGTCTACCAGACCCGCACAACCCACTCAGTCTCATGCGTGGCTTAATGACTCACTTCAGTCAATGTGCATTAACCTCAGAGCTGCTGAAAGGAAATGGCACAAAACTAAGAATTCTTACGATCTAACACAATTCTAGTACTATCATCTTCCTACTCATCCAGTGTCTCTGCTGCGAAAAAGGCTTTCTATCACGACAAGATTCACAATGCCATGGACACCAAGAAACTCTTTTCCACCTTTAAATCTTTACTAAACCCACCTCCTCCAACTAACCTCACAGCTGACACTTTTGCTGCATTCTTCACTAACAAAGTTGCAGCAATTAGTAGTCAGTTCTCTAACCAATCTACAGAGGTTCCTTCTCTTAGCCTCTCTAAAGCAGCTGCTTCCTTTTCTTCTTTCACTCCTCTCCTCAAATCATTCCTTGCTCCCACTCAAGTTGAGAACTACCGGCCTGTATCTCTTCTTCCCTTCCTTTCCAAAGCCATTGAATGGGCTGTCTTTAAACAGGTCACAGGATTTCACACTCGGAACAACCTCCTTGACTCCAACCAATCCGGTTTCAGAAGTGGCCACTCCACTGAAACGGCGCTTCTGTCAGTGATGGAAGCATTAAAAGAGGCCAGAGCGGCAGGTCAGTCCTCAGTGCTCATCCTGCTGGACCTATCAGCAGCATTTGACACGGTCAACCACCGCATCCTACTGGACAAGCTGGCTAACATGGGTATTGACGGCGCAGCGCACTCCTGGTCAAGTCCTTTCTTGCTGGACGGTCGTTCAATGTATCATGGCTAGGACAGACATCGGCACTTCACCAACTCACCACAGGAGGACCCCAAGGATCTGTGCTGGGGCCCATTCTCTTCGCCCTGTACATCACCTTGCTGGGCTCAATCATCCACTCCCATGGCTTCTCGTACCACTGCTATGCTGATGATACCCAGCTCTATCTGTCCTTTCCGCCTGACGACTTCACGGTGTCAACACAGATCTCGGACTGTCTCTCTGATATATCTGCATGGATGAAAGGACATCACCTCCAACTAAATCTCTCCAAAACTGAACTGCTGGTCCTCCCAGCCAAACAAGCCATACACCATACACAAGACATGCAACCCAGCTCTTAGTACAGACCCTGGTTATCTCTCATCTTGACTACTGCAATGTCCTCCTACCGCTACAGATGATCCAGAATGCAGCTGCATGTCTGGTCTTTAACCAGCCAAAAAGGGCACGTCACACCTCTGTTCATTGAACTTCACTGGCTACCCTTGGCTGCTCACATTAAATTCAAGGCACTTATGGTGGCCTACAGGGTGAATGATGGCTGTGCTCCCATCTACCTGAATACTCTCCTGAAGCCCCATGTCACCCGACGACCACTTCGCTCCTCTAAGGAACGTTTTCTAGCACGGCCAACACCTTGTGCAGGTCAATCCAGACTCTTCTCATATCTGGTTCCGCGCTGGTGGAATGACCTTCCAAGTGCTACCAGATCAACTGATACCCTCTCCACCTTCAAGAAACTCGTGAAAACCCAGCTCTTCCAAGAATATCTCCTGGCGTAAATTTTGAGAATGCACTTAACAATTTAATTTCTCTGCACTGTATTACACTATTGCACTTTGAACTTAAAATAGTGCAGTTTTCATGTTAGCAATATGCACTCCTTGTTAGTTCTTTCATTGTGTTGTAGCTTGAATGTTATCCTCTTTTGTAAGTCGCTTTGGATAAAAGCGTCTGGTAAATGCCTAAATGTAAATGTAAATGTCATAATGAGTTTTAAAGGACATTCTTACAGGTCATGATGAGTTTTAAAGGACATTCTAACATGTCATGATGAGTGTCAAAGGACATTCTTACATGTCATGATGAGTGTATAAGAAATGCAAGCTAAGATTCCCAAGCAGAAATTCAAGTCCTGCGAATGTGTGTGTGTTGTGTGTTTGTGTGTGTGTGTTTTTGTGTCTACCTTCCCAAAGCCAAAGCACAGCACTGAGCCCCAGGGGCCACTCCGACTGCTGCTCTTCTTACCAAGGCATATATCAGATCCCCTGTAACACACACATACACATCAGACCTCCTACAACACAGGGGCAGTATCATACACACACTTACTGAAACACAGATGCCCTACAACACACACACACACACACACACACAGATCTGACCCTACAACACTGAAAAATACCCCCCCCCCCACCCATACACACACACCACACACACCACACACACACACATGACCCACCCTGGTTTTAAGAGGTCCTTGAGGGAGGGGGGGCGCAGCAGCATCTTAGAGGAGGAGGGGGTGCAGCGTGTCTCCCCCGGCAACCGCTGCTGAACCAGACTCTGCATCTGAGACATGCAGCTGTTCATGAACTCCAGCATCTACACACACACACACACACACACACACACACACACACACACACACATATGAGTGGGTCAGACTCTCCAATGTAAACACCAATACCACACACACTGCCATCAGGACAGAGGTCAGGTGCTCATACTCAACCACTCAGACATTCAGCCACAAACACACACACACATACACTGTGTTGTTTCCCCAGTTGCAAAGACAGACATTGACAACCAAACACTTCAGCACATCTCTAGATGAGAAACACTGTAAAGAAATGTCCACACAACTGTCATGCACTTCTAAAAATCACACAAGACTCTTGACATACCAGCTCACATACACACACACACACACACACACACACACACACAGGAGCAATATTACACACACACATACAGCAGCAATATTACACACAATGTTACACACACACACTGGAGCAATGTTACACACACCGTAGACACACACACAGCAGCCCTTGGCTTGAGTCCGTTAGGTTGCGATCCTGCTGTGGCCCAGTACTGAGGGTGCAATACACACACACACGCACATACACAAGCACACACACACATACACACACACACACACACAGCATTATTACACACAATGTTACACACACACAGCAGCCCTTGGCCTGAGTCTGTTAGGCTGCGATCCTGCTGTGGCCCAGTACTGAGGGTGCACATACACACACACACACACATACACATGCACACACACACATACACACACACATACACTCACACACAAAGCATCACTCACCTTGCGCCCGTTAGGCTGTGCTCCTGCTGTGGCCCAGTCCTGAGGTCGCTGGCCTTTGGCGTTGTGAAGTCGGAGATCTCCGCCTGCGTCCAGGAGCGTGCTCAGTAGTCTGGCGTTACAGGAGAACGCCACGGCATGCACAGGAGTGCTGCAGTCATGACAACGACTAAACACAACACATTACACACACATTACAATCACCACACAACATGACACATTACACACACACACATTGTGCGCGCTTGTGTGTTTGTGTGTGAATCTTACTGGTTGGGATTGGCTCCATACAGCAGCAGGAGTTCAGCAACACTGGTCAGTCCCACCAGACAAGCACAGAACAGACACGTCTGGCCCAGGTCATTTACACAGTCCACATCCACACCTACAATAACACACACAACAGTCATTCACACAGTACACATCCACACCTACAATAACACACACAACAGTCATTCACACAGTACACATCCCCACCTACAATAACACACACAACAGTCATTCACACAGTACACATCCACACCTACAATAACACACACAACAGTCATTCACACAGTACACATCCACACCTACAATAACACACACAACAGTCATTCACACAGTACACATCCACACCTACAATAACACACACAACAGTCATTCACACAGTACACATCCACACCTACAATAACACACACAACAGTCATTTACACAGTCCACATCCACACCTACAATAACACACACAACAGTCATTAACAGTTATTCACACTTACAATAACACACACAACATTCACACGTCCATATTCACCCAAACAATATGCAGTTTTCAAGGTTTGTAGATAACTGTATAGGCCACTCCAACAACATGCCATTGATTTTCCGTCTGTGTGTACATGTACATGTACACCAAACACATAACACAGGTCATCCAGAGAGACACTCACATCCCATCACATAAGTGATCCCCACCCCGTGAAGCGCAGCGTACCTTTCTTGAGGAGTTTCTCCATCTTGGTTATGTTTCGCTCCAGCGTGCACCGGTGCAGCTCTGCCTGTGGCCCCCGCTGCCTCACCACGCCCAGACGCACCGGACACGGCAGGGACAGCATGGACGCCATGCCTCAGCACTCACGCCCACAAGTCACAGTGCTACAACAGTCAAGCAGCCCAACATGTCTGAATAAAGGGTCCCACACAAACAGGAGAAATCTTACTGTAAAAATGTGAATAATATCGAGGAATAAGTCGTTGTAACCTTTGAGTACAAGCACACTCTATCAATTTAAATATTACAATCAACACATCTTTAAACCTTACACTGACCGCGAGCCATCTGGGTATGTTGCTAGTTAACTTGCTAGCTTCCTATGTTAGCTCGTGTTAAAAAAAAAAAAAGTTAAATACTGAGGTTAGTTGTCGACACTTATACTAAAATGTTTAAGTTTAACAACAATACGTATAAAGATAATATCTTTAGGCAACAAGATATAAGAAATTTGCCCAATTAGGTCTTCAAAAACAATAATGCTATTTGCTCTATGGATAGCAAACTAATGGTCCCTAACCTTAGCTCCGCGATCCGACTATGTAGTTCTAACTTGGTTGTACTTTAGCAGCAGAGTGGTCTAATGTTATTCTGGCGACAGGTTAGCGAATAATTGGAATGTGTAAAGTGGTACTTTCACAGAGGTGCAATATATCTGTTTGATAAACTTCATCTGGTAACATTAACTTTACTTTTCGAAGGTGATGCTAACTTTGGCTAGGCTAGCTATAATGCACTGGAAAATAACTTCTGATTGACTGACAAATTGTTGCTCTATTCAGCGGCTTCTAGTGTGTATACAAAATATATTCCACTTTTTTAACATTTTTAAATCAAAGATCATGTGACTAACAGAGAAAAAAATCACCTGGTATCAGAGCAGAACGTACTGTAGGTGTGCTGGCCTCAAAGTCTCATCCTCAGTGCTGCATGTGAGTCGTGAGCACTACAGCTGAAGGTTCCAATCCTGGCTGCTGGTCACTTCTCTGGTGATACTGTTGCATGTGATAAGAATGCCAGACAACCATATCATATACCATATTTTTAATGTAATTTATTTTTATTGTAATTTAATTTTAATGTAATGGAGAAGAGTAGCGCATTCTACCTTTCAACGCTGCTGTAGAATATTAGGCTACTACCTGAGTCACACCACAAACATTTTGTGCATATGACAAATTTAAACCTGAATTAATTCATTTATTCCACCACTCCCCTCCCCATCTCTTCCTACGCAAATCACTGCAATTGTGGGCTACATTTACAAGGTTACTACAATGCTGGTTGCTGTCTGGAGGTTGTTATAAATTGAAGGTCATATCAGCACTCGGAGCAACTGCTTCTTGGAGTCCGTGCTAAAGATAGCATAGGGTGTCTGAAATAGGCTACACTCTAAGTCTAAGCAGAGCGCCTGAGGTCTGAAAAACCCAGATAATGCAAAGTTACAAATGCCTCGCTGTAATACTGCACTTGTAATACATAGGTTCACCACACAGCGGCAGCAGTTGCACGTGTTTCACCAATAGAATATTACAACTCTTTTATTGTTATTAAAAGCATAAGATTGGCTTAAGCACACACATGTTCATAGAATAAATTAGTAAATAAATAGAATTAAAAAAAGGTACCTGACTATTTATAGAGTGAGGACTTTTTTTTAATAATCAAATTTGCTGGGTAATTTAGTGACGGCACTTCCTGTTTCTAAGAGGGCGGTTCTAACAATCTAGAAGTGGCATATTTGAAACTTGAAATGGTCAGAAGTGTAGAACTAATGCTGAAGAAGATACATATGCGCTCCAACAAGTTTTCCGATGACTGTTTCAAATAGCATTCAGGTCAGCTCTGATAACTTACGCAGAGTTGTCAAGTCGTTGGTTAATAGAAAAGGTCACTGAAATTTAACGTTAGCTTGTTAGCTTGTCTACTCCGGCTACGTGGAAACGCCATGAGTAAACAGACAGCAAATGACTAACCCGAGTCCTGAATGAAAGTGTCATAGCTTTGTTGTACCAAGATGCATAGGACTATTGCAAGTTTGCCGCTTGCTCCGTCGGTAAAAATTAAACTCACAAGTGCAGGATTCGACACCTGCGCAGACCTTAAGGATTTGCGACCACTCCAACTCTGTAAAGGTGAATTAAGCTGATATTTACTTATTTTTACTGTCTGGATATTTAACCATATTACAACTACCACCATCCATTTAACCCATGTCATGCAGGCAAGCCACAGCCAATGGTTTGTTGTCTGGTCAGCAATATATTTCGTGGCGTTGGATCCTCATGCTTAACGTTAGGGTTTTTGAGATGATTCAAGTTTCGGGGGCAGTGGCAGAAACATCTGAATGCCGCCGGTGTCCTACACAGCACTATTAAGTACAGTTAATGTAGCGTGAGGAGCTGGACTGGACGTTAACTGCACTGTACTGTGGTATTGCGGTGGTTGCTGAGAACATGTGTGTGTGTCATGGTGTAGTGGTGTAGTTATGTTAGTGCGAGCGTTATGTTTTTGTGGTTTAGTCATGTGTTTGTGTTAGTGTCTGTGATGATTTAGCGGCGTGTGTTATGCTGAGATGGTGTGATCTTGTGATTTATTGTGTTTGTTTTATTGTGTGTATTATGGTTTTGTGTTAGGTGAAGAGATGTAGGCCTAGTGTGCTTGTGCGTGTGTGCATCCGTGAGTGTGCGTGTGCAGAGACGGGCCTCTCACAGGAAGTTATGGTGATGTGAGCCTATTCCTCTGTGTGTGTGTGTGTGTGTGTGTGTGTGTGTGTGCGCGCGCAGAGACGGGCATCTCTCAGGAGGAGGCGCTAGAGGTGCTGCAGACTCTCCGCTCTAACAGTGGAGTGGGAGGGGCCACCTCAATGGGCGGTGTCGGTTCCGTGAAGGGTGGAGTTACAGCGCTGCAGCTGCTGCAGAAGGAGCATGACCTGGGTGACATCATCACCTTCTGCTCCGCCCTGGACTCTGTCCTTGGTGGCGGTATTCCTGTGGGGAAGACCACTGAAGTGTGTGGAGCACCCGGAGTTGGGAAGACTCAGTTGTGGTGAGTGTGTGTGTGTGTGTGTGAGTGAGTGTGTGTGTGAGTTTGCAAATGTGGTGTATGTGCAACAGATGTAAAATCTCTCCCTTGTGTGCTCATCTGTGTGTTGTTTGTGTGCGTGTGTGTGCGTACACGCACTCAGTCTGCAGCTGGCGGTGGACGTGCAGATCCCAGTGTGTTTCGGGGGTCAGGGCGGTCGGGCGCTCTATGTGGACACAGAGGGCAGCTTCCTGGTGCAGAGGGCAGCAGATATGGCCCAGGCTGCAGTACAGCACTGTAAACTGGTGGCCCAGGATGATGGTACGACACAAGTGTGTGTGTGTGTGTGTGTGTGTGTGTGTGTGTGTGTGAGAGAGAGAGAGAGAAGAGGGCAGCAGATATGGCCCAGGCTGCAGTACAGCACTGTAAACTGGTGGCCCAGGATGATGGTACGACACAAGTGTGTGTGTGTGTGTGTGTGTGTGTGTGTGTGTGTGTGTGTGTGTGTGTGAGAGAGAGAGAGAGAGAAGAGGGCAGCAGATATGGCCCAGGCTGCAGTACAGCACTGTAAACTGGTGGCCCAGGATGATGGTATGACACAAGTGTGTGTGTGTGTGTGTGTGTGTGTGTGTGTGTGTGTGTGTGTGTGTGTGTGTGTGTGTGTGTGTGTGTGTGTGAGAGAGAGAGAGAGAGGGCAGCAGATATGGCCCAGGCTGCAGTACAGCACTGTAAACTGGTGGCCCAGGATGATGGTATGACACAAGTGTGTGTGTGTGTGTGTGTATGTGTGTGTGTGGGGGGGCTCTATATACAGAGCAACAGGCAACCTTGAGGGACTTCACTGTTGAGAGCATCCTCTCTGGGCTCTTTCTTGTGCGTTGCCATGACTACGTGGAGCTGTTGGCCCACTCTTACATTCTCCCGGACTTCCTGACCAAACATCCACAGGTACGAGCCTAGTCAGGAGCCGCACACACACACACAAGCACACACTACTACCCAGGAGCTATACATACACACACTCACACGTACCCACACTCACTCCTCTCTTTGTCTTTTTTGCATGTACACACACACACACACATACACACACACACCAACGCACACATTCACACTTTCTTTCACTCACACACACATACTCTTTCTCTCATTCCCACTGTCTGTCTCTTTCTCTCACACACACACACACACACACACATATACATAAACTAAAGAAAATCTACCAATACCACCCTGTCATATGCTAGTAGGCGCTACTAAATGGTTGTGTGCTCTGATAGGTCCAGCTGGTGGTGATTGACAGCATTGCTTTCCCATTTCGACACGACTTTGAGGATTTCTCCCAGAGGACACGCCTCCTCAATGGGCTAGCCCAGCAACTTATACAGATAGCCACAGAGCATAACGTAGCGGTAAGACACACACACACACACACACAGACACTCAAAACAGAGCATAACGTACCGATAAGACACACACACACACACTCAAAACAGAGCATAACGTACCGATAAGACACACACACACACACACTCAAAACAGAGCATAACGTACCGATAAGACACACTCACACACACACACTCAAAACAGAGCATAACGTACCGATAAGACACACTCACACACACACGCTCAAAACAGAGCATAACGTACCGATAAGACACACTCACACACACACACTCAAAACAGAGCATAACGTACCGATAAGACACACTCACACACACACGCACACATGCACTTCTTTTTCATATCTATCATTCACTCACACACACACATTAATCAAGCCATGTTTATTTATCATCATTCATACACACGCACACACACACACACACACTACTCAAGCCTTTGTTTCTTTACTAGGTTGTTTTGACCAATCAGATGACGACTAAGGTATGGAACGGCCAATCAAAATTGGTCCCTGCCCTGGGTGAGCACTAATAAACAACATTTCAACAAATGGGTGAAGGCATAGTTTTGCTACGGGAGGTGTGTGTGTGTGTGAGGGAGAGAGAGCATGTGTGTGAATACTGGGACAGTGAAATGGTGAAAATCAAGACTGTTGATTGATTTTGCATGATTTTTGATTGATTTTGCTACATTGGTGTGTGTGTGTGTGTGTGTGTGTGTGTGTGTTTCTGCAGGTGAGAGCTGGGGGCATGCAGCTACACAGAGACTCATTCTGCACTGGGAGGGTACCCAGAGGTAACCTCTTACCTGTGAACTATGACCTTTCACCTCTGACCTCTGACACTATAGCCAAAGGGCAGCAGCAGCACCTCTTTTATTTCAGACAGATTTCCACAACAAACAACAGCTATGGTTAAACAACAACAAACAATGACAACCAACAACAGCTATGGGTAAACAACAACAAACAATGACAACAAACAACAGCTATGGGTAAACAACAGCTGGTTCTGGCGGTCCACTGGTGTGCAGGTTCTCTATGCAGTATCTCTATTCCTTTTCCTCCTCCTGCTGGTTCCTCTGGTTCTGCTGGTCCAGCGGGTCCTCTAGTTCTGTGGTTCTCTGGTTCTGCTGGTCCAGCGGGTCCTCTAGTTCTGTGGTTCTCTGGTCCTGCTGGTCCAGCGGGTCCTCTAATTCTGTGGTTCTCTGGTTCTGCTGGTCCAGCGGGTCCTCTAGTTTCTGTGGTTCTCTGGTCCTGCTGGTCCAGCGGGTCCTCTAATTCTGTGGTTCTCTGGTTCTGCTGATCCAGCGGGTCCTCTAGTTCTGTGGTTCTCTGGTCCTGCTGCGTCTGCTGGTCTTGCTGCTCTACAGACACTAGAAGATCTTGTGCTGGAGCAACACAATCAGCACATTAAGCCTTAAGGGGAAGGGTGTGTGTGTGTGTCTTTCAGGTTCACACACACACACTCTCACTGCACTCAGTGTGTGATGGATTGGTCCACTTTACATCAGCAGCGAGGTGGTGTGTGTGGGTGTGTAATCATAATGGACACTGCCCCCCCCCCCCCTCACCACACACACAGAGTCTCAAAGTCTCTCTGCTCTCTCTTCCCTCATCTCCTTCTGCCTCTCTCTCTCTTTTCCCTCTCTCTCCCTTCATCTCCTTCTACCTTGCTACCTCTTTCTCTTTCTTTCCTCTCTCTTTCCTTTCCCTCGCTCTCTCCCCTCATCTCCTTCTTGCTATCCCCCCGCTCTCTCTCTCTCATTTCTCTGTTCTTCCCTGTCTTCATCTGTCTCTCTCTGTCAGTCTATCATTCTCTTATACACTCTTCCCTGTCTGTCTGCCTGCATTTTTCTGTTGCCGTCTATGAGAGAATGAATGAGGTGTGTGTGTGTGTGTGTGTGTGTGTGCCTTTGTAAAGTGTGTGTTTTGTCTCCTCAGATTGAGTTGTGTGTTGTCTCTTTGCAAGACATAAACTCTCTCTTTAGAGGATGTGTGGGTGTTTGTGAACTGTGTGTATGTATGTGTTTATGTGTGTTTTTTAAGATTGTCTTTCTTCTCCACAGATTTGCATCTATTTATAAGTCACCCAGTCAGATGGAGGCTACCGTACCTTACCGCATCACTGTGAGTGGCCTTCTCACACACACACACACACACACACACACACACACACACACACACACTACTGTACCTTACCGCATCACTGTGAGTGGCCTTCTCACACACACACACACACACACACACACACACACACACACTACTGTACCTTACCGCATCACTGTGAGTGGCCTTCTTACACACACACACACACACACACACACACACACACACTACTGTACCTTACCGCATCACTGTGAGTGGCCTTCTTACACACACACACACACACACACACACACTACTGTACCTTACCGCATCACTGTGAGTGGCCTTCTTGCACACACACACACACACACACACACACACACTACTGTACTTTACCGCATCACTATGAGTGGCCTTCTTGCACACACACACACACACACACACTACTGTACCTTAGCGCATCACTGTGAGTGGCCTTCTTGCACACACACACACACACACACACACACACACACACTACTGTACCTTACCGCATCACTGTGAGTGGCCTTCTTGCGCACACACACACACACACACACACACTACTGTACTTTACCGCATCACTGTGAGTGGCCTTCTTGCACACACACACACACACACACACACTACTGTACCTTACCGCATCACTGTGAGTGGCCTTCTTGCACACACACACACACACACACACACTACTGTACCTTATCGTATCAACGTGAGTGGCCTTCTTGCACACACACACACACACACTACTGTACCTTATCGTATCAACGTGAGTGGCCTTCTTGCGCACGCACACACACACACACACACACAAATGAGCGGCCTGCTGAATGAATGAGAAGACAGTCACACCCCACCCATTTCCAAAATAAAATGTTGTTGACCTGACATCCATTGAATTCATGAATTCACAGAATCAGAATTCGATTTGGAATAAAATTGTAAGCAAATGGCCTCATTCAGTAGCCTAGACATAGATGGTTTTGCTATGCAAGTACATCTGGAAACGAGCCACAGGGCCTCAGTAGCCGTTCTCCCAAGTTTGGTCGCACCAATCCCAGTGCTCTGTCCTTATGAAGCGTTTCCTAGACGTTCCCTAGCGACGTACCCTTCCCAGGCTGCCTATTGTTTGCAGACGCTGTTTGAAAGATGACCGTTGATTCCGTCTCTGTCTGTCAATCTTAGCCGAGCTTGTCGGGCTACTCAATCAGACAACAGTTCCATAATAACATATCAAATTAGGCAACAGTACCATAGTATTAAATCTGACAGTAGTTGTATAGTAATGTACATATCTGACATTTAGTTGCAAATGCATAATACAATGAAAACTCCCAGTAACCCCAGGTGGAAAAGAAGTACAGGAAAGGACACTTTTCAGAAGTGTGCTTAGGGTCCACAAATGTGCTTCTGTATGTACTGAGTGTACTATTTTGGAACGACTCAATGCATTAACAGTAGGTTTTAAGTACACTCAAAATACTTTGGCATACTCTTTGAAGACACTGAATGGCAACTCAAGATATTTTAATTTAACTCTTTAATTGTAATGTTTAAGCCCTCTATAATGTACTTTAATGTTGTCAGTGCACATTCATTATAGGACAACACATACTTTCCTTACACTTAAGACACTATAAATGTGCTACAAACATATTAAAAGCCCCATCTTCTCCACCAGGGGCTTCATGTGTAAAAGGCATCATCCTTGGCAGGTACACACATGCACACCCCTAAAACCACAGATGCCTGTTCTTTTAATCTTTTAATTTATTGATTTATCATTATATCATGTGCCCACCCCCCCCCCCCCTCACAGGAGGATGGTTTCCGGGATGTGGCTCCACCCCCTACCCCAAACACCAAAGAACCATCACCAGGCACCTCCCACTCGGTCCAACAGAGCAAAAGGCCCCGTTTGGAGTCCCACCCACACTGACACCTCATCTACCCAGCAGCCAATCAATCCCAAAGCTTCTTGATTCCTACCGTCCTCCATCATTGGCCACTGCACCACTCTGATGCAGGAAGCATAGAGGCATCATTATGTTGTGTAATTATTCTTCAGTCAAGAGTATTGTATAAAATACACTTAATTAATTACTATTAAAACATCTTTATTGACTACTGTGTAGTCTCTCTAGTTACAAACCCTTTGCTGAATTTTGATGTTCAAGGGATGCTTTATGTCAGGAGTTATAAAAAAGTAAATCTACTAATGTGTTACAACAGAGTTCTTGAATAAAAATGAACTTAATTTAAATGCAGCATAGAATGGATGAATGGAGTATTGTACCTTGTTCTCTGGTGTTTAAATCACAGTTGAACACAGTTCATTTGTGTCGTGACATCTCAGGTAGACTTTGTTCAAATGTGCCCATTTTTAATGGCTAGATTTAGTCTCCATATGAAGGAGAGCACAACCATATTTCATGCTCAGTGCAACTCTGCCCACCTTCTCCTAATCCAACAAAACCACGGTAAGTAATCACTTCCCTTTGGTGTCCCATGGAAAGGTCCACTATGACAGAATTACGTTCATTTAACAGCATCATAGTCAGTTTGATGGTTAAATATATTCACATCCACACAAAACCGCAGAATTTTGCTCCTGTGCGCAGCTGCAAGCATACCAGACTATATGAGGACGAAGTAACTCAGACAATAACAGGAGGGAGGACCTGGACATGTGGAAAATATCTCGCCATTCATCTGGGAGGACAACTTCCATCTCAAAGATCATCTGGGAGGACAACTTCTATCTCAAAGATCATCTGGGAGGACAACTTCCATCTCAAAGTTCTCCCACCAGCTGGTAGTGCGTCCTGGTCTGACCCAAAATCTCCTACGGCGTCTTGCACGAGGCGGAGGCAGAGTTATTTGGTGTAAAATAGCTGATTCCAACGCACTCTTTCTACTTTGCTCCTCCACAAGAAGCAGTAGTTATGTTTTTAAACAAGCACAAAGCGCCTGTACCAGGGCAAGAAGTAACAGGCGTCTCAGTTGATCCATGCTGTCAATTGTCTGAACTAGGGCGCGTGACGTTTACGCATCAATTGTCGCAGTTAGTGAGTTTAAAAACGTAAAATGCCACACTGAAACGCCAAACAGGAGTTTTTCAAATACTCCGTTTTGAAGGAGATAATTACAATAACTATAAATTATTATAACATTTTAGGTTATGAGTGGGCATTTGTATGGATTGGATGTAGACTGGGTAAAACACTTCATCATAGTACACTACCCATAAAAACAATAATACTGATATAAAACAAAAAATTATTCAACTGAAACCCAATTTTTCCTGATCTAGGATCAATTTTGATCTTAAATCTGAGCATGACATTGAATTCCCCATATGACAAAAACCTACAAAGAATTGTTACACTTTTTACCTTGTTTAGTCAAAAAGACAAGCCTTGTAGTGGTGGCCATATTGGATTTTGAGGCATTGTGGGATATTTTGAGCCTGGTCAAAAGAAGACTAGCATGCAAAATAAAGCTAGTTAGACCATTAACAGTGTGGTCAAATGTAGTTCAACAACTACATTTCAACAACCGCAATATGGCCATTTAAGGTATGCAACCCATAGCCTCTGCAATGCTGTGCAACTTTACTTTCATTTTGGGGTGAAATGCAGAGTGATTGCCGATGAGCCACAATCATGAATACGCTCATGTCCTTACCTCCACTTTTAGCCTGTAGGTAGCCTGGCGATTTCCTAATAGTCTACTGCTTTACCTGACTGAACTGTCAGGAGTCAAATTACTTCCTCTTTGCTCTTTGAAGTGCAAGTGTAGCTTGCAGCCATTACAGTAAAATATGTAGTCTGTTATTTCTCCAAATTGTATTTCGCACTTATGCCTAATAAATGTCTAAACTATCATTATTTTGGAAAGAATAGCCTACAGGCATAGGGCCTAATATCAAAACCCAAATTGAAAACATTTGTGCATCAAATTCTGTAAAACTAGATCTTAGAGAAGATGGTCCTTATTATAATTGACATAAGCATGCAAGCATTTGGCTCATTGACAGATATACTAACACTTAGGCAGATACTAACACCTGTGGACAGATATGCGAACACTTAAATGCAGGGACTATGACAGGCCTCTAAGGGCCCAGATGAAGTTTCTTTTGTCATTGCTTTTCCAATTAATATGTAGACTTACACTTACAGTAATAATATGAAGACATACACTTCTGGTCAAAAGTTTTAGAACACCCCAATTTTTCAATTTTTTAATAGAAAATGATTCAGTTTAAAGTCTCGTACTCTGAAATGAAAGCATAGTACAAATAAGCAATTGGAGTTAAAATGAAATCACTGAATCAAATAGACCAAAATAAATTCTAAGGTTTTGACCAAAGTAGCCACCTTTGGCAGTTATAAAGTTGTACACACTCGTGCCATTCTTTCTACACACACTCGCATTCCTTCTAAACACACTCGTGCCATTCTTTCTGCAGTAGAAATCAAATATTCTTCAGAAAGTTCTTCCCATATCTGTTGCAGAAGTTATAAATCATAAATGTGTGTCACTTGTAGGTTGCTTTGCTTTCACTCTTCTGTCCAGTTCATCCCAAACCCACTCCATGGGCTCTGGAGACGGTGCTGGCCACTCCAAGTTTTCAAGCTTACCATCTTGTTCCTTTTTTCTGAGGTAGTCCTGGCATAGCTTGGACTTCTGTTTGAGGTCATTATCTTGCTGTAGGATGAACCCCTTGACCAAACTGTGGTAGCAGTTTTAGTTCAGGGTGCCTTACTGACCCTGGATCTAGAAAATATCCCCAGGCAAAGACCCAGGCCATGCAAAGATCCTGCATGATGAACCGAAGACCATTAGGCCTATTTGACACCATGCAAAGATCCCTTCGCCTACTCAACGGTGTACAAAGATCCTTCGTGATGAACCAAAGATTTAAAATTTTGATTCATCAGGTCATAATAGCTTCTTCCTTTGCACAACATAACTTTCTGCAGTACAATACTGTTTAATGCTCACAGGTTTTCTGCAAGGAGAGGACAAACTTTTAAAGACCTTCACTGCTTTCACTGCTTTGATAATAGCATAGAAGGAGGCAAATCATCAACCAAGTTTTGTCTTCTGTTAATTAGATTTATCAAGGTTTTTTTTTATATTTATTTATTTATTTATTTATTTGTCTACTTTCCTTGGTGGCTGTCTGAATAACAGCCTTACACATGTTAAAAATAAATAGCACAGCACAGACCCTTAGCTGAACAGATAGACTACATTACATTTATGCATTTAGCAGTTTTATCCAAAACGACTTACAATTCCAATACAACTATCAATTGTTCAGGACCAGTTTCTCCTAGAGCAACTTAGGGTTAAGTGCCTTGCTCAAGGGCACAGCGGTGGCAGCTGGGATTTGAACCCTCAACTTTTCATGCTACTTGCACGCTAGGCTAGGCTAGGCTAGAACAACAGAGATATCAGGAGACACAGAACCATAGCTGAACAGATAGATTAGAACCAGTGAGAAATCAGGGAGACACAGACCCGTAGCTGAACAGACTAGAACCAGTGAGATATCAGGAGACAGACCTGTAGCTGAACAGATAGAGTAGAACCAGTGAGATATCAGCAGACACAGAACCATAGCTGAACAGATAGACTAGAACCAGTCATCTAGCGTCAGTATACTGCTCTATGGTATTTAGGGTGTGTGGTGGTTGATGCTATACTTGTGCCAGGAGGGTGTTGTCTTATGGTGAACTGTCTCTCACATACACACAGTCTCTTGCACACACGTACACACGCTCTTTCTCTCTCTCTCACAAACACACACATACACACACGCTCTCTCTCTCTCCATGATGATCCTTCAGTGAGAAGTCAAACTGAGTATAACAGATGCCAGCTAGTCTAGCTGTGTGTGTAGAACGAAACAGAACATAAACCTCCCTTCCAACACTTCAAGAGCCTCCTAGTCAGTTGATTTGGAGCCTTGTCTTTTTGGTCAACTGGCAAGGGCAATCAACTTCCACTCCAAGATTGCAGTGCGGTCATGGGTTCGAGCCCTGTGCTGGACTGTGCGGAATTACCTCAGTTGTACACTCACATGTACACTTTCTCTCACACACATACATACATACACACACAGACACACTCTCAGGATGATGTTCCTACACAGTGGGTGGAGTTAGGATGATTCCAAGGGCCTGGGACTGACAGGGGGCCCCAGAGGAAGTGTGTAGATAATATAAAGATGATAAAGTAATAATGTAAAGATTTATTTAATTTAGTACCCTAAATTGCACACATAATAGACCTTTTCATTGTATTTTTGTAATGGGTGTATGCCATGTTGTGAAAGCTTAAGGATACCAGAATAATAGCATCTATCTATCTCTCTATCTACCTATCTAATCGATGTAAAATAGCAGAAGGGTAGCTGTTGGTTAAGTTGATTTTTTCGAAGTAGCTTTCAGTTGAAAAAAGGTTGCTCTGGCCGCGGTGGGAAAAGTCGTCGGCTCGCTGGTGCTCACGCAGCCCTGATGACCTGACACGCCCTGAGACGTAGTCACGACGCACTGCAGCTGCGCTCTGCTGAAATGAGCCGACTGAAAGGCCGTTCCTTCCCGGCCGTTTTCTGTGAGCACCCGTGCTGAAACAAGAGCGCAGCGCAGCGACGCACAGGTGCTCTCAGATGGGCGTGTTCGCTCCAGCAGGCTGATGACGCTTCAATCGCGACCATGCCCCAACCTCAACAGAATCTACCTGTGCATCCCACCGCAACCGAATATTGCTTTGAAATGTCAACATTTGAGCGAATAGCATAATTTTCGCCATTTTCAGAAGCACAGATCCCACGGGAAAATAATTTCCAACTGTGAACTTTGCCTGTCACTCTACCCAGAGGATGCTTTTAAACGTCCATCAAGTAGCGGTTCAGCCATCGGCTCCCCTATCTGTCTGACTGTCTTTCCGAATTGTGCAGCTACCGAGGCCTCAAAAGTGGCGAGGAAACAGTTAATGCCGATCGTGCCTTGAAGTCTACAACAGCTGATATTTTTAGAATGAGCGCCGATGTCCTATATACACGCGCTTAGAATGGGGCAGCACTGCGCGCTCTGGATGGAGCTTTGAGCGCAAATTGCAGAGAATCCTGAGAGCTTTTCTATTTGTTCATCTCACTCAAGCCCTCTTAGGTAGCCTATGATTCATCCAAAGTTTTTATCTCTATCCGCGCCCGGAAGGTTATTTTTTATGTTGCCAAAATAGGTCTCATTTCAATTAACATTATGTCATCGTTGCCGAGAGGAGATTTAAAATAAAAGATAATGTGTGTTCGAAGCGGCTCGGATGCGGCAGTCCAGGGGAGAAAAGTCTACTGCTTTATCCTCTGCGTGAGAATAGCCCCGCTCGCTCTCTATCGGCGGCCATACGAATCTCCGATAAGCACCTCAGCCTCCTAGGGCGCGCGTCATCGCGCGACCCCGACACTGGGGGTCGTGTTTGAATTTCAGTGGAGAGCTACCGCTGTCAGCTCCACCACCCACACCTGGTCAAATAAAATGCTTACTCAGAGAAGAATGTCCACTCAATAAAAATGGACATCGTTTCAAATCGCAGGCTACTTGTCATGTTTAAATGGGCTGCCAGATGATATAAGATGTTTAATGTAAGTAATTTATTTCAAAGAGCATATTTGTGAGTGATCTTGGTTATTCTGACTTGCAGACAAACCATACACTTTATTTAATGTTTTTGTAATGAGAAAGCAGCTATGGTCGAGGACGGTTTGCGTCACACAAGCTATGATGTCAGCACAGGCATGGAGGAGATCCTCTTTAGACAGCGGCTGTCGGGGCCACGCGCATTTTTCTTATTTTATGCTGCTTTGCCTGTCAACAGCGGAGCCTCTCTCTTATTTTTGCACTCAGGAGCGCGCACGCAGGCGAGAAGTCACACGAGCCGGCCCGCCGCGGCGAACGCTGCAATCCTTGGCGCGCGCGTGCCCGAGCCTCTGACGGCATAGCGTGACGGCTTTCTATTTTCTGTTTCCTCCCTCTCCTCGCTCGGCTTATTCCGGCCTCCTTGCTCCTACGTCACCGCCATCCACCCACCCCCTCTCTCTTGTGATTATCGCGAATCGTGGCTTCTCGCGCGCGCGCTTCCCTCTACTCGCGCAACTCCGGGGTGAGAGAGAGAGAGCGCTATACCCAGCTTGCAATTCAAAGTAGACTTCTCTCCGGACCCGGTTCGTGCTGCCTCCTCTTGTGTACCCAGGAATGAGAAGCGATGTCCAGCTCTGGCAACGAGGAGAAAACCTTCCGAAGGTTCCTGGAGCTCTTCCTCCGGGAGATGAGGCCCCCATTGCAGGAGGACCAGCCGCTCCCGGTGCGCCCTTTGTCGGATCTCTTATCTGAGGACGAAGTGGAGGGAGAGTGCATAGACCTGTGTCTTCAGCACCTGTGCAAGTAGTTAAGTACCGATCTACTTTTTTATTATACAGTAGAATCCAATGGTTGTTTTCTTAGACAATGTCGACACATTATAAGATAAACCTCAAGATTAAGGTCACCCACAGAAAGAAGTGCTCAAATGAAATGGAAGTAACTGTAGTCTACTGGCGACATCAAACAGTCGCTGTTTGTGTCGAAAACGTGAACTTGTGACTGACCCAGCCGAGTTTCGTTTGGTGAACTGCTTCAGATTGTCGTTTTGCTCGCTGTGATCAGATGCCGCTATGGCCGGCAGTCTCCAGCATCTCGCCGAGTCCAGCTCAGTCTTTGCCAGTATTGAGTCTGAACACAGCACACTTGTCAAGCAAGTGGCCACTGGAGGTTTACCAGTATGCAAAGCGTCGCTCTTGGGCTCGGGATATTTACATCTAAAAAGTCATTAGACCACTCATTATATTAGTCAGTAACAGGGAAAGTGCAACTTTTTATGGGATGTCTTTGCCTAAACGCTCTCTTTGACAGGTTTACGTAAGGCAAGGACACAGGCGAACACAATTACACACCATTTTTCTACACAGTTGTGGTATCGCAGCTCTCCCCCTTTTCATTCACCGTGTCCGCGAGCTTCTCATTCATCCGTCCCCCCTCCTCCCAGCATCCGCGTCCGCGTGTACACCCTAGTCCCGGAGTGGTGGATCCCCATCTTTTTGCGTCACCATCATCGGAGGCTATAGGCTACGACCGAACCGCCCCCCCCACTCTACCCCACCCACCCCCGTCTAGAGGGGACCACTGGATCGCGTCACTCATATCGGAGG
Source organism: Tenualosa thibaudeaui (assembly GCA_027481765.1). NCBI lineage: Eukaryota > Metazoa > Chordata > Actinopteri > Clupeiformes > Clupeidae > Tenualosa > Tenualosa thibaudeaui. The sequence continues at coordinate 27,305,684 of JAIFZK010000009.1, read as the reverse complement.
CATTTGCTTGAATTTTATGGTAGAAAACAGTGAGCGATTTTAATTATTTAAGGCACACAGCTGCTATTGACCGACCGTCAGTTGGTTTCACTGTGATACGGTTGCATGTTAGGTTTGAAGGAGCGTGTTCCCTAAGCTGTGCGCGCTTGTGTCTGTCTGTGTGTGTGTGTGCGTGCGCGCGCGTCCGTGTCTGTCTGTGTGCATCCGTATCCACATTCCGCGACACACACGGGTAGGAAAAGCACATTCCCTTCGCATCGTAACCGACGGCATCTTGCTCGCGGTCAATTGAATTCTGCTTGAGCTGTGGAAAGGGTTTGCGCTTGAGAAATGACGTCATGGGTGTTTCCACAAATAGACTCGTCGCCCACCTCTGAGGGGAGCGAGGGAATCAGGTGGTCCGAGCGAGCTAGCACAGACGAGGCAAGATGTCTGTGATGGAGGTGGCTGTCCGCATCCTCCCCGGAGCGCGTCTGTCTGTCCTTTTAGATAAGACTGCAGGTTCACGGAAATGTGTCATCGCGCGACTGAGCGCTTTGGGGGGAAGATGTCAGAGAGGCGCCTGAGACAAAGATTTTACTTAGGTTTTCCACTCATTTCCTCTTGTTCTATGCAAATCGAGATGCGACTCCCGGTCCGCCATTGGCAGCCATCTGCATTTTGGGTGTCGCGCTTACGTCAGGTTAAAAAAGGGGAATTGACCGCGCGTTCATGGCATTTGGGAATAATGGGGAAAAGGACTTCCCCAATTGGAAAGATCACGTGAACGCCATCTCAGGAGCGAGCAACGAGTGGAAAACTGTGACACAATTTTGCTAACAGAGTTTCCCTGATGATTTCTCATCAACTTACCATCACTATGTAGTTCAACTGTAGTCCTTGTGGACTTCGAAGTTCAGTGATTTTAATATCAATTTGGCAAATGGCCTAATGCAGTTTTTATCAATGAAAGCCAAGTTCTTTTAAAAGCCATATTTTTGAACAAACACACTGTTTCCCCCACATCCCCACAGCAAAACACACTGGGGAGGTCACTGTCATTGTGAGACACCCTGAACACAGGGTCAGTGACTTGGTTTGTGTGCAGGGAGATGGGGGACAGTCTATCTAATCTGGATTAGGAAAATGCCTCAGAAAGAGGAATTATGCATCTGATCTAATGACTTGGCAGGGTTGAGATCACTGTGCTTTCAGATCATTTTCTTGTCAGATATGAGGACTAGGAGTCTTAGGGAAGTCTGCTGATATCAGAACCTGCCATACACTAACAATCACACTCTCTCTGAATAAAACACACCAAGAATCACACTCTCTCACTCTCTCTGGATAAAATACACCAACAATCACACTCTCTCTGAATAAATCAGGACACACTAAGAATCACACGCTCTCTGAATAAAACACACTAACAATCACTCTCTCTGAATAAAACACACTAAGAATCACACTCTCTGAATAAAATGCACTATAAATCTCTCTCTCTCTCTCTCTCTCTCTCTCTCTCTCTCTCTCAATTGAATCAGCTGCGTTTAGCTCAAATAAATCTAAAACTAAAACTAAATAAACCTCCAGGGGGATTAGCATGTAATCAGTGGACAGTAGGCACATGTGGGCTGTACTGCTGATAGCTGTCATGTTGCTGTTACGGTTCATGCTGAGGGTCTGAGGCAGCGGCTAGAGTAGGGGGAGATGAGAGATGATGGATCTGAGGTAGGGGGAGATGAGAGATGATGGATCTGAGGTAGGGGGAGATGAGAGATGATGGATCTGAGGTAGGGGGAGATGAGAGATGATGGATCTGAGGTAGGGGGAGATGAGAGATGATGGGGTAGCAGGGGGATGTAGGAGGAGATGAGATGTCCAATCTGCCACTGGATTGGGCCGTTCTCTCTGTAGCTCTCTGACTCACTCTGCAGTCTTCTCATCACTGAGCCCACACCTGCCCATCAATTTCCCCAGTGAGCTCTGAGCAGACCAGTAGTTGCCCCCAGGCAGAGCATCAGTCAGCCATAAGTTGCCCCAGTAAGCTCTGAGTTGCCCCTGAGATCTGGGGTTGGCAGGCTGTGCCCATGTCACATGGTACTGGACCAGTCCAATAGCAGCCTTGATACAGACGGACACCAGTAACAGCAGGACACATCAGTCCAGTTTGAGTCCTGCAGCACCAGTTACTGTAGTCAGTAGGGCTTCCATACAAGAGCCATGGGCTCTGTCCATCAAGACTGATCCTCACCTTTAGTCCTCTGGGTCATATGCAGTCTTTAGATGCTATCCGGTACTTTAGTGTGTCCTCTGGGTCATATGCAGTCTTTAGATGCTATCAGGTACTTTAGTGTGTCCTCTGGGTCATATGCAGTCTTTAGATGCTATCCGGTACTTTAGTGTGTCCTCTGGGTCATATGCAGTCTTTAGATGCTATCAGGTACTTTAGTTTGTCCTCTGGGTCATATGCAGTCTTTAGATGCTATCCGGTACTTTAGTGTGTCCTCTGGGTCATATGCAGTCTTTAGATGCTATCAGGTACTTTAGTGTGTCCTCTGGGTCATATGCAGTCTTTAGATGCTATCCGGTACTTTAGTGTGTCCTCTGGGTCATATGCAGTCTTTAGATGCTATCAGGTACTTTAGTGTGTCCTCTGGGTCATATGCAGTCTTTAGATGCTATCCAGTACTTTAGTGTGTCCTCTGGGTCATATGCAGTCTTTAGATGCTATCCAGTACTTTAGTGTGTCCTCTGGGTCATATGCAGTCTTTAGATGCTATCCAGTACTTTAGTGTGTCCTCTGGGTCATATGCAGTCTTTAGATGCTATCCGGTACTTTAGTGTGTCCTCTGGGTCATATGCAGTCTTTAGATGCTATCAGGTACTTTAGTGTGTCCTCTGGGTCATATGCAGTCTTTAGATGCTATCCGGTACTTTAGTGTGTCCTCTGGGTCATATGCAGTCTTTAGATGCTATCCAGTACTTTAGTGTGTCCTCTGGGTCATATGCAGTCTTTAGATGCTATCAGAAGTTCAAATACATCGTCATAGTACTTGGATGCTCAAACTATCTTGTAATCACAGTTCCAACATGATAACTGGGGGGCTGAGGAAAAATGGCAGGAATTCTTTCATTTGATAAAATGCTATTTTACATTACATGAACACTATCTATAAACATTTAGCTTTGCTTTGAGAGTCTT
>JAIFZK010000009.1:27272500-27275000 GCA_027481765.1 Tenualosa thibaudeaui | reverse complement strand
CTACACCTGGACAGTGGCAGTGGCCCTGTAAAGATCATGCTGACTAATTTCTCCAGCACCTTCGACACAATCCCATCCCTCTTCCAGACACGGAAGAATTTCTAGATGTTGGTGGATCCATGCCTGGTGTCAGTGTGGACCTGTGTAGACCTTTAGTTTGTCAGACTGGGACAATGGTCAGAAATACTGGTGCACCCCACATAACTTTCCTCTCTACCAGCCTGTTCACTCTGAACATGACTGACTTCAAGTACAACTCTTAGTCAAGCAACATGACGAGGGTTTTGTGACAACACTGCAACTGTCAGGTGTATTAAGATCCCACAGGGTGGACTGGGAAATTGCCACAGGTCCTCCATGACGGTACGTACAGGGGCCTGGTGGAGGACTTACTACCTACAGAGCAACACCTAGAACACCCCAGTATGGAGGAACACCCCAGTATGGAGGAAGACCCCAGTATGGAGGAACACCCCAGTATGGAAGAACACCCCAGTATGGAAGAACACCCCAGTATGGAGGAAGACCCCAGTATGGAGGAACACCCCAGTATGGAGGAAGACCCCAGTATGGAAGAACACCCCAGTATGGAGGAAGTCAGCACACATAAGTAAGAAGAGAGGCACCAGGACGGGACAGCAGATTCTCTACAGGAAATGGTAGAACACACAAGTACTATTTCCTGAAATGGTAGAGCACACAAGTACTATTTCCTGAAATGGTAGAACACACAAGTACTATTTCCTGAAATGGTAGAGCACACAAGTACTATTTCCTGAAATGGTAGAGCACACAAGTGCTATTTCCTGAAATGGTAGAAGACACAAGTACTATTTCCTGAAGGGGCTGAAGTCTTTTAGCGTCTGCAGCAAACATCTCCTGATGTTTTATCAGTCTGTCATGGCCAGTGGCCTCTTGTGTCATGTGGTGTGTCAGGTACACACTAACTCCTCCAGATGTTTTATCAGCCTGTCATGGCCAGTGTCCTCTTCAGGGACACAAGTCTCTGTGTGGTTGGCATGGATTTGGAGCCCCTGACATCAGTAGAACCTGGGAAAGATGTTGTCAGTCATGGACCTAACAGTCACCACTTGCATGGCTTATTCAACAGAGCAGAACTGGTCCTTTTTGCCCAGAGCCACCCAGCTGTTCAATGTCTTGAGGGGTTAAGATGGATTAGTGGGCACTTGAGTCCGTTGAGTGCCCTCAGAACAGGGGCTTGCAGCAGCTCCTTGATTAGCTGGAGCAGTACTGTCAGTCCTGGGCCCTGGCAGTTAACCCCAAAAAGACCAACATTATGATCTTCCAAAAAGAGCCCAGGTGTCAGGAAGGCAGGTACAAATTCAGCCTAAGTAGCACCACCCGAGAGCACATAGTGCAGCACACCTATCTTGGTCTGGTAATTACTGCATCAGAAGGTTTCAGAATGGCAGTGAATGCACTAAAAGAAAAGGTCTGCAGAGACCTCTACACTTTGAAAAGAAAATTTCACAAGATGAACATCCCAGTTACAATGGAGTGTAAAATATTTGACAGTATAATCCAGTCTATTGTGCTGTGTGGAAGTGACGTCTGGGGTCCACTAAGTTTGTGTGGTTACACAAAGCGGTGCAAGCGTCCAGCTGAAGTCCGACAGTACAGGTAAAATTCTGCTATCCACCCCTTGGCTCTACCAGTCCAATAAAGAACACTGAAATTCTGGATGCATCTAAACAGTAACAGTACTCCCAAGACCAGCCTACAGTCTGAGGCATTAAAAACCCAGGAGCTGAACCTAGAGAGGAAAGAGAGAAGAAAAAAAAATAGAACAAAGAAAGAAGTAGAGAGCTCAATAAAGATGAAACTAAAAGAAGAGAGGGAGAGACAGGAAGAGAAGAGGAGAGAGGGAATTACATTATTAGAGAAGACTGACAGAAGGAGAGAGAAAAAGACTAGATATGATTAATTGTGATTTACAGGGGGGTTGAACAGAGAGAGAGAGAGAGAGAGAGAAAGGGGTAGTGGTTCGACAGAGGGGAGGAGACATTCTAAGCGTTCTTCATTTGCATATTTCACACCTGCTTTGAATATTATTTAATTACATTTAATTAGCGACTGGTTCGCCTTCATGTCTAACGAGCCATTAACCTCAGCTCAACAGCTCTTTAGTGTGTGCGCGTGTGTGTGTGCGCGTGTGTGTGTAAGCCCAGTTCCTGCAGTCCTTATTAAATTAGCTTAAGCACAGCACAAGCACTCAAAAAGAGACTAATCCTCAGTAAATGTCACACATTAATGCAGTGTGCGTGTATGCTTTTGTGTGTGTGTGTGTGTCGTAGGATCAGAAGGAGCAGGCCTTCTTTGCTGTGTCTGATGGTCATGGTGACGTGTGTGTGTGTATGTGTGTGTGTGTTGTAGGTTCAGGAAGAGCAGGCCTTCTTTGCTGTGTCTGATGGTCATGGTGACGTGTGTGTGTGTGTGTGTGTGTGTGTGTTGTAGGATCAGGAAGAGCAGGCATTCTTTG
>JAIFZK010000009.1:27262500-27265000 GCA_027481765.1 Tenualosa thibaudeaui | reverse complement strand
CTCCCCTCCTCCCTCTTCTGCTGCTCAGTCCCCAACCTCTGTGTTTCCCTCCAACCCCCCCTGGTGGTACCTGCTGCCACTGCACTCTGAGGAAGCCCAAGCACCCATGCTCTCCTCTCTTTCCTCTCCTCCTTTCCTCTCTTCTTCTCTCATCTCCTCCTTCTCTTCTCTCTCTTCCTCTCCTCTCCTCTCTTCTCCTCCTCCTCTCTCCTCTCTCCTGCTGCTGTAGAGAAATGGGGGAGGCGTGGCTGATGGAAGTTGCCATGGCGTCTCCTGGGGAACAGAATGTATCCCAAGTTCTAGAATGTACCGTGGAACCGCCTGTCTCTGAGGAGCCCCGAGGGTTGCCAGGGCGACAAGACCTTCACTGAGAGATTGAGGAGAAAAGAGGGGAAGGGGCACTAGGACTGACCTGTCCAATGGGGAATGTACCTGTGAGGTGGGGGGAGACTCAGCCATCACTCAGCCAGATGAAGACCGGACACCATCACTAAGCCATCACTCAGCCGGTTGGAGACAGGGTGCCATCATTCAGCCACCACTCAGCCGGATGTAGACTGAATGACGTCACTTGGCCAGATGGAGACCGGATCACTTGGCCACCGCTCAGCAAGACAGAGACCGGACACCGTCACTCAGCCAGATGGAGACCGGATGAAGGGACATACAGACAGATGAATGGATGGAAGGATGGAGGATGTTACTGAAGGCCTTCACTGACTGACTGGAGGGGTGTGTGTGTGTGTGTGTGTGTGTGTGTGTGAAGCCTGTGCCATGTTGCTGCTGCTGTCCCCTGTCCTCTCCTCTTTCATTCCATCCTGCAGGGCACTCAGTATAGACTGGAATTCTAGTAAATTCCCGTAGAAAGTATAACTGTGTGTGTGTATATATACACTATATGTGTGGACTGAGTGTGTTTGTGTTTGTGTCTGTTCCTGAGTGATGCAACTGTGTGTGTGTGTCTGTGTGTGTGTTTGTGTGTGTGTATTTATGTGTTAATTTAATTCTGTTCACTGACTCACGACTTTTTCTCACTTGTGGCTTCGTAGCGTCTCACACAAACACACACACTCAACCCCTGGGAGCCTTGCAAAGTGTGTGTGCGTGCAGTATGTTTGTGTGTACCCCCCCTAAGTTAGATACCTGCCTGGCACCTCTGGGTGCAACACCACACCACATCAGGCTAATACCTAATACCCCCACCCCCCCCACACACACAAACACACATATACACACACACACATACACAGTCATCTTCACAGCCTATCCCCCCTTCCCAACACACACACATCGCTGTACCCAAGTGTGTGTATGTGTGTGTGTGTGTGTGTGTGTGTGACTGCTTTCCCCATAAGCAATAATAGACACCCTTTGGTAAGCCATGTTGGAGGAAGCACTGGGGCCTGTTAACTCACACAAGGCTGAGCAGGAGTAAACTAATAAATAAACACAAAAACAAAGAAACAAACAAATGAAAAACAAGTAAACAAAGTGTGTTCTTCTTAATGCTGGTGATTGGTGTATTCTATTAAACCTGTATTTGAACAGCTTCCTGTTCTCTCCAAGAGCTGTGTTTCAGTATATACATGACATCACACATCACTTCCTGTTAGAGGCAGACCTACTTCCGCCAGACTGGACTGCCTGATCACACTGCACTCCCACAAACTCATATTCACCATACAAACACACACACACACACTCACCATACACACACACATACTCCTACACACCTACACACACACAGATTTTTATAGATATATTGCAGTCTACAGAATACCTCTTATACTACATATCATGGTGAACATGTACTCTGAAAACACCTACACACACACACTCAATACTTAACATAACACACACCCAGGCACACAAAATACACCTCCTCACATACCACAAACTGACAAATATAGTTAAACATAAAAGTGCCATTCTCAGTGACACATTAATTAAATTATAATGAAAACAGGAATATCTATCTATCTATCTATCTATCTATCTATCTATCTATCTCCCTCTCTCCCTGCCCCTCGTGATGGTGTAATCTAGTCTCACCCTGACTGTGTATCTTTAACCTGTTGATTCTGATCATGTATAAAGATTAGAGAGATTCTGTGTCAGCTGTGCTTTCTTGGCCTCTCTGGGGTCGGATCATAAGTCTCCTGAATCAACGCAATTCATATAAATTATTACAGACACACACCTCACACACCTGTACTGAGAAACACACACACTCTGACTGCATGAACACATCACACTAGTCATTGACTCTAAAACAAGTCTTCAGAAACACCCTGATGGTGGACACAGAGGCACGAGAAAGATCAACACACACACACACACACTGCCACTCACATGACAGAACTGAGCTGGAGACTCAGTGAAGCCTTCCACAGTATGACAAACTAGACCTATTTATTATACTTGTATCATAATGTACACGTACACACACATTTATGCATTTAGCAGACGCTTTTATCCAAAGCCACTTACATTTGTCAAC
>JAIFZK010000009.1:27255000-27260000 GCA_027481765.1 Tenualosa thibaudeaui | reverse complement strand
CTTCTCTCCCCCTCTTTTTACTCTTCCCATTTCTCCCTTCTTCCTTCTCTCCCGCTCCTTCCATCTTTCTTCTCTCCCCATTCCTCTCTCCCTCCGTCCCTCTCTCTCCCCATCTCTCCCTCCATCCTTCTCTCCCTCTCTTTTTCCTCTCTCCATCTCTCCCTCCCTCCTTCTCTCTCTCTTTGTTGTACCTGACTGCCTCCCCTTGCTAACACTGACAGTTGATTAAAAAAGCAAGATGCTTTTTAATCAAGCCCCTCTACTGGCCTGTGGGGCTGTGTGTGTGTGTGTGTGTGTGTGTATGTACAGCATCGGGAAATTGTATGTGTGTGTGTGTGTATATGTACAGTATCTGGAAATTGTGTGTGTGTGTGTGTGTACAGCATCGGGAAATTGTGTGTGTGTGTGTGTGTGTGTGTGTGTGTGTGTACAGCATCCGGAAACTGTGTGTGTGTGTGTGTGTGTCTGTGTATGTACAGCATCTGGAAATTGTGTGTGTGTGTGTGTACATCATCGGGAAATTGTGTGTGTGTGTGTGTGTGTACAGCATCGGGAAACTGTGTGTGTGTGTGTGTGTGTGTGTGTGTGTGTCTGTGTATGTACAGCATCTGGAAATTGTGTGTGTGTGTGTGTACATCATCGGGAAATTGTGTGTGTGTGTGTATGTACAGCATCGGGAAATTGTGTGTGTGAGTGTGTGTGTTGTGGAGGATGGGCATGGAGTTCATGTAAAAATAGACCAGTTCATTTCCCTGTTTCAAACTGTGCTTCACACATGAAAGCCATCAGTCTCACTTTGAGGTTTGCTTGCAGACCCACACACGTCCTGTGGCATGGACCTGGAGAACAGGCCTGTGTGTGTGTGTGTGTGCTTAAACATTCATGGACTAGAGTTATTATTGGCTCTCGTTGTAAAGTAGGTGTGTGTGTGTTGTGTATCTTGTTGTAACTCCCACAGGCAGCCTGAGAGGCTCTCACGCCATCCTGTTCAACATCAAAATAAAAGTGCAGAATGTGTTACATAAAGTGAACTCAACGCAAGGTGCAGCAGCGCCAGAGGCGCACGCACACACACGCACACACACATACGCGCGCACGCACACGCACACACACACAAACGCGCGCGCACACACACACACGCACACGGCATAATGAAATGGAATGATCAGTCATTAGAGGAGTAGAGGACTCATTATAACACACCTCTCGCCTACACACTCACTCTCTCGCACAGACACACACACACACAAATACACACACACACACAAATGATTGAATTTAGGTTTGTTTTTTAAATATGTGGAGCTTATTATTACAGAAAATGTAATGGAGGCATGAAATAGGAATCATGAGAAGACACTTGTGTGCATGTGCGTGTCAGAGGTCAAGGGTAGGGGTGTACTATGTGCGTGTCAGAGGTCAAGGGTAGGGGTGTACTATGTGTGTGTCAGAGGTCAAGGGTAGGGGTTCTATGTGCGTGTCAGAGGTCAAGGGTAGGGGTGTACTATGTGTGTGTCAGAGGTCAAGGGTAGGGGTGTACTATGTGCGTGTCAGAGGTCAAGGGTAGGGGTGTACTATGTGCGTGTCAGAGGTCAAGGGTAGGAGTGTACTATGTGCGTGTCAGAGGTCAAGGGTAGGGGTGTACTATGTGTGTGTCAGAGGTCAAGGGTAGGGGTGTACTATGTGTGTGTCAGAGGTCAAGGGTAGGGGTGTACTATGTGTGTGTCAGAGGTCAAGGGTAGGGGTGTACTATGGGAAGACAAATGCCAGACATCCTCCAATCATCTTCCTCTGATTTTTGTCTCCTCTTGTTACATGTTTCAGTTGCGTCTCCTTCTCACTCCTGTTTCTGTTGCGTCTCCTTCTCACTCCTGTTTCTGTTGCGTCTCCTTCTCACTCTTTCTGTGAGGGATTTGCTGCTTTCCTGTGGTCTCCTCACCTCTCCTCCCAGTGCACATGCCTCAGATGGGTGCTTTTCCTTGAGCAGGTGTGTGTGAGCTCCTCTTTGAGCAGGTGTGTGTAGTGTGTGTGTGTTTCTCCTTGAGCAGGTGTGTGTAGTGTGTGTGTGTGTTTCTCCTTGAGCAGGTGTGTGTAGTGTGTGTGTGAGTTCCTCTTTGAGCAGGTGTGTGTGTGTGTGTGCGTGTGCGCGAGTTTCTCCTTGAGCAGGTGTGTGTGTGTGTGAGAGAGTGTGAGCTTCTCCTTGAGCAGGTGTGTGTGTGTGTGAGTGTGAGCTTCTCCTTGAGCAGGTGTGTGTGTGAGAGAGAGTGTGAGCTTCTCCTTGAGCAGGTGTGTGTGTGTGAGAGAGAGAGTGAGTTTCTCCTTGAGCAGGTGTGTGTGTGTGAGAGAGAGTGAGTTTCTCCTTGAGCAGGTGTGTGTGTGTGTGAGAGAGTGTGAGCTTCTCCTTGAGCAGGTGTGTGTGTGTGAGAGAGAGTGTGAGCTTCTCCTTGAGCAGGTGTGTGTGTGTGTGAGAGAGAGTGTGAGTTTCTCCTTGAGCAGGTGTGTGTGTGTGTGTAAACCCCTTGATTCCACAAGCCCTCCTCATCTCAAGGCTCCCTGTCCACCACTGCACACAGGTCTGTATTAGCTAAGAGCGTGTGATCTTACAAAGACTTTACCTCTCAGGTCACCAGTAAAACAGCCTGTGTGTGTGTGTGTGTGTGTGTTTTCACTCGTTCCATGTGCTCAGTATAGTGAGAATAGCACACATGCACAAACACAGGCCCTGATCAGTAAGCAGGGATGAGAGTGTGGATGACTCACCAGGTTAGGTGTCGTCAGGGAACAATGCAACAGAGTGAGAAACACACACACACACACACACACACACACACACACACACACACACACACAGTCCACACAGACACGGACCCACACAAAGGCCCTGAGTGGTGGTAAAGAACAACGCAGCAGAGTGAGAATCTGTGGAAAGAGATAAAGAGAAGTGAGGAGACACACACACACACTGTGGAGAGAAAGGTTGAAGGACAAGCACAATGATGCAGCAGCGAGTGTGTGTGTGCTGCATGGCTCAATAGCTGAGATGCAGAGAACAGCACCAGTCTGCCGTGTGTGTGTTTTAGGGTTTTCTAGTTTTTGATGACAGAGATATGGAGGACTTGCATTCAGTTCATGCACTCAACACACACACACACACACACACAGACACAGACAGGCAGAAATGCAGAAACACACAAACACTCCTGTGAGTGTCTGTGTAAATCAGCAGTCTTTGGGAGGCAGTGGTTGTGGAAGTTGTAGTTTATTTAGAGTTTGACTCAGACATTTGTACAGCGGAGGCCAAAGTCAGCACTCAGAACCAGGCAACACAGTAACTGCTTAAATACACTACAGAACCCAGAGAACCGAGAGACAGAACCGTGTGTGCACACGCAAGGAATTCAGATGCACATGCATGCAGCCGGCAACACACAGACAGAGAGGAGCCTCCTAGTCCTGTGTGTGTGTGTGTGTGTGTGTGGAGTACTGCCTGTGTGTTTGTGTGTGTGTGGAGTACTGCCTGTGTGTGTGTGTGTGTGTCTGCCTGTGTGTGTGTGTGTGGAGTACTGCATGTATGTGTGTGTGTGTGTGTGTGTGTGTCTGGATTACTGCCTGCCTATGTGTGTGTGTGTCTGGGGTATTGTCTGTGTGTAAAAAAAAAAAAGCCATGCAGGTTCAGCATCAGAACAGCTGTACGCTCAAACGCACACACGCATATGTGCGCACGCACGCACACGCGCACACACACACACACACACGCACACACACACACATGCACAGACACATTGCCACATATGCCACATTGGGTAGAATCTTCAAACACCTTCAGTAATTCAACATCTCCTTAAGGTACTCATGCCTTTGATAACACTGATTTGGCAGACTACAGAACTGATACAGCATACCATTCTGTGTGGGTTTGTGTGTGTGTGTGTGTGTGTGTGTATGTCTGCGCGTGAGAGAGAGAGGGAGAAATCTTCACACATTATCCATTCAGCGACCAAAGCAAACACATTTATTACAGCATCATAGTTTGCTTATAGGACAGGAAACGGATTAAAAAACAAAAACGTTTTTAAACCAAAGACAAGTAAAAGCAGAAAGAAAGGCTAAAAGAGGAAATGGTGTGTGTGTAGTGTATGTCTGTGTGTGTGTGTTATGTGTGTGTAGTTTATGTGTGCTCCCAATGATTGCATCTGTCTGAGCCATGGAAAGTTACAGGGTTAAAAAGAAGCATGAATGGAGGTGGTGTGTGTGTGTGTGTGTGTGTGTGTGTGTGTGTGTGTGTCTCCCAAAATCCTTGAGACCAGAAGGAAAAACAGAGAGAGATTGTGTAACTCCCTCTCCCAAAACAGAGGGGTCAAAGTGCAGGAGTACAATCACACATTAGGAGAACAAACATGCTAAAATAAACAAACAAACAAACAAACAAATAATTCTAAGTGAAATGTAAGGGATGTGCATCATCATAGGTCACCGTTGTCATGGAGATCCATCACCTCTCCGTGACTTCAGCTGTGAAGCTCAAGTCATCTGACAACAGCTGCTCGCCTGAAACACAAACACACACACACAGAAATGCATATATATGAGAGTGCTTGCCTGAAACACATCCACATACATACAGACAGACAGACAGACACACACACACACACACACACACACACACTCACACACCCACAAGGTCTATGCAACTATAATTTGGTGCTGGTGTGGTACTGTGTGAGCGGGAATGAGCGTGAATGTGTGTGTGTGCGTGTGTTTAAAGGACTTCACACGCAAGAGTGTGTGTGAGTGTGTGTGTACATCTGTCTGTGTGTGTGTGTGTGTATGTGCACCTGCTTCAGGGAGAGGGAGAGAGTGTACCTGATTCCAAGAGCATGTGTGTATGCATATGTGAGTCTGTACCTGCTTCAGGGAGTGTGTGTGTGTGTGTGTGTGTGTGTGTATATATATACCTGCTTCAGGTAGTGTGTGTGTGTGTGTGTGTGTGTGTGTGTATA
>JAIFZK010000009.1:27242500-27250000 GCA_027481765.1 Tenualosa thibaudeaui | reverse complement strand
ACCCTCGTTCTATTTCATTTCTTCTGACCGCCAGAGGCGGTGCTTTCAGCACCTGGATGATAATGCCAACAGGGTCACAAGGAAGACTCACCTACCCTTTAAAATATCATGAATGGTCTGTGAGAGTGGCTGTGGCTGTAGTGAATTTAGCGAGGCCACATTGATTCTATAAAACCTTGCAAATGTGCAAGTAGACACCCAAGAAGCAGCAGCAGTGGAACCCCGTAGGGCCGCCCTTGATGTAGCCATCCCCCGTAGGGCCGCCCTTGGCTCGTGTCATCTGGGCACTACGCTCCAAGGCTTGCTGAGCGGCAGGGCCATAAAGCTGTCCCGGAACCACCAGCAGAGCGGAGGCCTTTCCTGCAGGGCTCTGAGAGTGGTGATTGAGCCAACCATATTTGCTGCCGTACCAAGGTTAAGGATGACGACATCAGCCTATCTAGCTCCCTGGATATATAGGCAAAAGCCCGCAGCGAGGCATCACTAAGGCTTTGCACAGATGGGTCTGCTCCAGGACTGGAGAGTCTGAGAGAGTAACAATATCAGGTGAGACATTGAATTACCTATGCGTGCAGCATGGGCTGCAGGGACAGAAAAGGTAGTAGAAGGGGAGGCCTGCTTAAAAAAGGGGCTATGCTTAAGCACCTCAGCCTGTGGCACGTCCAACCCCAGACGTGCAAGTGCTATTTTCATAGCGGGCTTAACCACTGATGCCTGGCTAGCTACTGAGCCCTTCACTGAACTGGCCCCAGAGTCATGAGACCCCACCACTCGCTCTTCCCACTCATCAAGAGTGGCGTCTGAAGCCCTGGTAGAGAGAATGTCATCCTCCTGGACCTCCACTTCTGGGGGCAGTACTGGAGGAAGAATTTCAGGAGGGGATGGAGAAACAGCTGTGGCGAGACCGCCAGCAGGCTGTGCCCCAGGTTGTCGAGAAGAATTGCCTTTGTTTCGGCAAACTCAAACTTAACTAAATATGCGCCAGGCCATGTAAGCCTATAGCTTAGCGGGTGAATAAGGGCAATATAACAACACATCAAGAGCATGCGAGTAACGCTTGTAACACTTTCCTTCACCGAATGCGACGTACATGCGATGAACATCCAGGTGCTGAAAGCACCGCCTCTGGCAGTCAGAAGAAATTAAATAGAACAGTATTAACACAGTATTAAAAACACTTCTTAAATGCAACCTCACTAGAGAGAGAGAGAGAGAGAGAGAGTGTGTGTGTGTGTGTGTGTGTGTGTGTGAAGAAGAGTGAGATATACATGTGAGATATGTGTGTAATGGAGAGATGTGAGGTTTGTGCATGTGTGTGTATGAGACAGAAAGAGAGAAGTGAGAGAGAGACATGTAAGCCAACCAACACTATGGGAGGCCCATGTCAGGACCGACTCCCCATCACAGAGGACCTTCCTGGACGCCCATGCTGGGCCCGACTCCCCTTCCAGAGGCTTTGTGATTGACCCCCCCTCACAATGGCGCTGTCAAATGGACCCTTACTGACCCCCATGACCCATCTCATTCCTTTGAGTTTGTCACTATGCCTGGCCGCTGCTACATTGTCCAGCCATAATTCCTGATAACCACCTATAGACTTACTACCATGTATTGTAAGAGTGGGATAATACTCTATTATGAACTATTATGAACCTTAGCTAAAACCATAGGCAACTTATAGTCTGTCATGGTTACTACTGATTGTAATTTTTCTCCATGACCCCTGGCAGTTGGGTTAGCCCCTTGAGTCGTGGATCTGCCCAAGGTTTCTTCCTAGATTAACTGAACATAAGGGAGTTTTTCCTGCCCCTGTTGCTCTTGGGTGCTCCTTCTGTGAAGCACCACGAGACAATACTATTGTAAAAGGCGCTGTAGAAATAAAACTGAATTGAATTGAATTGTATGTGTGTAATGAGAGAGAGATGTGAGGTGTGCGTGTGTGATGTGAGAGAAAGATGTGAGAGGTGTG
Source organism: Tenualosa thibaudeaui (assembly GCA_027481765.1). Lineage (NCBI taxonomy): Eukaryota > Metazoa > Chordata > Actinopteri > Clupeiformes > Clupeidae > Tenualosa > Tenualosa thibaudeaui. The sequence goes on along the minus strand of JAIFZK010000009.1, from coordinate 27,248,031 downwards.
TGTGTGAGATAGAGAGAGAGATGTATGTGAGATGTGAGGTGTGTGTGTGCGTGTGTAACCTGTAGCTCCAGCAGTGTCCTCAGGCATGTGTCCTTCATCCAACTCCAATGTGGCTCCATACTCCACATCATTCTCACCAGACCTACACACACACACACACACACACACACACACACACACACACACACACACACACACACACAGTACATGTAATAAAGACACACAGACTCCCCAGGTTGTTCTGACCTCACTAACAGTAGCCATGACCCCATGACCCCTGGGCAACCCAGGCATCTTGATTAAAGCCCAGAAGTCATAGTCAAGTGAGCTAAGACCCACATGGGCAACAAAGGACACACACACAATCACACACACACTCACCTTCACACTCACGCTCACACACACACACTCACCTTCACACTTACGCTGACACACACACTCACCTTCACACTCACACACATGTACGCACTCACGCTCACACTGACTCTCACTCTCACTTACCACTACCAATGCTAGCAAGCTGTGATAGTCATAATGGCTGTGACGTCACCCAGTGAAAGTGAGTGAGTGAGTGTGTGTGTGTGTCTGTGTATGTGTGTGTAGATGTTGGTGTCAATGCCTGAGTAATTGCTGGTCTGTTTGTGTTAAATTTAGTTGCTGCAGTCTGACAGGCGAAGAGTGGGTCGTGTTCAACCCCCCCCCCCCCCCCCCATCTGCCCATCGCTCCCTCTCTCTCTCTCTCCTGACCCCCCTCTCTATCTGCCCATCGCTCCCTCTCTCTCTCTCTCCTGACCCCCCTCTCTATCTGCCCATCGCTCCCTCTCTCTCTCTCTCTCCTGACCCCCACTCTATCTGCCCATCGCTCCCTCTCTCTCTCTCTCTCCTGACCCCCACTCTATCTGCCCATCGCTCCCTCTCTCTCCTGACCCCCTCTCTATCTGCCCATCGCTCCCTCTCTCTCCTGACCCCCTCTCTATCTGCCCATCGCTCCCTCTCTCTCCTGACCCCCTCTCTATCTGCCCATCGCTCCCTCTCTCTCTCTCCTGACCCCCTCTCTATCTGCCCATCGCTCCCTCTCTCTCTCTCCTGACCCCCACTCTATCTGCCCATCGCTCCCTCTCTCTCTCTCTCCTGACCCCCTCTCTATCTGCCCATCGCTCCCTCTCTCTCTCTCTCCTGACCCCCTCTCTATCTGTCCATCGCTCCCTCTTTCTCTCTCTCTCTCTCTCTCCTGACCCCCCCCCTCTATCTGCCCATCGCTCCCTCTCTCTCTCTCTCCTGACCCCCACTCTATCTGTCCATCGCTCCCTCTCTCTCTCTCCTGACCCCTTCTCTATCTGTCCATCGCTCCCTCTTTCTCTCTCTCTCTCTCCCTCTCCTGACCCCCCTCTCTATCTGTCTATCGCTCCCTCTCTCCCTACAGATCTCTCTCTCTCTCTCTCTGCGGTGTGGGGGTGGAGGAAGTTTGGGCCTGGGGGGGTTTGCTGGAGTTGGGTGGGGTGATTGACAGGAGGCACAGATGTGCTGGTGGATGCTGAGTCACAACGTGCACACACACGTGCGCACACACACACATAGACCGCAGACCTGTGGGTGGGTACAAAGCAACACACACTTTCTCTGCCAGTATCAAGGATTTGTGAGCATATTAAATCCAAAACATACCAACAAGAAAGAAAAAGTGTGTCTGCATGTGTGTGTGTAGTCGTGCCTTAGTGTTTGTGTGTGAATGTGAGTGGGCGTTTGCACGACACATACACCAGTAAGAATGCGTAAGAACACTCAGACTTTGAAAGTCAACACACTCACACATACACACACACACCTTAAGTGGAAAATTGATAACACACTAGAACACACACATATTCTTTATTTGGATTGACAAATATACATTTATCCTAGTAAGATCACACTCACACACACTCACATGCTCACACACACACTCACTCCTTCCCTAAGGTCTTTAGCTTCTACCCTGACCCTGTGGTCCTCCCCCTGGTTTCCATGGTTACTCACATAGTCTCCTCGTCAATGTCGTTCTCCTCCGTGTTGCTGGTCGCCGTAGAGCTTCCTGAGGTGCTGCTCCCATCCAGAGGGTTCACCTCGTCATCGCCCATCAGACAGTCCACCTCCAGATCACCGTCAGATAGGTCCTAATACACACACACACACACACACACACACACACACACACACACACACACACACACAAATACAGACAACATACGTTGGAGTCGTCCTGCTGTGCCTTCTCTTCCTCATCCTCCTCAGTCTCACTCACTCACTCACTCACTCACTCACTCACTCACACACACACACACAAATACAGACAACATACGTTGGTGTCCTGCTGTGCCTTCTCTTTCTCATCCTCCTCAGTCTCTCTCTCTCTCTCTCTCACTCACTCACACTCACACACACACACACACACACACACACACACACACACACACACACAGATCTATAATTGGTGTGTGTTTTGTGTCGTACGTTGGAGTCGTCCTGCTGTGTCTTGTCTTCCTCATCCTCCTCAGTTTTGCTCTCGGCCCCGCCCACTGAGACTGGCCCCGCCTCTTCTCCTGAGCCCGCCTTCTCAGCACGAGACTCGCGTACGCCCCCTTTCCTCTGATCAGGATTCTTCTCATGCCGAAACAGCTGCATGGCTAGTCTCTGCACGCGCACACACACACACACACATACACACACACAAAAGAAATTCTGATGATCTGGACAGCCTCTAGCTACCTGATATAGAGTGTATGCGTGTGTGTGTGTGTGTGTGTGTACCTCCTGTAGGTGGTGTATCTGCTGTAGGTAGCTGGTTTGGGCAGCCTCTAGCTGGCCAATATACCAGCTCTGATCTCGGCACTTCTGGAAGAAGGTGGGGGACCTCACCTGGTACCTGTGTAACACATGGTGTGTGAGTGAAGAGACTATGGGGATATATGGTGTGTGTGAGTGAAGAGACTATGGGGATATATGGTGTGTGAGTGAAGAGACTATGGGGATATATGGTGTGTGTGAGAGTGAAGAGACTATGGGGATATATGGTGTGTGTGAGTGAAGAGACTATGGGGATATATGGTGTGTGTGTGAGTGAAGAGACTATGGGGATATATGGTGTGTGAGTGAAGAGACTATGGGGATATATGGTGTGTGTGAGTGAAGAGACTATGGGGATATATGGTGTGTGAGTGAAGAGACTATGGGGATATATGGTGTGTGAGTGAAGAGACTATGGGGATATATGGTGTGTGTGAGAGTGAAGAGACTATGGGGATATATGGTGTGTGAGTGAAGAGACTATGGGGATATATGGTGTGTGTGAGTGAAGAGACTATGGGGATATATGGTGTGTGTGAGTGAAGAGACTATGGGGATATATGGTGTGTGTGAGTGAAGAGACTATGGGGATATATGGTGTGAGAGTGAAGAGACTATGGGGATATATGGTGTGTGTGAGTGAAGAGACTATGGGGATATATGGTGTGTGAGTGAAGAGACTATGGGGATATATGGTGTGTGAGTGAAGAGACTATGGGGATATATGGTGTGTGTGAGTGAAGAGACTATGGGGATATATGGTGTGTGTGAGTGAAGAGACTATGGGGATATATGGTGTGTGAGTGAGTGAAGAGACTATGGGGATATATGGTGTGAGAGTGAAGAGACTATGGGGATATATGGTGTGTGTGAGTGAAGAGACTATGGGGATATATGGTGTGTGTGAGTGAAGAGACTATGGGGATATATGGTGTGAGAGTGAAGAGACTATGGGGATATATGGTGTGTGTGTGAGTGAAGAGACTATGGGGATATATGGTGTGTGAGTGAAGAGACTATGGGGATATATGGTGTGAGAGTGAAGAGACTATGGGGATATATGGTGTGTGTGAGTGAAGAGACTATGGGGATATATGGTGTGAGAGTGAAGAGACTATGGGGATATATGGTGTGAGAGTGAAGAGACTATGGGGATATATGGTGTGTGAGTGAAGAGACTATGGGGATATATGGTGTGTGAGTGAAGAGACTATGGGGATATATGGTGTGAGTGAAGAGACTATGGGGATATATGGTGTGTGTGAGTGAAGAGACTATGGGGATATATGGTGTGTGTGAGTGAAGAGACTATGGGGATATATGGTGTGTGAGTGAAGAGACTATGGGGATATATGGTGTGTGTGAGTGAAGAGACTATGGGGATATATGGTGTGTGAGTGAAGAGACTATGGGGATATATGGTGTGTGTGAGTGAAGAGACTATGGGGATATATGGTGTGTGAGTGAAGAGACTATGGGGATATATGGTGTGTGAGTGAAGAGACCAGCGTGGCAGCACTGTAGGGACATTTCGCACATACTTTACATTTCATTGTTTTGCACCAGAGATACAGGCTGGACATGAACACAAGCCAGAGCCGTTTAGAGACCTCGCTGTGCTTTAGAGACCTCGCTGTGCTAGAGACCTCGCTGTGCTTCTGTCATTGGAGGGGGGTGTGTCAGTCCGATCTTACCTGCTGCCTACCTGATGAGAGAAATGCGATTCCAATCGGACTATCTGGGTCCAGCTGAAATCGAACCAAACTGGCCTACTCATAATCGAGCTAAGCTGGATACAGGCATTTGAAAAGTTTGATTGCAGCCAGACTTAGGCAAAAATTTGATTTTCTCTTGATGCATGTAAACATACTAAGCGGTTCTAACACTGAGCACCAGTTTGTTCTGGTGTGGTTCTATGCTGAGCATGCATTCTAGAGCCATTCTGAGGTAAGAATAATTGTGTTCCAGAGTGGTTCTAGGGGCATGCATTTGTTCTGGTGCGGTTCTAAGCTGAGACTAAGTGTGTTATAGATGGGTTCTAACCTGAGTATGAGTGTATCGTTCTGGCGGTCCAGGTAGCCCTCAGAGGCAAGCAGATCCAGTCTGAAGAAGCGGTTGTAGCCCCAACACTCCCCCACCTCAAAGTCTGATGCAAACTCCCTGATGATGTTCTTACTGGGGTCACTAGAGCCCTGGTGCACCATCTCCACACGGTACTCATACCTACACACACACACACACACACACACGCGCACACACACACGCACAAACACGCAAAGTGGACAGACACACGCGCACGCACACACACGTAGAGAGGACAGACACACACAAAGAGAAAAGATACACACACACACACACACAGACATGCACGCACACACACGCAGAGAAGACAGACACGTGTGCACACACACAGAGGGCATACACACACACACACACACGCAAAGAGGACAGACAGACAGTCACTCATGCACAGAGAACAGACATGCATGCACACACACACACACAACCACAGAGGACAGACACATGTGCACACAAAGAGGAGAGGCACGCATGTTCACACACACACACACGCTCACCCCCCACACACACACACAGGGAAGCACATAGAAGGATTTTTAGACACAAGCAGACACATCCTCACACGTGTTTGAAGTATTTGTTTATGTTGACACACACATGGTCACATGGGTTTGTAACTCTCTGGCTCG
>JAIFZK010000009.1:26990000-27240000 GCA_027481765.1 Tenualosa thibaudeaui | reverse complement strand
TGTGCTCATTACTCCCACCAGCAGAACATTAGGGGCAAATTAGCCTACATGATACACTACATCAATCTGTCAGACACTGCTTAGGAAACATTAACTCTAAGCTAAATTAATATCAATTATTCCAAGTTATGTGAAACAAACTGTATTTTTAACACAGTAGGCCTAAATTTGACAAAAAGTTTTGAAACTCCTCCTGCACAAGGGGCCGTTTTGCCAAATGGGTCATTCCAGCTGGAATCATGAAAAGTTCCCCACCTGACCCCCTCAGATTTGTCTGAAAAAAATCTGTGATGGGTAATATGCCCAACAGATCATATACAACATTTCATATCTCTACTGTGTGTACTTTTTTCACAAAAAATCTGTAAAAAAAAAAAGCTTGTTTTTCATCCCATTTTGGCATCACAGTCTCTTCGTCACAGACTCTATTGTCTGATATCAAAGGATGTGAAAGACATGGTACATATCAGACCATTTACCAGGTTTGATACTTATACATTGAAAATTGAGGTTTCTATGGACATCTGAAAACCTAGGGTTAGGGTCTAGGGTTTAGGGTAACCGTAGTTTCAAAGAAAAGTAGAGGGCCAGTTTGGAGGTGTAAATTCAGTAACAATGCTGTGAGTTGTAATTCATGCAGTTCTGGACCACGACTCTTAGTCATGGGCCTGGCACAAATAGCTCTGGAGATATTTTAGTCTGAACATGGTCACTCAGACTGTGATGCCAAAACAGGGTGAAAAACAAACTTTTTTACAGATTTTTTGTGAAAGGCTTCTCTGTCCCAGCTGCTGGCCACAGACACAACTGTGCTTGCTGTTACATAAGGCCAGGAGAGAACTGGAACACCAATGCTGTTTCCCCTCTCTCTCTCTGTCTCTCTCTCCAGTGTGTCTGTACTTAGCTCCTGATGGGAGCGTTTCCTCACTGCTGTGGACTCACACTGCCCCCTGGTGGCCAGAGAGTTGTGCTTCTTGGGCAGAGATTAGTGTGTGTCCTCTTTGGTCTGTCCTATGCTCCTGTCCGTGTGTGTGTGTGTGTTGCTAATCATCATTTGTGGATAATAATAATTTTCTGACTGTGGTAGGCTTGGTTTGATGGTTTTAGCTGACTGGATATTGGTAAAGGGAATTTGTAAATTCTGCAACTGCATTGTGTGTGCGTGTGATGTGTGTGTGTGTATGTGTGTGATGTGTGTGCGTGTGATGTGTGTGTGCGTGTATGTTGATGGTCTGATCATCCCATGCACATGTGTATGTGTGTGTGTGTGTCTCTATATATACACATACACACACTCATATATACATACATAAATGAATAAACAAATAAATATCTGCATGTGTGTTTGGTGGTGTCCTACACACCACTTCCTGGACGAGGCTGATGAGTTCCATGAGTCGTCGGCGTAGCTTAGCAACCTCCTCATTCACCTTGGTGACGTGCTGTTCATAGATCTCTGCTAGTGGTTTAAAAGTGTGCCCGCCATGCTGATAAAACAGAGCAGTCACACCAGTTACACACACACACACACAGAGAACACACAGCAGTTACACACACACATGGAGAACACACACCAGTTACACACACACACAGTCAGAAATCTCCGCCAGGAGTTTAAAGGTGTGACTGCCATGCTGAACACAACAGAGAACACACACCAGTTACACACACTCACACCCACAAGCACGCGCGCACACACATACATACATACATACACACGCACACACATACACAGTAACATGTAAGTATTTACCATTCCTCCCCAGAGGGCACACTGGTGACAGATGCACTTCTTGCAGGTCCAACAGAACACACTCAGCTTCTCATGGTGGTTCTCACACCTAGAGTGGGGCACACACACAACACAAGAAAGAAAGAGAGAGAGAGAGAGTGTGTGTGTCTAGGCATTTTCCCTTGTAGTTGACATACAGCACAATGTTCAAAAGATTATTTAAAAGGCACTGTAGCCATGTGTAGACGTGTGTGTGTGTGTGTGTGTGTCTGCGCATGTGTGCATATGTGGATATGCTTACTTGTCCTTGTTGTTCTCCTTGTGTTTGGAGAGGCTGCGGTGCTGGAGTGTGTGTGTGTGTGTGTGTGTAGATCAGGGCAGTGTGTATGTGTGTGTGTGTGTAGATCAGGGGAGTGTGTGTGTGTGTGTATGTAGATCAGGAGAGTGTGTGTGTACATGTGTGCATGTGTGTGTGTAGATCAGGGGAGTGTGTGTACATGTGTGCGTGTAGATCAGGGGAGTGTGTGTGTGTAGATCAGGGGAGTGTGTGTGTACATGTGTGCGTGTGTGTGTGTGTGTGTAGATCAGGGGAGTGTGTGTGTACATATGTGTGTGTGTGCGTGTGTAGGTCAGGGGAATGTGTGTGTGTGTGTAGATCAGGGGAGTGTGTGTGTACATATGTGCGTGTGTAGATCAGGGGAGTGTGTGTGTACATGTGTGCGTGTGTGTAGATCAGGGGAGTGTGTGTGTACATGTGTGTGTGTGTAGATCAGGGGAGTGTGTGTGTACATGTGTGCATGTGTGTGTGTGTGTGTAGATCAGGGGAGCATGTGTGTACATGTGTGCGTGTAGATCAGGGGAGTGTGTGTGTGTACGTGTGTAGATCAGGGGAGTGTGTGTGTACATGTGTGCGTGTGTGTGTGTGTGTGTAGATCAGGGGAGTGTGTGTGTACATATGTGTGTGTGTGCGTGTGTAGATCAGGGGAGTGTGTGTGTGTGTGTGTGTGTGTGTGTAGATCAGGGGAGTGTGTGTGTACATGTGTGTGTGTGTAGATCAGGGGAGTGTGTGTGTACATGTGTGTAGATCAGGGGTTGCCGCAAAATACTTTGAATTTTGATTTTTAATTTGTCATAAAACAATTTCATATCCATTTCCATGTCTAATTAGTTTCGTTTGGTTCATCTAACCCTAGTTGAGCTTTTCTCATCAGGCTACCCGTCCCTGCAACATATCACATTTAGGCTACCCGTCCCCGACACATATCACATTTAGGCTACCCGTCCCTGCAACATATCACATTTAGGCTACCCGTCCCTGCAACATATCACATTTAGGCTACCCGTCCCTGACACATATCACATTTAGGCTACCCGTCCCCGACACATATCACATTTAGGCTACCCGTCCCCGACACATATCACATTTAGGCTACCCGTCCCCGACACATATCACATTTAGGCTACCCGTCCCCGACACATATCACATTTAGGCTACCCATCCCTGACACATATCACATTTAGGCTACCCGTCCCTGACACATATCACATTTTGGCTACCCATCCCTGACACATATCACATTTAGGCTACCCGTCCCTGCAACATATCACATTTAGGCTACCAGTCCCCGACACGTATCACATTTAGGCTACCCATCGCTGACACATATCACATTTAGGCTACCCGTCCCTGACATATCACATTTAGGCTACCCGTCCCTGACACATACCACATTTAGGCTACCCGTCCCTAACACATATCACATTTAGGCTACCCGTCCCTAACACATATCACATTTAGGCTACCCGTCCCCGACACATATCACATTTAGGCTACCCGTCCCCGACACATATCACATTTAGGCTACCCGTCCCTGACACATATCACATTTAGGCTACCCATCCCTGACACATATCACATTTAGGCTACCCGTCCCTTACATTAAGGCTATAATCCCTCATTAGTGTACCGTTTTCATTTAAGTGGCACAAGAAAGTTCTGTCATCACAAGCCCTGTCAGGAATAAATTCAAGACAGTTTCAAATGAGCAGTTGTCATTTCAGCTAGTTAACTAGACACAGCAAATCGCCAGGGCTATGAATGTGCCATGTTTTTAAAAAGAAGACCTTTTGAAAGGAGAAAGGTCTCCTGCTGGTCTTTCCATCAGCAGGCCAGAACTGAAGAAGCCTTTTGGATGAAAGGTGAAACATCTTCAAGCTTCATGAACAAGTCCAGTTGCATAGAACTGAACACCTTGACTACCATAACCTGGATGAATGAGAATCTTCATCTTGGTGCCCAGCAGTAGATTCAGGATGAGCACCAAGACTGCCTGACCTACAAACTCAGGTTGGTGAAGAAAGTCATTGGCTCTCTAATGGAGCTTAAATAAAGTGACAGAGCATGTCAGTAATGAAACAAGGATTTTCAAGAAGCGGTGTGATCGTACAGTGTGAGCGTTTATAAAGTGAGTGTGGCCCGCATGCACCTGCCAGCGCTGACTGGGCTGCCACACACACACACACACACACAAGGAGAGAAACAGGATGGGAAAAGCGTCCATCCACCAATCAGAGGCACATGTCTTTTTTTAATTGTTATTTTTGTTTATACTCAATACGATTGTCTCTAAATGCCTCGTCTCCCTCATCATGAGTCCCTTTTAACGATCCTTGTGTAACCTGGCAATTTGTCCAGATAGCAGCATCAGCAGTACTAATTATAATAGTGATAAAAATTATTAAAATGTGAAAAGGAAGAATTTAACGAGGTGCCGTGGATGGAAAAATAATGTTGTTGGGCTCAAAACGTTTGAGAATCACTGGAGTAGATGCTAACTAGTTCTTGCTGTTCTCCTTGTGTTCAGAGAGATTGCAGAGCTAGTGTGTGTGTGTGTGTGTGTGTCTGTGTGTGTGTGTGTATCTGTGTGTGTGTGTCTGTGTGTGTGTGTCTGTGTGTGTGTCGATGCTTACTTGTCTGTCATTCTCCTCGTGTTTGGACAGGTTGCAGTGCTGGTGTGTGTGTGTGTGTGTGTAGATGCTTACTTGTCTGTCATTCTCCTCGTGTTTGGACAGGTTGCAGAGCTGGTGTGTATGTGTGTGTGTGTGTGTGTGTGTGTGTGTGTGTGTGTGTGTGTGTGTGTGTGTAGATGCTTACTTGTCTTTGTCATTCTCCTCGTGTTTGGACAGGTTGCAGAGCTGCAGTGTGTCCAGCTGTTGGGTGACCTCTTCTGCCCAGCGACAGTTCACCAGCTCCCGCAACTGCAAAGGGGCTCTGACACACACACACACGCACGCACACACACACACACACCGCTTGTCTTGAGCGCAAGTGTCTGCATAAAAGCTTTTTCTGTCCATCTGATCAGAAGCCTCTCTAATTACCACTATGGCTCCACTTCCAACACACACACACACACACACACACACTCCACAGAAGCACAACACAGTCAATGCACAAGCACTCACATTAACCCCTCTTCATCCCTGTGTGTGTGTGTGTGTGTATGTGTGTGTGTGTGTGAGCACGTGTGTGTGTGTGTGTGAGCACGTGTGTGTGTGAGTGAGTGTGTGTGTGGGTGAGTGTGAGTAAATGTGTGTGTGAGTGAGTGTGTGTGTGCGCATGTGTGTGTGAGTGAGTGAGTGTGTGTGCGAGTGAGTGAGTGTGTGTGAGTGAGTGTGAGTGAGTGAGTGAGTGAGTGAGCGTGTGAGTGAGTGAGTGTGAGTGAGCGCGTGTGAGTGAGTGAGAGTGTGTGAGTGAGTGAGTGAGAGTGTGTGTGTGAGTGAGTGAACATGAGACCATTTTAGATTCATGGCAACATGAGACCATTTTACCAGACCAGTTTCACACAGTTTCACACCGTCACTGAAGATTCAACACGTCTAACCGCAGTTTCAAGGTTTTAGAAAGTTTTTACCTTACAGCTTTTATGACTCAATCAGTCTAGCAGAGATGTCAGGGCAGAGTTTTGGTCAATGGAGATGGAGAGAGATGCTTATTTCAATGAAACAGAAGTGTCTGCTCAACTTATAAACGTCATTTTTTAAACAGTTTCACATTTAGCTAAACAGGCATACTTTGAATGCTAACTAGCCAGCTTGCTAGTTTATCTGGACGTTGTTACGGAAACCTTGGTCCTGTTGTGAGTTGTTGCACTCGTATGAATGCTTCAGTTCTTAAGACAGAATGTCTCAGAATGTTGATGACTTTTAGAATTTTGCATCTTGTGTCGTCGTGAATCTTGGGTTTGAGTTTCATGGGCTCTAGCAGAGCTTGGGTCTGAACTGGCCTTTAGCCAAGAGAACACTTGACACTTTATAAGTGGTGAAGACCACAAAAATAAGAGAGAAAATATCTCCACTACCTGACTGTCCAATGCAAAGAAAATATCTCCACTACCTGACTGTCCAATGCAAAGAAAATATCTCCACTACCTGATTGCAAAGAAACACACGTTAAATATGAAGGGATGCAATGATGTGTGTGTACCAGAGGGTGACTTACCTGCAATGAGGGCACTGGGCTCTCTGCTCTGTTAGCCATCGCTGCCAAACACACACAGACACACACACACACAGACTCTCTTTTAATCATTTACATCCAACCAGACTGAGTGAATAAGAGGCTCTGAGTAAACTTGAACAATCCTTCTTTCTTTTACTTTGTCAGGTTCATCATTGCTTATACACCAGCTGCATGTGTTATTTTGTATTCATATTATTTTCAAATTGATGTTTGAGGTTGTGTGTGTGTGTGTGCTGTTCTCTCTTATAAAGTGTTTATTATATTGTGTGTGTGTGTGTGTGTGCTGTTCTCTCTTATAAAGTGTTTATTATATTGTGTGTGTGTGTGTGTGCTGTTCTCTCTTTTAAAGTGTTTATTATATTGTGTGTGTGTGTGTGTGTGTGCTGTTCTCTCTTTTAAAGTGTTTATTATATTGTGTGTGTGTGTGTGTGCTGTTCTCTCTTATATATAGTGTTTATTATATTGTGTGTGTGTGTGCTGTTCTCTCTTATATAGTGTTTATTATATTGTGTGTGTGTGCTGTTCTCTCTTATATAGTGTTTATTATTTTGTGTGTGTGTGTGTGTGTGCTGTTCTCTCTTATATAGTGTTTATTATATTGTGTGTGTGTGTGTGTGTGTGTGTGTGTGCTGTTCTCTCTTATATCGTGTTTATTATATTGTGTGTGTGTGTGTGTGTGTGTGTGTGTTCCTACCCGTATGCAGCTGAAGCAGCAGAGTTTGGAGCAGTGTGGACACAGCCGGGCATCCCTCAGCTTCTCCATACAGATGAAGCAGCGAAACACCTCCGCTATGCTCTACACACACACACACAGACACCCACACACAATAAAAAAACACTCAAATGATAAGATTTCAACACAAACTCAGTTTCTAGGATTAAATACCACAGTGATACTCACACACACAGACATACACCACACACACACACACACACAGACACAGAGCTGAAATGTATTGGCAGTCCAAGGTTGCCTGCCACACCTAAGTTTATTTTCTTGAGGACAACAACATGTTATCCAAGTTGCCTGGGCTTCAATCCAGCATTCCTGTGCTGATGTGATTTCTCCTGGTCTTAGCTACAGAGTGTAATTCCTGTGCTGATGCGAGTTCTCCTGGTCTTAGCTACAGAGTGTAATTCCTGTGCTGATGTGATTTCTCCTGGTCTTAGCTACAAAGTGTCCTTCCAATCCACACGAGCATACACATACACTCATACAAACACACACATATACACACACACACACACACACTCATATCTCTGCACTGACAGAGACAGAGCCATGCTATGAATGTTCATTTAGGTGGAAACTAACATTTAGGCTAATTGGCTTTGGGAAGGCCTGTGTGAAGATGGCGTGATCAGCCCCAGGGGGTCCTAATCTAGGCCTAGCTCCACTGTGTGTGCATGTGTGTGTGTCTTACGGTATTGCCACCACACCTCATCAAGAAGCTCACAGCACTAATGGGAAGGTTGATGCACAGCAGACATTCAGGGCAACACACACACACTTCCATCCAAACACACAACCATCCAAATCCACACACACACAAAGTGTGTTCTGAGTGGCGCTAGCCTGGCTACATAAGACGAGAGGCTAGAGAAGTGCGTGTGTGAGAGAGGTAGAGAGGTGTGTGTGTGTGGTTTTGAGGAGGAGAGGGAGACTGGGAGCTCCTTAGAAGCACTTCTCAAGAGGAGGAGCTGGTCTAAGTATTTTGGCTGTTTGTTAACATAAGAAGCACAGATCACCAGGTGTGCTAGGTGTGTATTAGGTTTATGAGATGGCCAGTGTGTGTGTTAGGTGTGTATTAGGTTTGTGAGATGGCCAGAGTGTGTATTAGGTGTGTATTAAGTGTGTGAGATGGCCAGTGTGTGTGTTAGGTGTGTATTAGGTTTGTGAGATGGCCAGTGTGTGTGCTAGGTGTGTATTAGGTTTGTGAGATGGCCAGTGTGTGTGTTAGGTGTGTATTAGGTGTGTGAGATGGCCATTGTGTGTGTTAGGTGTGTGAGATGGCCAGTGTGTGTGTTAAGTGTGTATTAGGTGTGTGAGATGGCCAGTGTGTGTGTTAGGTGTGTGAGATGGCCAGTGTGTGTGTTAGGTGTGTATTAGGTGTGTGAGATGGCCATTGTGTGTGTTTGGTGTGTGAGATGGCCATTGTGTGTGTTAGGTTGTGAGATGGCCAGTGTGTGTGTTAGGTGTGTATTAGGTGTGTGAGATGGCCAGTGTGTGTGTTAGGTGTGTATTAGGTGTGTGAGATGGCCAGTGTGTGTGTTAGGTGTGTATTAGGTGTGTGAGATGGCCATTGTGTGTGTTAGGTGTGTGAGAAGGCCAGTGTGTGTGTTAGGTGTGTGAGATGGCCAGTGTGTGTGTTAGGTGTGTGAGATGGCCAGTGTGTGTGTTAGGTGTGTGAGATGGCCAGTGTGTGTGTTAGGTGTGTATTAGGTGTGTGAGATGGCCATTGTGTGTGTTTGGTGTGTGAGATGGCCATTGTGTGTGTTAGGTTGTGAGATGGCCAGTGTGTGTGTTAGGTGTGTATTAGGTGTGTGAGATGGCCAGTGTGTGTGTTAGGTGTGTATTAGGTGTGTGAGATGGCCATTGTGTGTGTTAGGTGTGTGAGATGGCCATTGTGTGTGTTAGGTGTGTGAGATGGCCAGTGTGTGTGTTAGTTGTGTGAGATGGCCAGTGTGTGTGTTAGGTGTGTATTAGGTGTGTGAGATGGCCATTGTGTGTGTTAGGTGTGTGAGATGGCCATTGTGTGTGTTAGGTGTGTGAGATGGCCAGTGTGTGTGTTAGGTGTGTGAGATGGCCAGTGTGTGTGTTAGGTGTGTGAGATGGCCAGTGTGTGTGTTAGGTTGTGAGATGGCCAGTGTGTGTGTTAGGTGTGTATTAGGTGTGTGAGATGGCCAGTGTGTGTGTTAGGTTGTGAGATGGCCAGTGTGTGTGTTAGGTGTGTATTAGGTGTGTGAGATGGCCAGTGTGTGTGTTAGGTGTGTATTAGGTGTGTGAGATGGCCATTGTGTGTGTTAGGTGTGTGAGATGGCCATTGTATGTGTTAGGTGTGTGAGATGGCCATTGTGTGTGTTAGGTGTGTGAGATGGCCAGTGTGTGTGTTAGGTGTGTGAGATGGCCAGTGTGTGTGTTAGGTGTGTATTAGGTGTGTGAGATGGCCATTGTGTGTGTTAGGTGTGTGAGATGGCCATTGTGTGTGTTAGGTGTGTGAGATGGCCAGTGTGTGTGTTAGGTGTGTGAGATGGCCAGTGTGTGTGTTAGGTTGTGAGATGGCCAGTGTGTGTGTTAGGTGTGTATTAGGTGTGTGAGATGGCCAGTGTGTGTGTTAGGTGTGTGAGATGGCCAGTGTGTGTGTTAGGTGTGTGAGATGGCCAGTGTGTGTGTTAGGTGTGCAAGATGGCCAGTGTGTGTGTTAGGTGTGTATTAGGTGTGTGAGATGGCCAGTGTGTGTGTTAGGTGTGTGAGATGGCCAGTGTGTGTGTTAGGTGTGTGAGATGGCCAGTGTGTGTGTTAGGTGTGTATTAGGTGTGTGAGATGGCCATTGTGTGTGTTAGGTGTGTGAGATGGCCATTGTGTGTGTTAGGTGTGTGAGATGGCCAGTGTGTGTGTTAGGTGTGTGAGATGGCCAGTGTGTGTGTTAGGTGTGTGAGATGGCCAGTGTGTGTGTTAGGTGTGTGAGATGGCCAGTGTGTGTGTTAGGTTGTGAGATGGCCAGTGTGTGTGTTAGGTGTGTATTAGGTGTGTGAGATGGCCAGTGTGTGTGTTAGGTTGTGAGATGGCCAGTGTGTGTGTTAGGTGTGTATTAGGTGTGTGAGATGGCCAGTGTGTGTGTTAGGTGTGTATTAGGTGTGTGAGATGGCCATTGTGTGTGTTAGGTGTGTGAGATGGCCATTGTATGTGTTAGGTGTGTGAGATGGCCATTGTGTGTGTTAGGTGTGTGAGATGGCCAGTGTGTGTGTTAGTTGTGTGAGATGGCCAGTGTGTGTGTTAGGTGTGTATTAGGTGTGTGAGATGGCCATTGTGTTAGGTGTGTGAGATGGCCAGTGTGTGTGTTAGTTGTGTGAGATGGCCAGTGTGTGTGTTAGGTGGTATTAGGTGTGAGATGGCCATTGTGTGTGTGTGTGTGTGTATTAGGTGTGTGAGATGGCCAGTGTGTGTATTAGGTGTGTGAGATGGCCATTGTGTGTATTAGGTGTGTGAGATGGCCAGTGTGTGTGTTAGGTGTGTGAGATGGCCAGTGTGTGTGTTAGTTGTGTGAGATGGCCAGTGTGTGTGTGTGTGTTAGGTGTGTGGCCATGGCCAGTGTGTGTGTTAGGTGTGAGATGGCCAGTGTGTGTGTTAGGTGTGTGAGATGGCCAGTGTGTGTGTTAGGTGGCCAGTGTGTGTGTTAGGTGTGTATTAGGTGTGTGAGATGGCCAGTGTGTGTGTTAGGTGTGTATTAGGTGTGTGAGATGGCCAGTGTGTGTTAGGTGTGTATTAGGTGTGTGAGATGGCCAGTGTGTGTGTTAGGTGTGTATTAGGTGTGTGAGATGGCCAGTGTGTGTGTTAGGTGTGTGAGATGGCCAGTGTGTGTGTTAGGTGTGTGAGATGGCCAGTGTGTGTGTTAGGTGTGTATTAGGTGTGTGAGATGGCCAGTGTGTGTGTTAGGTGTGTGAGATGGCCAGTGTGTGTGTTAGGTGTGTGAGATGGCCAGTGTGTGTGTTAGGTGTGTGAGATGGCCAGTGTGTGTGTTAGGTGTGTGAGATGGCCAGTGTGTGTGTTAGGTGTGTGAGATGGCCATTGTGTGTGTGTTAGGTGTGTAAGATGGCCAGTGTGTGTGTTAGGTGTGTATTAGGTGTGTGAGATGGCCAGTGTGTGTGTTAGGTGTGTGAGATGGCCAGTGTGTGTGTTAGGTGTGTATTAGGTGTGTGAGATGGCCAGTGTGTGTGTTAGGTGTGTGAGATGGCCAGTGTGTGTGTTAGGTGTGTGAGATGGCCAGTGTGTGTGTTTAGGTGTGTATTAGGTGTGTGAGATGGCCAGTGTGTGTGTGTAGAGATGTGAGATGGCCAGTGTGTGTGTTAGGTGTGTGAGATGGCCAGTGTGTGTATTAGGTGTGTGAGATGGCCAGTGTGTGTGTTAGGTGTGTGAGATGGCCAGTGTGTGTGTGTTAGGTGTGTGAGATGGCCAGTGTGTGTGTTAGGTGTGTGAGATGGCCAGTGTGTGTGTTAGGTGTGTGAGATGGCCAGTGTGTGTGTTAGGTGTGTGAGGCAGCTGGTGCATTACCTCAACACTCTGTTCATCCATGTCAGCCAGTTTGTTGACGTCCAGGGTGCCGCTCCTGCAAGTAGGAAAGGTATGACACAGGCACAGATCAATGATGAGAGTTTTTGTTACGACCACCACACACACACACACACACATCAATAATTTATATAAAGCCACTAGACAAAGGGTGTGTTTTGCATAATTCAGAACCGTTTCTCTGAACACCATAATCAGAGAGTCACGTAATCTGGTTCCAAAAATAAGGACACTGCGTTCAAACTTCCAAACTAGTGCAAAAGGATAATGGAATAGTTTTTTTTTTTTTTTTTTTTTAATTAAGCAGGAAAAGCACATCTTAAGGCGAAAACAACACTAGCTGTGATTCAGCTTACTATGGCAAATGCTCAAGATGAAGTCCATGCAGTTTCTCGAGATCCAACGGCATACAAAACAATACAAAGCAATACTCTGCAAAGTCATGCAGAATCTGCCGAGGTTATGTGATCAAGCGTTCGGGCAACCTGTGTTCGCATGTCACACTGGAGGAGGGAATAATCAAAGAAACTGCACGGTCGGATTTGACTTAACCCTACATGCATTTCCATGAGCGCGTCTCCATCATGGCCTAACCAGCATGCGAGTGCTGCCAGTGTCAAACACAAAATGTGCACGATGCCACATAATTCAGAATATTAACATACAATGACAAATAACGGTATGTGATGAAAATGAAAGTATGTAAGATGTCCGTCTTTCAAATAACAGATGCTGGCGTTTAGCAAGCTAACTGTGAGGGTAGCCTATGTAATGCTAGCTCGCTAGCCTAGCATTTTGGCACCTACCTTCAAAGAAAACCCGACTGCACGTCAAACGGCAATGACAACGGGAGTAATGCTACCGCAGTCTAGCGGAGGCTTTAGATGATCCGATCCACAAAAATATATTTCTAAAATCAACGTTACAAAATACTAAAATAGGCGTCAACACTGCCTCCTCAATGCTGATGGTATGCTAAGGCTAACCAAGTCTGCGAAAGGGTTTACCTAACGTTGTGATTCCACTACTGGGCTTCCAAAACAGAGGAAGAAATGAGAGTGAAGAAACGGGGCAGCGAAGCAGTTCACTTGCTAAAAATGCAACACCCAACCTTTCTCCATGTAGTATCTGACGCTCAACTACGAATGCAAAAATGCCTTAAAAAACATACAAGACTGTCACGTCTGCTTCGCTTGCTTATTTTGGGTAACTGCAGCTTTCACTGAAGGCTTGCATCTCTCTTCCACCTACTGTGTGGAAGCTAGCTATCGCTGATACCTGCTTGTCACTCACTGTCACCATGGGAAACCGCTGCGGTCACTCTCGCGATTACTTGCCCGGAAGCGTGATTCGCATCCGCCAATCAGATTCGGAGGAGAGCGTTCGCTCATCAACGACACACCCGCTCGAGCTTTTACCATCCCAAAGCAAACAAGATATTCACTTCTCATAGGCCTGTGTCGAGGGATTCAGATTACAACGACCACTGGGCTTAGTGTCACTGTTTATTATAGTGAAAAAATTGTTATGGTTTGAAAAGCGCTCTCATCATTTACCATCTGTCAGTGAAGACCCCTTTCCATGCAGGCTTAAAGAAAAGGAGTGAGACCCTGATCCTGAAATTAATGCAGATTTTGTGTGCTATAGGGCTAATATGAGGAAGGATGTAAGTGTAGGTTTTGTGTGGTAGTGGGAAACACAAAGACCTGTTATCTACTGCAGTCAAAGACACTAATGTGAAGGAGCCATTTTCAAGTCCTCAGGTGACCCTACAGCCAAATGAGAGAGAGAGAGAGTCTAGTAGGCCTGGCGCGAAAGGGGGCGTCGCCCCCCCCTGACAACATCTCCGCCCCCTCAACTGAGATTCAATGATCACTTTAATATTTATTAAAACAAAATATATAGCGAATTTGAATTATTAACAGATTACTACAGTTCTACATAATTAATTACTAGTAAAATGATTGGATAGTAGGCCTACAAAATCTGATTGGTTGTTAAGATTGTTGCGTTACATTGTTACTTTGTTTACTGTATGTGCACAGTGTACAGGCTACCGTTTTTTCCGATAGAGTTTTAGCTGGTAGCCTATAACTAGTATTCGTGCATGGTTTTAAAATGGATATAAGAAAATGGATAGTCACAAAACACACTGTAGAGGACGCAGGGCCCGGCACATCTGCCACCTCAAGAGACCAGGATGACAGGCAGGCAGGTGAGAGGATCAAAGAATGCTGGTAACGTGAGGCAATCTGGGCTGGTTTTGTTTATCTGCTAGTTAAATGTGTGTTTGTAAAATGTAGCCTATATGGTAATATAATGGTTATACTATAATAAAGGCGCTAGTTGTGAGTTGCGAGTGCGTAATTATTTATTTTGGGCAACGCCCCGCCCCCTCTCTGCACTTCTTTCGCCCCCCGAGTCATTTACTGCTGGCGCCGGGCCTGGAGTCTAGTAACGAGGCTAGGTCCTTTAGGCCCACTTAACCTACATTGTTGGCCTCATATGAATAAGACTGTCCTGAAGCAAAAGACAGGACTGTTGATGATGGACTGGTTTTGGGTTTGGCGATTGTCAGTGAAACTGGACTGGAGGAGCCATTGCAATGCTGCCAACCTCAGAGGCCAACCTCATCTGTGACAGCTGATGCAAAGGTTGGTTTAATAGGCTACATTTTCATTTATTGTCTTAAGAACTACAGTATATAAACATTATTGAAAATTTGCATTTCAGAATCCATGTGTCTTTATTTGTAAAATATTTGGTTGCATGAGCATGTCTTCACCACAAGATGGCACTGAGGGCCCTAATGAAGAGGCCAGGGTTCCCACACGTCCTGGAAAACTTGAAATTTTAGAGGTGACTTTTCCAGTCATGGAGAACACCTGGAACTGGATTCAAATGTTAAAATGTCCTGGAGAAAACACAGTAAACAGTATACCTTCATATTGTGCACTGTATTCTATAACTGAGCACTGATGAGTTGTTTTTTCAAAAAGTATGATGTCTGTTCACCTGAAACTGCATGAAAAAGGGATTTAGCTTTTAGAATCTCAAAAAGAAATTACTTTTTGAATATCAAAGATGTGGGTGCAATCGACTACAATAGTACTGCAATGGCATACTGATTGAAGGCCGTAGTCCAGATAGTCTTAGTCCAGGTAGTCTTAGAACCCCCCCCCCCACACACACACACACACACATACACACACACACATACACACACACACACACCTCCCAACAAAACTGTACATTTTTTGGACATTTTCACCACATGCAGTGTAGTTGTACTCATAACTGTTTAATGTATTGCAATGGAATTAAATAATCAAAACACATTTTTGAGTGGACAGCAATTCATGGGGAAACAGGTAGTGCATCCTAAAATGTTCCGTGTTAAATTTCAAATAGCAGTAGGTCTACTCCATTGCATCCACATCCCTGATATTGCAAAAGTATGATGTCTTCACTGCAGAGAATATCGTTTGACCAGCATTAAATGGTCTACCTGGCGTAAGGTGGTTTTATCAGCTAGTTTTTACCATCTCATGATTTGATGGTTCGGCTGTTTTGACTAATTTATGGTGGCCACTCTAGCAGGTTTCACTGTCCATACACCAGCCATTTTCAGCTTCCACACCAGCATAATCAGGCTCCTCCAAGTGTTCAGTTTGACCAGCATCTTATCAAGTATCTTATCAAGTATATCTAGCTATTGGTTCTACCAGTGAAAACATCAAGGCACATCAAGGGTGTTGTGTAAGGTGTGTTTTGGTTTAGTTGGTTTGATGAGGAGGCCTCAGGGTGCTAGGGCTCAAGGCCCAGAAACCCCACCAGCATGCCACCTTGATTTGGCTCAGTCACTGTATCCCATACAATATGCTCACCATCATGAATGAAATTACGGTGGTAAGGTTGGTGAATTAACCCAAAACAGCATAGTTTGTAAGGAAAGGTGAAAACATTATCTACATGGTATACTTTTTTTAATTTTATGAAACAACCTTGCCAAAGTCAAGTATGCATTTAAACTGCTTTAAAATCATTGAAAACAATATTCAATATTAAAGATTCTTTATTACTAGTTTGCCAAGTATTAAATCATCAGAAATCACGGCAATGCTGTTGCTGCAATAGTAAAGGACATAAATGACTGGAAATACAAGCATAACATCAGCTACCCAATCCAAGTAAAGAGCTACAAATCTCCCACCAATGAACTACATGAATGGATGAAAGTCAAAAGTAAATAAGGGAATGAAAAATGTGCAGAAGTGAACCTTCAGCCAAACACACTGAACAATAATACATGCAGTGCAAACTAGCAGAGTGATTTATTCACATGATTACTTACTCCTGTTGTAATATAGTTCAATGTAATAAGAAACAGTATTGCTATTGCTGTCTATTCTTACACAGTAAATTATGCACATGGACACTGCTGTTGGGTTTTGTGGAGCAGGAAAAAGATGCAAAGTCAAAGTTGCTATCTATACTTGATTAACTCTTGATTAACTTTCAGGTGTACTTTTTTGATCATATAATTGTAAAGTACTTTTTTAATCATAAGATGGTAAATTCATAATCTTTCAAGCCAAAGTATAACATCCAAATGTATAGTCTGGCTTTGACCGATGACGCTGTATAAGGCCAGAGCGATGTGATTGGTCCAATCAAACCTTGGAAGAAGACCTACTGAGGCCCTATTGCTTGTGGCTAGATGTACTGGCTGAGCAAAACTATTTGCTACCGCTAGGGTATGTACAGATTTCTAGGCAATAATCTTACAGGCATGTTTTATAAATTATCTGTGTGTATTATAGACATTATAGATTTGGTGATCCTTTAGCAAGTCATTATGTAAATTTTCCTTGTATAACACAAAAATAAACAGCTTTTGTAATTGGTAAATTCTATAGCAAAATCTCAATATCCTTTTTATAGCACTATCCCTTCTACATTCATAATATTCTTACCGATTGCTAAAAAGAAAATCAAATGTACATTTAAAGAGCTAAAGATCTCAAAGATCATTTTTTAAAAAGATTTTTTTTACATTTCTTGGCATCATTGTTTGTCGTTTCCTGTGCCATTTCCTCACTGGGACGCTTGGAAACCTTTCGAGGTGTATTCTCCTCTAAGGCCTAAAAAGTAAAAAGTAGCATTTTAATTATGTAGCCTGTCACTCACAAATCAGTGCTGCCTCTCTGCAGTTATATAGTGTAGATTATTGATTTCTTTCAGGTGTGAGGTGATGCATCATTCTCCTCTGGTAGATGTTTTTTAAAATCATTGACAATTTACTAGATAGATTTCACAAATAGAACATTCTGTACATGCCCATATTTGACATTGCACTTTGAAGTAAAGTTCAATTATCTATTATATCTGTTCCCTTTGATTGTACTCGGGGAACTGAAAAATTACCTGACGTCTTAAATCTTCGCTCACATCTTCCCAGGCCACCTGCAGTGCATTCACTGCGGCTGTCTTCTTACTGTACACCCGGAATATCTCCTCACCAAAGGTGTGGGGAAGGAGGAGAGACACCTGGCAAGATAAGCACAGCTTTGGTTACTTACCTGCATTTGTTAAGCTCTAAGAGAAAACCTTAGTCGAGGGCTTTAACTTCAATGTGGAATTGATGTGTTATTAAGGGTTGACTAATTCATGCTAACAAGAAATTGCACGTTTGGTAACAACCCTGATCAACTTGGAACTGGTGAAAAATTAGACTTTGTGTTGTATGTTAATAACAAGGACAGATGAAACATAAAGGTTCTATAATGCCTATTGCCGAAGTCTTTTGATATTAGAGATGTATAAATGAATGCAATGAGCCCTAGTAAGCTACTTCTGTCTAAATCATGGTTTTAGTGAATATAATTTTCAAGAAATTTTACAAAGATACCTTGTTCTTGTCCAGCTTGAAAGGCTGATCACGCTTGTTTTTATTGTAGAAATAAACATTTTCGAGTGGGTTTCGAGTCCTCTGGCCATAGTTGAGACTGACCACCTTTGGGAAATTATAGATAGTGGTATTGGATCAAAAGTGACAGACAGCAATCACAGTGAATTTACGCGATATCCAAATATAATTTCTAGAAGCCATCATCATCCAAGTTTGGAGTTGTGATGCATATCAGCGTGGTTGTGCCCAGGCTAGTCTAATATAGCTAATGTTATCATACCTAACGAATACAACATGAGACCTGAACATCAACAGTAGGCTAAGTAATCCAAAATGTTTCTGGGTTTATTCAAATAAATACAATAAAACATGCAGGTATTCTCACTGAACTGAACAACCATTGAACATCTATAAATATATATCTATAAATAGTCATTGGTTTGCACATGTATTTGATATTTCATATTTTTAAATTGTAATTGATGTGTATTTGTAAATACCAGTATATTGCTTTCCTTTTGTAAAAAAATAAAAATACATTTGCTAAAGTGAAAATTGTGTGTGTGACTTAACATTTGTGGATCACCAGTTTTTTTTTTTTTTAACATATGTGAGTTCAGTGCCAAGTTTGGTGGATTTGGACAAAAAATACTACTGTATACATCATTAATTTTTAAAATTATGCTCAGTAGCCTTCTGCTGCTCTAATCACTGTAGCCACTCCCCCCCTCACTGAACCAGCAAAGAAAGAAAGAAGCCCTTTCTGCCATCCCACCCACTAGTCTGCCATCCAAGGGAATTAAGATGTCTTGCCTCAACAATACCAGTGGCGCCTCGGGGGGGGAGTTATGATGATTCTAAGGGCCTGGCACAAACAGGGGGCCCTAGAGAATATTTACATATCATAATCAATGTAGCATTTATTTTCTAACAGCACGAGTCCTCTAGATGTGACATGACAGCAAATGAGACATGTCCCATCTTCCTCCACACCATCTACAATATCTATATGATATTGACCAATCAAGGAAGACCATCTACAATACCTATATGGTATTGGCCAATCAAGGAAGACCATCTACAATACCTATATGGTATAGGCCAATCAAGGAAGACCATCTACAATACCTATATGGTATAGGCCAATCAAGGAACACATCTTCATCCACACCATCTACAATGCCTATATGGTAGAGGTGAATCAAGGACTGTTCTGGCCTGTCCTATTGAGGGAAAATCAATTAAAGACCCCCAAATGATGTTTTGTAAAAGTGTGTATCCTGTAGAGTTGATTAAATGTGCATTAACACATGTCTTTCCTCCATAACCTTCCTAGACCGAGTCTATGTATTGTTTGGTTAAATGTTTGTAATGTATTGTGACTTGCATCACTAAGGATAAGCTCATTAACCTGCCTAAATTATGTATATATTCTACAAGGATATCTCCTCTAGATGTGAAGTAATATCAGTTCAGTCTCACACCATCTTCCTCCATGCCATGCACATGATCCTCTATTCTACATCGGGGAATCAAGTAAACAGCTGATACACATTGGCCTGTACTATTAAAAGGAAACATCTAAAACATGTCAGACTATAGCCTGTGTCCTCTAGATGGGGTTTAACATGCATGGAGACATGTCCCACCCCCCTGTACACCATGGACAGTACATAGTGCTCTGTTGGGTTTGAACTGTATTGAAACGCATACATGTTCAATCTCAATGGAGCTGTAAAAGGTAATGCATCCCAAAATTGTCAATGTTCACATTTAAATTCATATTCAGTATGTTATTTTATAGCTTTTTATGTATTAAAACTGGGATTAGTTGCTGTCCAACTAGAGGAGAAGGGTTTGGTCTAAAATTAATAATTCCAGCGAGAGTCAGTGCACAGCATTATGTGTAGCACTGCACAGGGGCACTGATCTCTAAAGAATACAATTCAGCATTATAGCACAGATGCTCTGTCCAGGAATTCCCCTGTGCAGTGCTGCACAATGCTGCACAGTGCTACGTGATCTGAAATCCTGGAGTCTGGAGTTAAACAAGTGCTCTTGTCTTAAGTGTCTGGACATCAACTATGACAATTAACATTAGCCTAAAAAAAATCAGCTTTATCACACAGACATGGCCTCTGTAGCCTCTTCAGTACAAAGAAACGGTCAAGTAGGCAAACGCAACTTTTCTTTACCTGAAACCCAAACATGATTGCCTGCAGCTCTCACTGCTTTTTGTGGCCTTCAATAAACTAGTGCTTCCTCTAACACACACCTGGGCCTGAATCCAGCACATATCATGGACCTACCTGCACACATGTACATGTGCTACCAGTTTCCTGGAATAGGCACTGCACTAGTGAAGAGAAAACAGAAAAACACTGGGGTTCTACAATATCGCTGCTAGAACCAAAGTTATACCCACATCCACAACAATGTCTTCGTTACGGATCCTTGACCTCTCAGCCATCTTAGTCACCAGATAATCCTGTGCAACAGACAAGAGAATGTTTGATACACTCTGTCTGGATGTCTGTAAGTGTTCATTAAAGTTGAATTCACCATCCACCAATGTGGAAAATGTTGGGTGCATAAATACTGTGGTTTCAAACCTTAGTGATGGCTCCTGGCCTGCGTGGTGGGCTCTGGCCTATGTAATGATACAACTCTCTGCGGGTGATTTTTTGGATGATTTTCTTTGCCTCATTTAGGTTGTCACCAGGAGTGTCCAGAATTCTGTCAAGGACTGAGTCTAGAGAACAAGACAGACACAAAATAATGAAGAAATATCCTGTTCATCAACAACATTATACCATCCAGCCAAAGATAATAACAACAGTAGAAGCTGCAATAACAACACTATCAACAACAATAACAATACTGTACTTTTAGCAGTACTTTTCCCAGTGAACGTCTTAATCCTTTAATCAAAGCCATCATATCTATATTTGCCTGAATATGGGCTCCTCCAATAGTCCTTTTCTGACTGATAAAGACTCTCATTCAGTAACTAGAGTCAAGGTGAAGGATAGGATTTGTGAGAGACGCCTCCTGTCCCAGCGTGGATAAACTGAGACCATGCTTTGGTCAAGATGAAGACTGGGTCTGGAATTGTTTAATATACTTTTATTTCCAGGGGTGGAACCAGCATGACGATGTTAAAATGCAGGTGCATCAGGTGTGTGTGTGTGTGTGTCGGGGGTGGGGGGTCTAGCAATATAGCTGTTTTCATGGCAATGGCAATGTGACACTTAAGGAAACGGCACAATTCCGCACTTCGCAAGTCAAGGTCCTGTGTCCTACTATAGCAACATAGTTCAGTTAACGACCGCAACAAACACCCACACTAACCAGAAACTCTTAGGACACATCCCAGTTTACTCAAGAGATAAGTAAACTGTTTATTATTATTATTATTATTATTATTATTATTATTATTATGACATGGTGACATTCTTAGTGCTCCTGTATGTCAAAGAGTGAGTGGGCACACAGTTATGGAAAGACACAGGAAGAGTAATATTAAAGAGAGTAGCCATATGGCCAGAGATGGGGCAGACCTCCAGTTTTACCTGCTTACGGGAGTGACTGCTGCATATATGTGCAGCAGGGAGAATCTAGGAGGTGCGCGCATACTTGCGCATGTCACAGTGATGACGCAGTTCTCGTCACATGCTTGTTCCTTCCCAAGAGCACGTGCCAAATGTGCAGAACTGTTTCATGGCAGTTGACCAGAGATTGGCATAGGACTCCATGTCATTCATAGCTGTCCATTAACTATTAACTATTTGTTTACTATTAAATAACAGCTTATTGATGTTTAACAGTGAGCCTATTTCTCAATTATAAATGACGGCACATTTATTCATTAGGACACCACCATACCTGTGAGTTTGGCATAGGCCTCCATGTCATTCATGGATGTGGAGAGCCTGTATTCTTGGTTTTGGCTTCCCATGATCCTGAAGCCTTCCTCCGCTGCTACAAAAGCTTCTGCTATCCTGATAGACATAAAACATGTTGCAATTTTCATTATATCTAATTGTCAAGCTTCAATAAGCAGTGCTTATGCTTAAACAATCATATTACCACATGTAAAAAACACTGGTAATACTGGTAACTTACATATATTCAATGAGATTGCAGACTGGATGTTGGTACGCTCTAGAGTGCAGCAAGTGTCTTGTATAAAACATGTTGTACAAGTTGCCAGCCTCCTGAAACAAAATAATTCAACATTAATCTAGAAAGCCAAAGCCAGGATTGGATGTAACAAGTTCTGGATTTACAAGTCAAGATGGAAAATAACTATTTGACTGTGAGATGCTCCATGCCTTCTCTCTGAAGCAGATGTGTCGTTTTTTATCCTCAGCTTTACAGACTCGGATAAACTTCAACAAGCGCTTGTGGTCAAAGCTTATGCCAATGTTAAGATGGTAGCTGTCCCTGCACATAGAGAAGGCAGTGTGTCAGTGTGTGTGTTCTTGCTATCTCACATGAATGTCAGAGTTTTGACTATGTTCACATCACTTATGGTTCAGTCAATAATAGACCAATGAAGTCAACCTAAGCTCTATAGTCACCAGGAAGCAATGCAAAGATTTTTAAAGGCAAAGTTATGAGACATACATTTCCTTTAAGATGAGAGGAATGGAGCTGTGAGACTAGCACAATGTTAACCAAGACCAAAATGGCTTTTGTTCCCATATCCATGCCTACTAACAGGCGTGTCAGTCAATAACCCAATGTCATAAAAAGGTGGAATGTTTTTTTTTTTATGTTTTTGTTTGTTTTAAGCCAATAGCCTGATAACAGGCTAGCTGTTCAGTCAATAACCCAATGTCATAAAAAGGTGGAATGTTTCTTTTAAGCCAATAGCCTGATAACAGGCTAGTTGCTCATATTCTGTCTACTCCTGCTGTTGCACTTGTGTCTGTGCCTGTATGTAATCCCACTCTGATTGCCTGTTGTCGAGTCACTGCCAGCGGCCAATATGCTTTTGCACGGTCACCTGCCTACATGTCTATTCAGTCTCCTCCTGCCGCTTTACTGTTTTCTCTGTTCACCTGTTGTAAAGGTACTAGTGGTGGCCACTTGCTTTCCCTCTTCTCAGGTTACTGTGTTGCTATTATAATGATCACTTAGATATTAGACTTGGAACAGAAACTTTCTCAGAACGTAAGGTTTATTGAGTGCCATGAACCACTGCATTTCTCAGGGGACACAACAGGACAATTGCAAAATGTAACTTGTCCTCATCTCTTATTACCAGTTTTCTGTAGTTGTGGGTTAGGTGTTACTTTCAATCAGAAGTGACACGAAGCATTTACATGTTTTGGTTTTCACATTTTGTCACTACCCTGTTCTGTCCTACCCTGTTTTTCTCCCGTTTCCTCCTGTTTCTGCTACTAACTCAGCAACGAGCTTAATTGATTGCAGTTACGCTCATCCACTTCCTCATTCGCCGCTAGTTTACTTGTTTAGGTTCATCTGCTTCTCACTGGCTGATCCCTTATTGTCTCCCCAGCTGTGTCTCGTTGTCCCTAATGTCTGCTAATATTTATTCCCCTCTGTTTCAAGCCGATCCTTGTCAGAGTATCCGCGAACCTTAGTCACGAAATTAGTCACTCCATGGACAAATCTCTTGCTTAAACTAAATGACTGAAACAACCCCACTGAGTGACTGTGTGCTACTGTGTGCTCAGCTGGCTAGACCAAACACAGTGAAAAAAATATGGAATCACTCAATTCTGAGGAAAAAAATATGGAATCATGAATTAAAGACAAACAAAATAACATTCAAAACACATCACTAGTACTTAGTTGCACCACCTCTGGCTTTTATAACGGCTTGCAGTCTCTGAGGCATGGACTTGATGAGTCCTCCAAGGTGTGAAAAACACACAGTTTTTAACTGTTTTTTCCTCAGAATTGAGTGATTCCATATTTTTTCACTGTGCTTGGTCTATAAAAATAACATTTACTGACTACCACAATGTTTTTTCTTCATTTCTTTTTGTGTTTCTGAAGGCCAAGAAGTTGCACTTTGGAATGACTTTATTATTGTATCAAGTTTGTTCTACAGAATAAAACATCTGAATGAGTGATCATCCAAGACTAGTGATTTCATACTTTTTGCCAGGGGTTGTATTCTAAAAACTATTTAATATATTCATGTCTATGTCTATTTTGTATTCTTTTGTCCTGGTTTCGAAAATAATGCCCAGTCAGAAGAGTATGGCAATAAAAGCTGAGGTTATGCCTAGGGATATCGGATCAGTATTGGGTATCGACCGACATGCAAAACCCATGTATTGGAATTGGTATTGGAACTAAACAACTAAACAAGTTGGACTGGTGCATTACTACTTATTCTATACTAATTCTAATTAGTATATTCTTCAGTGTGAAACATACTCATACAAACTCATAGGAAATAACTTGTAAATGTCAGTCTACACACACTTAGTGACCTGCTTGAATGTTGTTTATATCCTCTTACAAGGCCTGAACACTGACTTACCGTGCAAAGTAGTCCCATTTGTCCACATCAATGCCATTCAGACTATTTGCCACAACCTCATACAGGAAGTCCTTCTCCTACATGACACAGATTAGCAAATGGGCTTGTGCAACTATACAGTCTGGTACATTCACACATTACACAGCCAGCCCAGCATGGCCTACAGCCGTGACACAAAGCAATGCTAAGCGAAGCAGGCAATCTGAGAGAGTCATGCAGAATTTTGTTTCTGTAATATATTGATTTGTTGGGAGGCATCTGTTGATTTCATATGAAATGACCCTAATATTTAAAAGTACAAACATATGCATGCAAAGCCAAAACCGTCCTAAAGCTGATGTAGGAACTAACTTCTTTGTTAGGCTTTCCAAGGATCAGACTTTCAATAAAGGCAAAATCATTTTTCAAATCTTCTAATCCATTCAGCTTCAATACTCCCTGCAGATGGTTCTTCTTCACCAGGTGCTGCAACATCTTAACAGAAGCTTCTTCATGCTGTAAGAAAGGACACATGGACACATACACACACACACACAAGACACACATTTACACAGAAACGTATACACCCAAATAAGACACACATATGTACATACACACACACACACACACACACACACACATACAGACAATGATAAACTTATTTATATATTTTGGGGGCTTATTTTGGAAAATTTGGGGGCCTACTTGTTAGGGCTTTGGGCTTGTAACCGACGAGTTACAATCGTTCGATCCCTGACCTGTGGACCGTGGCTGAATTGCCCTTGAACAAGGCACCTAACCCCTCACTGCTCCCTTGAACAAGGCACCTAACCCCTCACTGCTCCCTTGAACAAGGCCCCTAACCCCTCACTGCTCCCTTGAACAAGGCACCTAACCCCTCACTGCTCCCTTGAACAAGTCCCCTAATCCCTCACTGCTCCCTTGAACAAGGCCCCTAATCCCTCACTGCTCCCTTGAACAAGTCACCTAATCCCTCACTGCTCCCTTGAACAAGGCCCCTAACCCCTTACTGTTCCCGGATGCCACTGGAGCAGGCAGCCAACTGCTCTGGTTTAGTGTGTGCTACACCTCACAGTGTGTTTACTGTATGCTGTGTATGTCACTAATTCACAATTGTGTTAAATGCAAAGACCAAATTTCCCTCATGGGATCAAAAGATTATTATTATTATTATTATTATTATTAGACAACAATTACCCAAATACCCAGATGTCATTAGTGATCATGTCCCTGCATCTCAGTCCATACTTGGATACAAGGAATTGTTATTGGCACATGCATATGTTCACTGAGTGTACAAAATGCAGTGAAATTGGTCTGTTTCTCATCCTGTTTGTGTGTGTGTGTGTGTGTGTGTGGGGGGGGGGGGGGTTAAACACACACCAAAATCCCAACAGGATGGTGCCTCAGTACCTTACTACTACAAGACTCTGATTTTATAACATTAATAACGTGAGAGTAGACATTCTGTCTGGAGATGAACGACTCTCCAGACACCTCACCATCACTATTATGGGAAGCTAGGAAGACATTAATCAGAGGCAAAATAATTTCATACTCTTCATACAAGCAAAAAACAGCAAAAATACAATAGACCAGAAAATCAAACAACTAACAAATGAATTATCCACCAATCCCAGTGAACCAAAACTGATTGAATAAAACTGAACTGGAACTGGAAGGCATCATACATAAATAACCCAATCTTTCTAATTCATCAACTGATATACAATGATGTTCAATACAATAACAAAGCAAACAATAAATATTTGGGAAACCTTCTCCAACATAAAAAAGAGAAATCAATCATCCCCTCAATCATGGACCCTTCAAAGCTTTCCAAAAATTTACAATGATTTACACTCCTACCCTCACCAACCCACATCCCAGAAATCGAGACATTCTTTAACAATCTGGATTTACCCAAACTGACAGCAGAACAAGTAGCACACCAAGATGCACTGCTCACCCTCAGCAAACTCACTACTGCTCTAAACAAAATACAGAATAACAAATCTCCCGGAACAGATGGACTACCAGCCGAACTCTACCAACATTTTTGGGCCATACTGTCACCACTATTCAAGAGTTATTACGGAGGTTAAATGAGTCATTACAGAGTAATTACAGAGGTAACTTACCATACCTACACATATGAATACTGCTGTTATGACACTGTTACTGAAACCCAATAAAGATCCCACCCAACCCTTAAGATACTGGTTGCTTTCATTAATCAGTGCAGACCTGAAAAGGATCACCAAAGCTTTAGCAGCCAGAACATAAACAGCCACCACGACACTTAGCCACCCAGATTAGACCAGCTTCATAAACAGACATGCCACTGATAATATTCACAGACTATTTATCCTTATCAACATATCACAACAAACCCAACAAAAACATTATCATTTCACTAGATACAAAAAAGGCTTTTGACAAAGTAAACTGGGTCTTTTTAATGCTTTTCATAAATATAGGTTTGCACAGTCGTTCATTCACTGGATTAAGACACTCTACACATTACCTAGGGCCACTTTTATGACTAACGGAATCACTTCACCAAGCTTTACCCTGCACCAGGAGACCACACAAGGATGTCCACTCTCCCCTTCTCTCTTTACCCTGCACCAGGAGACCACACAAGGATGTCCACTCTCCCCTACTCTCTTTGCCATTTTTATGGAGCCCCTTGCAGCCGCAATAAGACAAAATAGTCAAATCCAAGGAATACAGGTCATGGCCACTCAACACAAATTTAACATCATTCATAAATTCTCAGTAATCCTTCACTACACCATAAACTTCCGAAAATGTCTGGGACTCTGAAACTCAGGATTCTCCCCTCCCTTTCCACACCATCAGAGCTTCCTAACCTGAATTACACTCCAGGAAAACTGAAGATGACTATAAATCCTGGACTAATCTCCCACTTACACTCATCGGACAAAATGATTGCCTTGCATATCATAAATCTACCCATTCTTTATGATCCCCACTACTCCTTCAGATAACTGGGTCAGAAAACTCAATTCATTAACAACACAATTCTATTGGAAAAATAAAAAAAATGAATCTCACTCACAACTTTACAAAATAGAAGATCACATGGTGGCCTTGAGGCACCAAATTTTCATGAATACTTTCTTGCAAATCAATTACAGTATCTGGTTAAATGGATCCACAAACAGAACCATGTTACCCCTGGCTTAACCTGGAACAATATCAGTGCAAAAATAAACCCCTTCACTTTTTCACATTGGAGCAAAAGAGAATTGCACACTTCTGTTATTAATTTCAGAACAACCAATTCATGTCATTTAATGCACTGATACAGGCATATGGGGATGGGAGAGACCAGTTTCATGACTACTAACAACTGAGATCAAGAATTAAAGAAAAAATCTGCTTATGCAATAATACACTACAGCCATCTCTATTAATTGAAGGACTAATCCAAATAATCATAAAAAACTGATCTCCAAATGATATATTCTTATATCCACCTTAAATAGTACAATCACACTCCCAACAACTAAGTGGGGAAATGATTTGGAGCTCTCTCCAACCCTGATTTAAGGGAACAAATATGTAAAAACACTTTAACCATGACCACTAACTCAAACCTACAGCTGATACAATATAAAGTTATTAACAGAATGCACATCACTCAAAGCAAAGTGTTCAAATTGGGACTGCTAAGCACTGAGGTTAGTTCACAATGCATTTTAGTGAACCATCTTCACTATTTAGTGAACCATCTATGTCAGCCCATCAGCCCTCTGGACCAAGGTCACTGAGACACCATCCTGAGTTGTAGAATCCCACCAAACATATAGCTTGTAATCACATATATTCCTTTTGACCAACTTTAACATCTCCAACAGTAACTATTATCTGCCCTGTCCCAGCACTGTCTCTTGTCTGTCTCTTTGTCCTGTCTGTTTGTCCTGTCCTCACAGTGTGGTCCAGTCCTACTATCTTTCAAACGTTTCATGTCTCGTTTCATGTTTGTTTGTCATTTGTCTCATGCTATATTTATGTTTCTGTTTGTTATACATGAACCCTTCTTTCTACATATGATACAAATGTGAATGTAAATACTACTGAAAATATGTATAAAGTTGTAATACATAAAGTTGTCCTCTGAAAAGGTGTGGGGTGGTGGTGGATTTAAATAAATAAATACTAGATATACTAGATAATAATAGCCAATATGTAATATACCTCCTGATAATAGCACTGTTTTTTCTTTGTGTAATAGTGCATGCCTAGTCTTTTAGATAAGAGCATTGTCTTTTCTTTAAAGTGGACATAGAATGGATGACTGGAGTATTATACCTTGTTCCCTGATGTTAAATTAGAATATATTCAACTTTATTTTATCAAAAATAAACTGCTATTTTACAAGCCCAATTAAAACCTTATATCTAGGCTGGATATTGAAATGGCTAAATGGTGCCCTCTTTGGCAACCACAATTGAACTACAATTGCTTTGTGCTATTTGACATCAAAAGCTTTGTTCTAATTCGTCCATGTTTTAGCAGCTATTTCTGACTTCAAGATTTTCATATGAAAGAGGCCATGCACAACCTCTCCTAATTTATTAAAGCTAAGGCAAAAATGTTTTTCTCTTCTAGGTCCCCTTTAATAGTGCATGTCTAGTCTGCCAGCCTTTACATTTCATTGGAGGTGGATGAAACCAATTAGTTCCTGGGGATCTCTGACTTTGAATTTATTGTCAGCTCAAGTGAAGTCCAGTTATGGCTTGATTGAATGAGTCATGTGCTTAACTTTTTTCATTTTACAAAGCAGTTCATATGAAATGTTGGAATGCATAGCAATACTGTATGTAGGCCCTACCTTCCATGATGTGTTCACTTCATGCCCATTTTCTTTTAACATTTTCAGAAACACAGTATCAAACAGGTGAGAGAAAGGTCCATGTCCTGGAAAGAGCACATGTGGTGATCAGATTGATGATCGTTTGTAACTCTGAAGTCAACTCCTTTTTTGTTTGTTCTCAAGGAGTTTGATTTTCTGGGTCTCTTCTGGGCTCATGTATTTGCAAATTACAAACTGTCATGAACCAAACAGAGACTGAAGCTTGGAACAATTACGAGCAAAGTCCATCAAACATACAGACCAAGTCTGGTACTTCTGAACACAGTTGTTAGCTGTTTAATGTCATAATTGGTCTCACACCAACCACAGACCAGACCAGTTAAGATGATATCAAACATGGTCTGAAATATATCAACATAGGAAAAAAACGTTTAAAATCTGTCACCCAAATACATAACGACACCTGTTGCGTTTGTTTGTGTAAGTAAATAAAAAATATATATTAAACATTTAACTTAGCTGATAACCTATAGCCACTGACTCCCCATTAGTACCAAAATTAGTAGTGAATTGTTAGAATAATTTCAGCCTTGTTAGTGCAGATGAAATGTGTTTGTGCATCACAATGTCTTGTGTCTTAAGTCTTTACCTATAAAGCATTATAGACACCTTCATAAAGGATTATGAAGTATTTATAATGCCTCTTCCTCATAATAGTTGAAATAAGAGAATATAACCATTAAAATAGCTATTATGGCTATTATGTAAAGGGTTACAATGTTTATGTTACATCATAACAATTTATGGCTGCATAAAGTCATACCAACTTATGTCAATCATTACAAGGCTTTATGAACAGTTCATAACCCTTTATGAATGGTTTTATAGAGTTTATAATGTTTTATGGATACAGACTTATTTTCAACAATTTCAGGTTTGGATTTCTAACTGACTTGGATTTTCCATCGTATCAGAATCAAGGTTAAAAAACACGGGAGCTCTGTTTCTGTCTGACTGAAACTTAGCACCGCTAGTCTACGGGTGTCTCATGTAGCCTCATTTACACACTAGTACTATTAATGCATAGGAGGACGTTTAGCATTACATATACAGGATTTTAAGTAGAATACTACACACATGTCAGAAATTCTTTTCCCATTATAGCCTCACCTAAGTCATGGCAGAGGCCGGCGATCTGGACACAGAGGATGTCTCGCTCCGATATTTCCAGTTCTGGCTGTTTTTCTTTGAGGGTCCTCACCAGTTCCCCTGCTAGATAAGCCACCCTGTTAAACAACAGTGTGTTTGTGTGATTGTGTGTGTGTGTGTGTGTGTGTGTGTGAAGATGCACATATTATTCATTAATAAGATATTTAAGGTACATTAAATTACACAGTATCTCTTTACTTAACTTGATGGCTGAGTGAATAGAGCACTCATAAAACCATATATAAAGTCTTTTGAAATCTGTTTGGTAAAGAAACATTTATGTAGTGTGTTACATTAATACGGAATACTATGCAAGGTTAATTTCTTCAAAATAAAAGTACCCCTTATTGTTCAGTCAGTTACAAATATTCACTACTTCTAGTATGTCCTAACAGACCAGCTTAAATTTCTGGTTTAGAAAAAAAGAACAGTTAAAAACTATAGTGTAATGTCCTGTTGCAGGTCTATAATATGTAACATATTTTCAAAATGGTCTTATTCTTGCACATGTGAGATAGGAGGAGGGATTGGGAAGTAAAGATCAGATCTGTTGGAGACACTGTTACTGTACCCAAGAGAATGTTCAAAGCGGTTGTGGGCAGCACCAGGAAACACCATGTAGGTCCCACCCAGCTGCTTGATGTTGCGCATCCTCTGGAACTCAGGAGTGTCAATGATGCGAATCAGCAGAGGAGGGATCTCAATGTGGCCATGTATGGGGTCACTGAAGACCTGGAGAACAGTGGTGGATTCAATATAGTTCGCTTGTGAGGTGTTGTACTCACTAAGAAAACAAATCTTCAATACAGATCTTATTTTCATGCACTATGGACCTTCGGTTTCAGAAATGTTACTTTTTCTGTGCACAATTTCACCCAAACTGCTTAACTATGTATTTATCTATTGTCTTTGAAAACTTAATTATTGATATTATATGATGTTTTTTCTTCCATAGACTTTGACTTTGCACATTGGCTTTTATGACATCACAGTAGGACTGTTAAAAAGTCATTAAACAATTAGAACACTGTGGCAGGTGTTTGGGCCAGGAGTCAACTGCAAGGAGCCAATTGCCACTGCTTCTAAGCCTGAAATTTAGCTCTCCAAAGACTACAGATCATGTAGTTCTTCCTGTGTACAGGGCTTTTACAAAAACTATTAAACTATTAAAACTAAAACTATGAAAAAATGTTTTCTCAGCTACTAATGCTGCATTCTATTGTACTTGGTAGTCAGGAAAACTAAAATCGTGATTACAAGTTGTGAACTTGGGGTAGGTTGATATTGACGGAGTCGGTTGGATTCACATCACGATTACACTACAGTGGTACATACATTAGCCACACATTAGCTAACGCTTCCACTAAAGTTACCAATCATTAAACGCAGTTTCAAGCTGTGTTGTAGCCTAGGCTACATTTTATTTGAGTGTGCACCACAATGCTCTGTTGCTCTTCACTGATGGTGAGGTATTAGCTCATGTAGGTCCACATTAACTGCTTTGGTGTTCACTGGCTTGCCAAACAAACATTAGTTATTTAGAATTCTTCATGGACACACAATATGAATATCAGTGTACTTTAATTGACGGGTAGCACATGTGGTTGAGTGGTATATGGTTGAGCGGAGATAATGCTGGGTGTGGGTGTGGATTTTTGTTCCTCTGCATTTTTCTGCATCTGACTCATGACTGTCCCATCTACAAAACCATTATCCCAAGTGCCTGTGGCAGGAAGTCAGGAAAATTTACTCATATTTATTGACTACTGACTTGCAATGGAAAGCAGCATAAGCAATGTAGCATTCACGCTCACCACCATTACAACCCTAGAAACAGCCTAGCAACCAAGTAGCACTGTTCGCACAGTTAGCAATGTTAGCTAGTTAGGACTGTTAGCATAACTGTTAGCAAACATTAGCTAAGTAGCCTAACACTGTTAACAAAGTTAGCTAATTAGCATTTTAGCACGGTTAGGTAATTAGCCTCTGCCTCTAAGCATACAATCTGACCCAACAGAGCTACGCTTCCTGTTCAGTAGTACTTTCGTTTAAAGTCCTCATCTGCCAACAACATTGTATGCACTAGTAATTCCAACAGGATTTGCAATTCTAGTTATTTTTGTTACACGACATTAAAACTGAATGAATACTGAATCCGTGAAAAGATTTAATTATTGTTTCTGCCAAGGAGGTTATATTTTCACTGGTGTTCGTCTGTTTGTCTGTTTGTGTACAAAATAACTTGAAAAGTACTGCACAGATTTGCATGAAATCTTCGGACAACATGAACAGATTATTAAATTTTGGTGTTTTGCTGTCTGGAATTTGTATTGCATCAGTGACCCTATATTGCCTTGGCAGGGGTCTCTCTGAGCACGTTTCTAGTGTAGGCTATAAATCTAAAATATAAAATTCATTCACCAAATGAAAGTGTAGACATTGAAATCTTATCAGTCTGACCCAATGATTTTAAATATAGATACCTATATCTATACAGTCATTGGTCTGACCATTTATATAAACACATTCAGTGTTGTGGTATGTTTCTTTACAGCCTTACACACATTTACATTTATGCATTTAGCAGATGCTTTTAACTAAAGCGACTTACAAAAACATTCAAGCTACACACACACTGGCCTCATACCTTGGGCTCCTTTGGAATCTTCCACAGTCTTTCAATCCAGTATATGATCTCATGAGAGGGGTCTCCTCTGTGTCAGACAAATTTGTATTGAAACATCTCCACATCTGTGCGTATCCTGTTATATCTATACAGCTTAACTGAATAAAGTGATGTCATTTTACATTGTCATTTTTGTTTGCATTCACTTGGCCACTGATAAACACTGCAAAGGAATTCTGTATGTTTGTTCATGGACACTGCAGTGCATAGCCACTTACTTTACAAACCACAAAAGACTTCCTTTTTTGACAAACTATACACAAACCATACTCTTGTAAAACAAAGAAGTCACTTGCGTAACCTGGCAACAATTTGCCAAAACTTGATCCACTATCTGTTCTAGAAGCATCTCTACTTACCCTATTCCTTTATCCTGGAGATTCTGGGCTTTCAACTCCATCCCATCCATACACACTGACACCTTTTCTTGACCAGCCTCATTCTTCTCTAGAACCTTTAATGTCAAACCTGTAGAGGTTGTAGAGGTTGTGAATTTATATCACTGACTATGAACACTACATCTACATACTATCATCACAGCATATGATTTTACTATTTGAGTGACAGGTTTCAGCTGAAGAATCTCTTTGATTGGTTGTTTACACAATGACCTTTAATCATAACAACAGATATATGTAACATGTGGACTGTACAAAAGAATAAGTAAAGCTTACTTGAAAAATGAATGTAAAATTGTTGGCTGAAATGAAAGTAACTAGTCTCTTCCAATAACATAACTTGAGAGAGACTAGTTATGTTTACTTAACTCATTTGAGGCAACAGGCTTCCATACAATTTTCAAGTAAGCTTTGCTTATTCTTTTTCACAGTGTATAATACAACTACGCAACTAACAAAAACACTAAAAACTGAAAGAGGGGAGGTATGCTGGGTGTGCAGTTTTGTACCTTTGAATATCTTTGCATCCTTTGAGTCCCAGTCCAGATTTTCTTCTAAGTATTTGTAGAAGTCCTCAGTAACCCATGTCGTGAAATCAACCCATTCTCTGGGACTAGGCTTTGATTGTGCCATAGTTAGTCACTGCTATGCTGTCTGATGAGTGATAAAATGAATTAGCAGAACTGCAACTGACTCTGTGTCTCTGGTGTTGGTATTTAAATATTTCTGTGGGCTATGGGGCGTAGACAAGGGCTTACATGGCAGTAACGGGCAGTACCGGGCATCACTAACAGGTTTCTCCTCACACTGTAAGACAATAAAATACTCAACATCAATG
The DNA here is from genome assembly GCA_027481765.1 of Tenualosa thibaudeaui. Classification (NCBI taxonomy): domain Eukaryota; kingdom Metazoa; phylum Chordata; class Actinopteri; order Clupeiformes; family Clupeidae; genus Tenualosa; species Tenualosa thibaudeaui. Next base: position 27,206,045 of record JAIFZK010000009.1, on the reverse strand, counting down.
GCAGGTTAAGCCTGACTGTTCTTTTGTATTGTCTTTGTGTTACCATTGTAGATTAATCACCCCACTGTAAAAAAGAACAAGCAAAGCTCACGTGAAAAATTGGTGGAAACTCATTGCCTCAAATGAGGCACATAAATGTACACAAACATGACGCAATACAAAGTCTTAACAGTGTTCCGGATCACCACCAAAACTGAACCATTTGTCTGTTGTCTGAAGATTTCATGCAGATTCCGTGCAGTACTTTTGAAGTTATTTTGGACACAAACAGATGACCTTCCCAGGTGTCTGAGCATGCAGACTCATCCAAACTTTAGAGGCAGCCAACTGCTCCAGGTTATTGTGTACTTCACTTTGCTGTGTGTGTCTCACCAATTCATGATTGGGTCAAATGCAGACACCAGATTTTTCCCCTGATGGGATCAAAAGAGTATGAATTATTATTACGACCTCCGACAAGGTCATCACAATGTCAGGGTTCCCATGCATCTTGGAAAACCTGAAATTTTAGAGGTGGCTTTTGGAAATTACCTGGAATTCAAATGTTAAAATATCCTGGAAAAAACTATATTGTCCTAGAAAGAATATGATTTACTATATTTTCAGACAGTAAACACCTTGGTTCTTATTTTGTACTGTATCCTGTCTGTGTCTATACAGTAGACACACCTTAACACTATGTCTGGCCACTGCAACATTGTCCAGCCATAATTCCTGATAACCACCTATGGACTGACTACCATGTAATGTAAAGTGGGATAATACTCTGGAACTATTATGAACTTTAGCTAAAACCATAGACAACTTGTAGCCTATCATGGTTACTACTGATTGTAATTTTCTTGCATGACCCCTAGCAGTTAGCTCCTTGAGTCGTGGATCTGCCCAAGGTTTCTTCCTAGACTTACTAAAATTAAAATTTCACCTACATAAAATTAAAAAGGAAGGTCTCATAAGAAAAATCCATGTACTGAAATTTTCAGAAAAAAATGGAATTCTGACATACAGTAGGCCTATGGAGAGTCTGCATAATGGGTGTGGCTGATTTGGAAAAAGGCTTGCTTTCTGGGGTTCCATGTCATTGGAGTGGAAGCATAAGTTCAGAAATGTAGGGTGGAACTAAACCCACCCTCAAATCTGGAACTCAATTCTGAATTTAACTGGAAGCCAATGGGGCAGAATGAAAAAGTGTGAAGGCAGCAGCATTCTGCACAAGTTGGAGCTTGTTGGCATTTGATTAGGACATGCAGGAATTGTGATAATTATCCTCATAGTGGCTCAGGATACAGTACAAAATAAGAACCACGGTGTTTACTGACTGAAAATATAATAAAATATAATAAATTATACACACACAGGAAGTAAGTGAGTGCTTATTTAGTTCTGTGCCTATTTTTGCTAACTTGAAGCTGCTTTGTATTACCTGTCTTGTGGGAAACCACCTGATTTGTCTTCTGGACCCTATCCCAACAACCCTTCTTCAGGCCATAACCCCCACCATTGTGACAGCAACCACACATGTGGTCAATGCTTCACTAACTAGGGGTACATTTCCCACCGCCTTCAAACAAGCCCAGGTAACACCGCTGCTCAAAAAACCATCCCTTGCTCCCCCTCAAGTGGAGAACTACCGGCCTGTATCTCTTCTTCCCTTCCTTTCCAAAGCCATTGAACAAGCTGTCTTTAAAGGTCACAGGTCACAGGATTTCTCACTCTGAACAACCTCCTCGACTCCAACCAATCTGGTTTCAGAAGTGGCCACTCCACTGAAATGAAACTGACGGAAGTACTGAAAGAGGCGGCAGGTCAATCCTCAGTGCTCATCCTGCTGGACCTATCAGCAGCATTTGACACGGTCAACCACCGTGTCCTACTGGACAAGCTGACCAACATGGGTATTGATGGCACAGCGCACTCCTGGTTCAAGTCCTATCTTACTGGACGGTCGTTCAGTGTCTCATGGCTAGGACAGACATCGGCACTTCACCAACTCACCACAGGAGTACCCCAAGGATCTGTGCTGGGGCCCCTTCTCTTCGCCCTGTACATCACCTCGCTGGGCTGCTATGCTGATGATACCCAGCTCTATCTGACCTTTCCGCCTGATGACTACACGGTGTCAACACGGATCTCTGACTGTCTCTCTGATGAAAGGACACCACCTCCAACTAAATCTCTCAAAAACTGAACTGCTGGTCCCCCCAGCCAAACAAGCCATACATCACGATATCAGCATCAAGACCGACTCCCTGTCTGTTTCTCCCACCAAAGTGGCAAGAAACCTAGGTGTCATGATTGATGACCAACTGACCTTTGCAGATCACGTTGCCTCTGTGGCTCGGTCGTGACGCTTTTCCCTATTCAACATAAGGAAGATCAGGCCGTACCTAACCCAACATGCAACCCAGCTCCTGGTACAGACCCTGGTTATCTCTTGGCTTGACTACTGCAATGTCCTCCTATCAGGCCTACCAGCCTGTGCGGTGAGACGCCAACAGATGATCTAGAATGCAGCTGCACGTCTGGTCTTTAACCAGCCAAAAAGAGCACACGTCACACCTCTGTTCATTGAACTTCACTGGTTACCCTTGGCTGCTCGCATTAAATTCAAGGCACTTATGATGGCCTTCAGGGTGAATGATGGTTCTGCTCCCATCTACCTGAATTCTCTCCTGAAGCCCTATTTCACCCGAAGACCGCTTCGCTCCTCTAAGGAGCGTTTTCTAGCACGGCCAACACCTCGTGCAGGTCAATCCAGACTCTTCTCATATCTGGTTCCGCGCTGGTGGAATGAACTCCCAAATGCTACCAGATCAACTGATACCCTCTCCACCTTCAAGAAACTCGTGAAGACCCAGCTCTTCCAAGAATATCTCCTGGCGTAAACTTTGAGAATGCACTTAACAATCTAATTTCTCTGCACTATTGCACTTTCAACTTAAAATGGTGCAGTTTCTATGTTAGCAATATGCACCCCTTGTTTGTTCTTTCATTGTGTCGTAGCTTGAATGTTATCCTCTTCAAAACTTCAAAAGTACTGCACGGATTTGCATGAAATCTTCAGACAACAGACAAATGGTTCAGTTTTGGTGGTGATCCAGAACACTGTTAAGACTTTGTATTGCGTCATGTTTGTGTACATTTATGTGACTCATTTGAGGCAATGAGTTTCCACCAATTTTTCACGTGAGCTTTGCTTGTTCTTTTTTACAGTAGGGTGATTAATCTACAATGGTAACACAAAGACAATACAAAAGAACAGTCAGGCTTAACCTGCCATTGATGTTGAGTAAAAAATCTTGACTGGCTTGGCTGGCCTGATATGAGGGCATAAATACGTTCACCCACTGCTCTTATGAAACAAATATTTTAAGAAGCTTGATGAGTATAAATAAGTTAAGACATAAGGAGATAAGATACAAAATTTAAAGTTTCAAGACTATAAATCGATAAATACACACTGGTCATGACTGATTATTTTGATAAGGAATACGATTATAAATAAATTGATAAAGACTATATGTTAAGAAACACTTTTGATTTTATTCTGTAGCAGTATGTTAAGCTATGACTGAAATTAATGATTTTTTTATCTAGAATATATTGATTGAGTATAATAGATGTAATTGTAATGACTTTGATGCATTAATGTTGTTTTATAAGTAACTTTAAACGGGTTAAGTGTTTCATAGTATTGAACTGCATCTTTATATGTGCTATTCTCACACTTTGCTACTTTGTGGGACTCAGTTCTACGACTGCGAGTACTCCTGCCAGACACCGCCCCCACCCACACACACACACTGCTCTGTGCACCTAGTAAGCAAGTAGCACCATCAAAAGGTCAGGTGAAGTAGTTTCATCTGATATGTGCATGGATTGTAATTGTTAAACCTGTCAGTCCAGCCAAGCCAGTCAAGATGTTTTTTTGTGTACAAAAAAAGGTGAGCAAGCTGTTTTATGAAAGCAAAACACCACACCAAACATGTTGGCATTTAAATGTTAATATGGCCTGTGGGGTGTGGACAAGGGCAAGGGCATTTCACAGCTGTTTTTGTATGAACTATATCCTCCGAAGGTGTGATATCTTGATTGCCGTAGACTCCTGTGCCATCCTACTCCTGGTTGACCTTGGTGCTGCGATTAACACTATTCATCACAATGTTAGGGTTCCCATGCATCCTGGAAAACCTGAAATTACCTGGAAATTGATTCAAATGTTAAAATATCCTGGAAAAAAACTATATAGTGAGGTTTTGTTAGGTAATCAGGATGGGTGACTTTGATGTGGTAGCATTCCTTTCCAGTCTTGACACTGTAGAACGAGTTGTGCAGTGTAAGAAGCAAGACTTAGTGGATATTGCCGCCCACCTAGGAGTTACTTTGTCTATGACGTCCAAGTTAGTTAACCTGAGAATTGAAGTTATCCATATTCTTGTAGAGCAGAACTATTTAGGGACGACTACAGGAGCATCTGCGGATGGCTCCCTCTCCCATTCTCTGACTGAGTCTGAGGAGTCAAAAAAAGAGGAAGGGGGATTTGGTGTTAGTGGTGGTGACTCCACACAGTTTAACACTGAGTCAGATGGTGATCCTCACACTAAGCTCGAGTTAATGCGTTTGCAGATGGAGGTCAAAGAAAGAGTATGCTCACCAGTTAGCAATGAAACAGCTGGAGTTTGAAAAAGAGATTTAGCTAAAAAAACTAGAGGTGGAGCTCTCTAGGTGTGACAATAGGGCGAGACGTAATGAGTTTAATGTCAGTAAAAGCCTTCCATTAGTACCTCAGTTTTGTGACACAGATGTTGAGGTTTAATGCATTAGCGCATAGCTAAATCACACAAGTGGCCTGATGAAGGCTGGGCTCTAGTTTAATAAAGTAAGCTTTCTGATAAAGGTCTTGAGGCCTAGTCTACACTCTCGGTCGAAGAAAGTTTAAAATATAAAAGTGTAAAAACAGCAGTTTTGCGTGTGTATGAACTCGTACCTGAAGCATATAGGCAAAAGTTCAGAAATCACAAAATGAAGCCTGGTCAGGCAGTAGCTGAATTCGGTCATGAGAAGGAAGTCTATTATAAACGTTGGTGTGATGTAAGCAAGGTTTACACTTTTGAGGGTCTTACTGAGCTTATCTTTATTGAGGAGCTTAAAAACTGCTTGCCAGAACGCCTGGTAGCTTATCTAAACGAACGTGAGTTTAAAACTATGCCGGAAGCAACTATGCTTGCAGACAATTATCTTCTGACTCATAAAAACTCCTATGCGGCCAGCCATTTAGACAGTCGAGGTACTACTCCAATTACACTAGCCAAGTCCACACACACAGCGTATAACAGTACACCAGTGCCTTTTTCCACTTATTCAAGCTCCGTGCGTGAGAATCGTAGGTGTAATTATTGTAACAAAGTTGGACACCTTAAGGCAGACTGTTTTGCATGGAAACGTTGTCAGATGAAACGTCAAATAAAGAATGTAAACAAGGTGGGACTGATTCGTACTCTTTGGTCTGTGTCTGACAGCTCTCCAACCAATGAGTGGTGGGATGCAGTCGATGACAGTTAAAAGCCGTACTGTAGTAGTGGTTTTGTTTCCTTACCTGGTGAAGGGATGGAGTCCCATCCAGTCCGGGTTTTACAAGACACTGGTGTGAGCCAGTCACTCCTATTGGCTGGTATTCTACCCTTGCCTGATGAAGTGGAGTCCAATGTGTTGATCAAAGGCTTTTGGAGCGGTTATGTTTCCTTGCCACTCCACTCAGTACATTTCACATGTGGTTTAGTCACAGGAACCTACAAAGTTGCTGTGTCCTCATCATTGCCAGTGAGAGGGGTTGATGTGCTTTTGGGGAATGACATTATAAAAGGGGGAGATAAAGTAGTACCAGTAGTAGAAGTGTTAAAGCAGCCCGTTGCTTCACACCCAGACGTACTGTCTGATACGTTTCCTGTCATGTTCCCAGTGTGCGCGGTCACTCGGGCACAGGCCAGGAGACAAAAGGAAGAGCTTGATTTGTCAGACACTGTTTTTCCACCTGAATTGTTTGATAGGGCTGTGCATTTCACTCCTGAGTCAAAACCTCCTGTGAAAGATGAGGTTCAAAATCCTATGACGCGTGAGAATCTTGTTGCAGCTCAAAAAAAGGATGTTACACTAAACAAGTGTTTTGATGCTACTGTCACTCCCGACATTGCTAGAACCATGCAGACAGCTTACTATGTTTACAATGGTCTGCTGATTCATAGGTGGTCTCCAAGCAAGGGGTGTGAAGGTGAAGGGGGCGTGGCCTGCCAGGTGGTAGTGCCCAAACCATTTCGCCAGTGCTGTCTTAGCCCATGACAACTTCTGGGCTGGTCATCTTGGAGTTACTAAGACATATGCTCGTATATCCAAACATTTCTTTTGGCCTGGTTTAAAGAGGGATGTTTGTAAGTTTTGTCGCACCTGTCATGTATGTCAGGTGACTGGAAAGCCTAACCAGGTTATTCCACCTGCCCCGCTCCATCCTATACCTGTTATGGAAGAACCATTTGCGCATATTCAGGTTGATTGTGTAGGACCGTAGGACCCGAACTAAATCTGGTAACCAATATTTGCTCACCATAATGTGCATGGCCACACGTTATCCGGAGGCTATCCCGCTACGTAAGATTACAGCACCAACTGTAGTAAAAGCCCTGATCAAGTTTTTTTCTACATTTGGTCTGCCGCGGATAGTGCAAGCTGACCAGGGGACAAATTTTTTGTCTGGTATATTTGAGCAAGTATTACAGTTACTTTCTATCAGCCATCGTGTCTCCAGCGCATTCCATCCGGAATCATAGGGTGTGTTAGAGCGCTGGCATCAGACAGTAAAAGCAGTGCTCCGCAAATATTGTATGGAGACAGGAAAAGATTGGGACGAGGGTGTGCCTCTTGCGCTTTTCACTTTGCGTAAGGCAAAGGGGTTTAGCCCCGCAGAACTTATTTTCGGGCATACGGTCCTAAAGGAGCAAGTCCTTGCTGAGGTTCTTGTTAAAACAAGTGTGCTGAAATATATCAGTTTTCGTGAACGGCTACATAATGTGTGGGAGATGGCGAAAGAAAATCTCTCTAGTGCACAACAGGGTATGAAAGTCCGGTTTGATATGAAGGCTGTTCCTTGGTCCTTTCAAACCGGTGATAAGCATGTAGCATAAGCCTGTAGCATACTTTGATTCATTCACACCCACCATTATATCAGAAATGACGTCTTTGATCTCTTCAGCTAAAGCCTCAACATGCTTATTGGACCCTTTCCCAACTGATCTTCTTAAGGCAGCTCTCCCTCTATTGGCTGAGACGATTCTTAAAATTATAAATGACTCACTCATAGCTGGGCATGTTCCAAAATCTTTCAAGACATCTGTTATTAAACCATCAATTAAAAAAACAAACCTTGATCCTGATGTCCTTGCTAATTACAGACCCATATCTAACCGCCCATTTGTTTCAAAAATACTTGAGATAGTGTCTAAGCAAATCTGTAGCTTCTTAAATGACAATAATATCCAGGAAACCTTCCAGTCAGGCTTTAGAACTAATCATAGCACAGAATCAGCCCTAGTTAAAGTCTTCAATGACCTCCTTATCGCATCTGATAATGGATATATATCAATATTAATCCTACTGGATCTTAGTGCTGCCTTCGACACTATTGACCATGGTATCCTACTACACAGACTTGAACACATGATAGGCATCAAAGACACTGCATTAGCCTGGTTCAAATCATACCTCTCTGGTCGCTACCAGTTTGTACACGCTCATAATGACTCATCAGCCCATACCAAAGTAAAGTTTGGTGTACCCCAAGGCTCAGTGCTAGGTCCCCTGCTGTTCTCCCTATACATGTTACCTTTAGGATCTGTTATAAGGAAACATGGTATTACTTTCCACTCCTATGCTGATGATACCCAGCTTTACCTTTCTATGAAGCCTAATGACTATATGCCAATGACTAAACTTGATGCATGTCTCCTAGACATCAAAACCTGGATGACTAATAATTTCCTTTGTTTAAATCCTGATAAAACTGACGTTATGATGATTGGCCCTAAACAGCTGACCAACACTCTACCCCATCACCAAAACTTACTCAGTGGCCTGTCACTGTCATGTAATGCAAAAGTTAAAGACCTCGGGGTAATTATTGACCAGGACCTCTCTCTAAATAGTCATGTAAAACACATTTCAAAAACATCTTTTTTCCACCTACGAAATATTGCTTAGGTTAGAAAGTTCCTATCCTTTGAGGATACTGAAAAATGAATACACGCATTTAATACTTCCAGGCTCGATTATTGCAATGCTCTGTTCTCTGGGTGTAGCAATACTTGCATCAAAAACCTACAACTAATACAAAATGCTGCGGCCCGAACACTCACCAGGACTAAAAAATATGAACATATCTCTCCTATTCTTGCATCCCTACATTGGCTCCGTATTAAAAGTCGAATTGATTTTAAAATACTCCTCCTAACCTACAAAGCCCTCAAGGGTAAAGACTTACTTGTCCTTTACCACCCTCCTAGAACCCTAAGATCCCAAAATGCTGGTCTCCTTGTAATCCCAAGAATATCAAAATTTACGATAGGAGGAAGAGCCTTCTGTTACCGTCTGTGTATGTATATATATATGTGTGTGTATGTATATATTTATATTTATATATTTATATATATATATATATATATATATATATATGTGTGTGTGTGTGTGTATGTATGTGTATATTTATACACATATAGGTATGCCCAAATTACTGCTTTCTGCTTTTTGCTTTCTGATGTGTGAGCCTGGCCTAATTCACTATTTTCCTCTGTCCACAATTATCTTTGCTGAGTGTCATCCCTGCCTCATTCCGGTGGACTCCTCTCACCCTCCCCTCCTGAGTGGACTACAACCAACTCTATGGGAGGCCCATGTCAGGACCGACTCCCCATCACAGAGGACCTTCCTGGATGCCAATGCTGGGCCCGACTCCCCTTCCTGAGGCTTTGTGATTGACCCCCCCTCACAATGGCGCTGTCAAATGGACCCTTACTGTTACCCCCATGACCCATCTCATTCCTTTGAGTTTGTCACTATGCCTGGCCGCTGCTACATTGTCCAGCCATAATTCCTGATAACCACCTATAGACTGACTACTGATGTAATGTAAAAGTGGGATAATACTCTATTATGAACTATTATGAACCTTAGCTAAAACCATAGGCAACTTATAGTCTGTCATGGTTACTACTGATTGTAATTTTTCTCCATGACCCCTGGCAGTTGGGTTAGCCCCTTGAGTCATGGATCTGCCCAAGGTTTCTTGCTGGATTAACTGAACATAAGGGAGTTTTTCCTTGCCCCTGTTGCTCTTGGGTGCTCCTTCTGTGAAGCGCCACGAGACTATTGTAATACTATTGTAAAAGGCGCTGTAGAAATAAAACTGAATTGAATTGAATTGAATAAGGTGCTGATATTGCTGCCGGTTATTGGAGCCTCGTTACAGGCTCGGTTCTCTGTCCTTATACAGTCCTTAAGAAGTTGAGTAACACGGATTACTTGGTTGACACTCCTGACCGCAGGAAGAAGTCAAGAGTGTCATATAAACATGCTTAAACACTATCATGCACGTGACAAAGTTATCCCCACGAAACCTGTTGTGCAGGGTGTACAATCTTCCGTTGCCGTCACAGTACCCGTAGACATCGGTAATGTTGGCAACATGGGTAACCTAGAGGGAGATGAGGATGGCTTAAAGCTGTGCGATGTGCAGAGGCAGTCGCCTCATTTATGTAATTCTGACATGTTACAAAATCTTAACATTCTAATGACACATTTGACAAAGGAGCAGGAGTCAGACCTAGTTCAGTTGATTTCTGAGTTTCCAAGCTTTGTTTGCTTATTTGGTGATGTGCCTTCTCATACTACAGTCTTAGAACATGACATTGATGTAGGCGAGGCGCGACCCATTAAGCAGCATCCGTATAGGATTAATGCAGACAAGTGTAAACAAATGGAGAAAGAGGTCACGTATTTATGTGAGAACAATCTAGCTTGTCCCAGCTCCAGCGCATGGAGTTCTCCTTGTCTGCTAGTGCCGAAACCTGATTTGATGGTAAGATTCTGTACGGATTATAGAAAAGTAAACAAAATCACTTTGCCTGATTCATTTCCCATGCCTCGTGTGGATGACTGTATAGATACCATAGGATCTGCAAATTATGTCTTCAAACTTGACTTACTAAAAGGATATTGGCAGGTGCCTCTCCCTGATAGAGCATCGGAAATTAGTGCCTTTGTTACAACTGATTCATTCATGCAGTACACAGTCATGGCTGTTGGTATGCGAAATGCCCCAGCAACCTTCCAGAGGTTAGTAAACCAAGTATTTGCTGGTGTGCCTAACTGTACAGCATATTTAGATGATGTGGTTACATACTCATCAACTTGGCCTGAGCATATGGCTTTGCTGCGAATGGTGTTTCAACATCTTGCTGATGCCTCCCTTACTCTGAACTTGGCAAAATGTGAGTTCGGGAAGGCCAAAGTTACTTTATTTATTTTTTTTACTTACTTACTTACTTACTTACTTATTTGGGCAAGGTAATGGGTGGTGGGGAAGTGCGCCCCCTTGAGGGAAAATTGGCTGCTATTCTTGATTTTCCAGCACCCACTACCAGGCGAGAGTTGCGTAGGTTCCTGGGAATGACTGGCTACTATAGAGGATTTTGTCGTAACTTCTGTGCAATTTCTGTGGTCCAAGGAGTGTCAGGTCGCTTTTGAGAGCTGTAAGGGTCTTCTTTGTAGTGCCCCGGTTCTCAAAGCTCCTGACTTTTCCCACTCCATTCTCCATCGAGGTGGATGCCAGTGGCCTCGGTGCTGGTGCAGTGTTGACCCAACAAGATGCTGATGGTCTAGTGCATCCAGTCGCCTGTTTCTCTAAGAAGTTCAACAATAGTCAGAAACATTATTCCACCATAGAGCAAGAGACATTAGCACTATTGTTGGCTTTGCAGTTTTTTGATGTGTATGTTGGTTCTAGCTCGGTACCAGTGGTGGTCTTTACTGACCATAACCCTCTCGTTTTTTTAGATTGTATGTTTAATCACAACCAGAAGTTAATGCGCTGGGCTCTTGTTCTCCAGAGCTATAATATTGTTATTCGCCATAAGAAGGGCTCAGATAATGTTTTGGCGGACGCCCTTTCTCAGGCGTGATTTAATTTTGTGTGGTCAGGGGTGAGTTATAGTATGAATACGGTTGTTTGGTTGGTTACGTCATCAGGCTGACATTTTTTGGGGGGAGGTGTTATGACCCTGTCAATTGTCTGTGTGTTTGTGTGTGCAGGCCTGCCGTTTGTTTTCAGTGTTGTGATTTGTTTTGTCTCCTCCTTTAAGTATCCACTTAACAATTCCTTCTTTGCAGCTCAGCGCACCTGGTTCCCGTTTTCTCTCATCTCAGTTAATTAATCAGCCAACCCCTGACTATATAAGCCCTTCCTATTTCTTTGTTCTGTCTGTCTTGCCTGGGTGGTGGCAGCGCCCATATTGGTTGGTGTTGGTTCTTTGTTGTGTGTTTAGAACCTTTTAGTTTGTTAGTGTTGTGTTTTTGAGTAAGTATATTGCCTTGTTGTGCTGACCAGCCTTTAGTTTAGTTTTGTCTTATTTGTCTTAGTTTTGTTTTGTGTTATTTGTGAATGTCTACTTTTGAGGTCCTGGGGGAGGGAGCGTTGGGGTAGGACACTTATTTAGAACTGCCCCGGGGTTTACATATTTGTATATTAGTTATCTGTTGTTAGTCACATTTCACTAGGGTTAGCCAAGTGGTGACACCGTCTCCCTCTGTTGTAAGTTGGGGTGCTCTTTGGAGCACCTGCTATTGGTGGTGGGATTTGTTTCTTTCTCATTTTCATTTGGTGTCACCATTTAGTTTTGTTAACCCTTCGTTTTCCCCCCCATGGTTACCTTGCCTGGTGTAGATTAAATAAAAACTTGAATTCTACACTTGAAAACTGTGGACTGTGTGGATTTGACCCTCACTTGTCTATCTGTTGTGCAAATGTTGGAACCCTGGTCCTCCGGGCCCTAGGGGGTGCTGTAACACTGAAGTACAACGCAGTACAGCTAAAATAACTTCTGTTTAAAAACGGAAGCGTTAACTTGCACTGAGGTCCTTCACTGTAGTCTTTGCAGTATTCCCAGGGCTATTAGATCCAAGTAGTAAGTTGGGAATGCTATTTTTTACTCACATTATTATTATTATTATTAGTAGTAGTAGTATTTTTGTTACTATTATTATTGGATTCAAGTGGTTTAGTGGTAAACACTTTCTGGCCGAAACTTCAGGATGTGGTCCTATAAACTCCTCACTCCTCAGTTGCTTAAAACCTGAGGCACAACACCTATAAATCCAAGTGGACTGATCTCAGTCAGACACAGCTGGGACCTTCAGTGCCCATCACCACCACAGGTCAGAGAATAGTTGAGAAGATTGTGCCTTAGGAAAGCAGCTGGCCCAAACAGAGTATGCCCAACAATGCTTAACGTCTGTACTGTTGAACTGGGAAAGCTGCTTCAACATGTCTCCAACCTGATTCTGCAAATAAAGGGAGGGTACCTACACTGTGGAAGACATCACCTAATCCCTTTAACAGTCCTTAAGATGGCACACCCCAGCAAACTGAACAACTTTTTGCCTGAATGAGTGTTTATAATGAAGACCAAACAGGTAATTCTGCTCCATATCCTTGCCATTCTTTACCCGGTGCACCTCACCTACCAGTGGAATGTGGTCATAGAGTACTTCACGTAAACAGCTGAACAGACAATACTCTCACCTAACCAGTATTTGTGTGAGTGAGAGAGAAAATATCCCTATCCTGGACAATATATGACTACCTCACAAGAAGACCTCAGTGTTCGACAAATTTAACTGTTTCACAAGTTGAAGTGATGCAATAGGCCTGCATCTAGCCAAAATGAATTTGAAAAAGTTAAAATTAAAGAGTCCAGAGTGAGTGACATAGAAGACGCAGATATAATCACGCATAGAACAAGAAAAGAGGTGAAGTCGCGAATGCATGCACTTGTTGAGAAGGTGGATTACTTGGAAAACTGGAACCAAACTGGAACAGAAAGGTTTGTATAAAATGGATAACAGGAATGCCACTGATTGATTCTGAAGTGTCTAGGCCTACGAGCGACTCCAAGGGAAAGAGATTCATTTTGGCTGAATCGAGATCGGTCTTGGAACTTTTGTGGAGAAAAACCATCGAGGAGAGTGGGAGGGAAAGAGGAGGGAAGAAGTAAAAAAGTCAAATAAAATAGCCAAAATATATCTTGTGTATCTCTCTCTGTCTCACCCTCTCCCTCTCTCTATCTCTATCCCTCTCTCTCTCTCACTGCCTCTATATGGGTGTCCATGCTCGTGTGTGCATACTTGTGTGTGTTTGTGTGTGTGTATTAGAGAAGACTGAATGGAGGTGTTTATGAGAATGGAAGGTAGCATGAGGTAGCTGGGAGAAATGTTTGGAAGTATGAATGACAATGGAAGATGATTTGACTGGGTGAGTGCACGGAAGTGTGTGTGCTTGTGTATTGGTGTAAGGCATGGGTTTTGTTGTATAAATGTTGATGTATGTTGTACATGAGGATCTGTTGGGCTTATGTATGATGTGTAGGTGAGAGATGGGAGGAGACTGGAGAGAATGGGAAGGGTGGGTGGTGAGGAAAGAGATGAGGATGATAGTAACTGATTAGATTATTTAAACAGACTCCTCTTTTGCCTTTTTTTTAACCCCCCATGCTCGTAATTGCCCAGAGTGCTTACTTTAATATATTAAGATAATGAGGTGGACCGATCTCAGTCAGACACAGCTGGGACCTTTAGTGCCCATCAGGTCAGGGAATGGTTGAGAAGATGAAGACTAATGCTGTCCATACTCACCTAACTTAGAAGAAGTAATGTCACCCCAATTAAAACATTATGTAAGGACATTTTCACTAGGAAGGAGGATTAACCTTTGAGAGCTCGCTGACTTTGGAGGAACTTCAAGAGAAGCTTCAAGGGTTCCGGTGACATGGCAGCAGTTTGAATTGCTGGCCCCCTAAACCTCCCCTAACTCAAGATTATTTAATGATATAAACATAATTCACGTAATATCTATCATCTATCTATCTATCAGCTGTAGGAAAGCAGCTGGCCCAAACAGAGTATTCCCAACAATGCTTAACGTCTGTACTGTTGAACTGGGAAAGCTGCTTCAACATGTCTCCAACCTGAGCCGGCAACTAAAGGGAGGGTACCTACACTGTGGAAGACATCACCTAATCCCTTTAACAGTCCTTAAGATGGCACACCCCAGCAAACTGAACAACTTTTTGCCTGAATGTTTATAATGAAGACCAAACAGGTAATTCTGCTCCATATCCTTGCCATTCTTTACCCGGTGCACCTCACCTACCAGTGGAATGTGGTCATAGAGAACTCCACGTAAACAGCTGAACAGACCATACTCTCACCTAACCAGTATTTGTGTGAGTGAGAGAGAAAATATCCCTATCCTGGATAATATTAGACTACCTCACAAGAAGACCTCAGTGTTCGACAAATTTAACTGTTTCACAAGTTGAAGTGATGCAATAGGCCTGCATCTAGCCAAAATAAATTTGAAAAAGTTAAAATTAAAGAGTCCAGAGTGAGTGACATAGAAGACGCAGATATAATCACGCATAGAACAAGAAAAGAGGTGAAGTCGCGAATGCATGCACTTGTTGAGAAGGTGGATTATTTGGAAAACTGGAACCAAACTGGAACAGAAAGGTTTGTATAAAATGGATAACAGGAATGCCACTGATTGATTCTGAAGTGTCTAGGCCTACGAGCGACTCCAAGGGAAAGAGATTCATTTTGGCTGAATCGAGATCGGTCTTGGAACTTTTGTGGAGAAAAACCATTGAGGAGAGTGGGAGGGAAAGAGGAGGGAAGAAGTAAAAAAGTCAAATAAAATAGCCAAAATATATCTTGTGTATCTCTCTCTGTCTCACCCTCTCTCTATCTCTATCCCTCTCTCTCTCTCACTGCCTCTATATGGGTGTCCATGCTCGTGTGTGCATACTTGTGTGTGTTTGTGTTTGTATCATCTATCTATCAGCTGTAGCAAAGCAGCTGGCCTAAACAGAGTATGCCCAACAATGCTTAACGTCTGTACTGTTGAACTGGGAAAACTGCTTCAACATGTCTCCAACCTGAGCCGGCAACTAAAGGGAGGTTACCTACACTGTGGAAGACATCACCTAATCCCTTTAACAGTCCTTAAGATGGCACACCCCAGCAAACTGAACAACTTTTTGCCTGAATGAGTGTTTATAATGAAGACCAAACAGGTAATTCTGCTCCATATCCTTGCCATTCTTTACCCGGTGCACCTCACCTACCAGTGGAATGTGGTCATAGAGTACTCCACGTAAACAGCTGAACAGACAATACTCTCACCTAACCAGTATTTGTGTGAGTGAGAGAGAAAATATCCCTATCCTGGACAATATATGACTACCTCACAAGAAGACCTCAGTGTTCGACAAATTTAACTGTTTCACAAGTTGAAGTGATGCAATAGGCCTGCATCTAGCCAAAATGAATTTGAAAAAGTTAAAATTAAAGAGTCCAGAGTGAGTGACATAGAAGACGCAGATATAATCACGCATAGAACAAGAAAAGAGGTGAAGTCGCGAATGCATGCACTTGTTGAGAAGGTGGATTACTTGGAAAACTGGAACCAAACTGGAACAGAAAGGTTTGTATAAAATGGATAACAGGAATGCCACTGATTGATTCTGAAGTGTCTAGGCCTACGAGCGACTCCAAGGGAAAGAGATTCATTTTGGCTGAATCGAGATCGGTCTTGGAACTTTTGTGGAGAAAAACCATCGAGGAGAGTGGGAGGGAAAGAGGAGGGAAGAAGTAAAAAAGTCAAATAAAATAGCCAAAATATATCTTGTGTATCTCTCTCTGTCTCACCCCTCCCCCCGGTGCACCTCACCTACCAGTGGAATGTGGTCATAGAGTACTCCACGTAAACAGCTGAACAGACCATACTCTCACCTAACCAGTATTTGTGTGAGTGAGAGAGAAAATATCCCTATCCTGGATAATATTAGACTACCTCACAAGAAGACCTCAGTGTTCGACAAATTTAACTGTTTCACAAGTTGAAGTGATGCAATAGGCCTGCATCTAGCCAAAATGAATTTGAAAAAGTTAAAAAGTTAAAATTATACCTTTTTATTATTTCCTTTTTCTTTTTTAATGATTTCTTTCATTTTAACATTTTATTTTGTTGTCATCTCAGCCTACTACTATGGACTAAGTTTAGTATGAGTAGTTGGTCTGAGGCATGCAGTAGCCTTTAATTAAAAACCTTTTACCAACTCTATTACTAGCGTATCACTACTAATGGAACATGAAGTTACTCAGTAACAAGACTAATGCTGTCCATACTCACCTAACTTAGAAGAAGTAATGTCACCCCAATTAAAACATTATGTAAGGACATTTTCACTAGGAAGGAGGATTAACCTTTGTGTTACAGACGGACGGGGACCCAAAAGCAGATCGGTGCAAAAATAGTTTTATTTTACAATAAGTCGGGACAGTCTCAAAAAGGGGGACAAAGCTCAGAAGATCGTAATGGTCACAAGGAGGGTAATCCAACAAAAGATATCCAAAAAATAGAGTTTAAGGAAAAAACACATAATAGATCAATGTCCAATAAAAGTCAATCAAAGAATGAGCGGGCAGTGAGAGGTTACAAAAAAACAAATATCCAAAACGTTTACGGGAAGCAAAAATCCAAGAATATCCAGAAGTTCACAAAGTGTAAAGTCTCAAAAAATCCATGGACAGGCACAAACAGTAATAACAGGCACGGACACGAGAAACAGGTTTAACAAACAGAATCGTCACTCACGGCAAAGGAATACGGTCAGACAATCAGACAAGGTGCAAAGGAAGGACTGGAGAATATATAGGGAAGGCAGCACTATAACAAACAAGGGACAGGTGAAACTCATTACAGAAATTAGGATCATGAGGACCGGGTGCAGAGCAGGAGAGGAGAAAGGGGCAGGGCAGACAGCAAAACAGAAGCACATGGGTGAGGTAAACAAAACACAGAGATTGCAAAACGTAGACAGTCCAGTAGGTGGCCGGAGTCGTAGAGAGCAGGATCATGACAGTACCCCCCCTCTAATGGACGCCTCCTGGCGTCCCTTTGGTCGAGGCAGGGTGTTGGCGACGAAATTCCTTGATTAGGTTGGGATCTAGGATATGCTGGGCCGGAACCCAGCACCTCTCCTCAGGACCGTAGCCCTCCCAGTCTACGAGGTACTGGAGTCCCCGGCCCCGGCGACGAACGTCTTCGACGAACGAAGAGTCGCTTCACTGTATAAGCCTCTGATCCATCTATGAGGCGGGGGGGAGGTGGGGAAGCAGGGGAGGGGTGCATGGGGCTACAGACAAAGGGCTTAATACGGGAGACATGGAAAGTGGGGTGGATGCGGCGTAAGGGTAGAGGGAGTTTGAGGTGGACGGCTGTGGGACTGATGATCTTGGTGATGGGGAAGGGACCGATGAACCGTGGGGAGAGCTTGCGGGATGCGACCTTCAGAGGCAAGTCTCGTGTGGACAACCACACTCGTTGACCCTGACGATAGGAGGGGGCTCGGGTCCGACGTCTGTTGGCCTGGGTCTTCATCCGGGCGGCCGAACGGAGAAGGGTGGTACGGGTACGCCTCCAGGTCCGAAGGCAGCACCGGATGGATCCTTCCGCGGATGGTACCCCGACCTCCTCCTCCTGGTCCGGGAACAACAGACGTTGGTAACCCAAGGAGCACTCGAAGGGAGACTTGCCCGTGGCGGATGAGACGTGGGAATTTATGGCATACTCCACCCAGGGCAGCTGTTGATTCCAGGCGGACGGGTTCTGGGAAACCATGCAGCGCAGCACGGTCTCTAACGATTGGTTCGCTCTCTCGGACTGGCCATTGCTCTGTGGATGAAAGCCAGAAGACAGACAAACAGAAGCACCAAACAATTTGCAAAAAGCTTTCCAAAATGAGGAGGTGAACTGGGGGCCTCTATCCGAAACCACCTCTTTGGCTGAGGGAAGACTAGGCAGGGGAACAAAATGAACTGATTTAGAAAAACGATCAACAACAGTGAGAATGGTGGTGTTACCATCTGAGGGAGGCAAACCAGTCACGAAGACAAGGGAGATGTGGGACCAGGGCCTTCGAGGCACAGTTAGTGGTTGTAGAAACCTGGCGGGGGGTTGGTTGGAGGTTTTATTCTGAGCGCATGTGGGACAAGACTGGACGAAACGGGTGACGTCGTCTTTCATGGACAGCCACCAGAAGCGTCTCTCTATGAAGGCTTGGGTTCTGCTGGATCCGGGATGACAGGAGAGTTGAGATGAGCGCCCCCACTGCAGGACCTGCGGATGGACAGAACTGGGAACATAAAGACGGTTAGTAGGACACTGACTGGGACCCTCCTCGTCTGCTTGGGCCGCAACAACGAGGGATTCTATGTCGAGGCGGGCTCCTCCAACAATACGATGAGGCGGAATGATCGGGTCTGGGTCAGGGTTCTCTTTGCATGAGGTAAACTGTCGGGATAAAGCATAGGGTTTAGTATTTTTGTGGCCAGGACGGTAGGTGAGGGTGAAGTTGAATTGGGAGAAGAATAGGGACCAACGTGCTTGCCGGGGATTTAATCTTTTAGCTTGACTGATGTATTGTAAATTCTTGTGGTCTGTCCAAACGAGAAATGGTACCGTGGCGCCCTCCAACCAGTGCCTCCACTCCTCAAGGGCTAATTTGACGGCCAAGAGTTCTCGATTACCCACATCATAATTCTGTTCCACCGGAGAAAGACGATGGGAAAAAAAGGCACACGGATGGATGCGGTTGTCGTTGGAAGAGAGTTGAGAGAGTACTGCTCCGACGCCCACCTCAGAGGCGTCGACCTCAAGGATAAACTGGCGATCCGGATCTGGTTGGGTCAGGACAGGAGCCGAGGTGAACCGCCTCTTCAATTCCCGGAAGGCGTTCTCAGCTTCAGATGACCAGGAGAACTTGACTTTCGAGGAGGTCAGGGAGGTCACGTACGAATCGTCGATAAAAATTGGCGAATCCTAAAAAACTCTTCAGCCCTCTGCAGGGGTAGGCCACTCCAAGACCGCCTTTACCTTTTGCTGGTCCATATGGATGGATCCCGGGGAGAGGACGTGGCCGAGGAAGGATACAGACTCCTGGTGGAACTTGCACTTCTCTGCTTTCACGTAGAGTTGGTTGTCGAGAAGGCGTTTTAGGACAGTACGGACGTGGGTAATATGCTCAGACAGGGATTTAGAAAAGATTAAAATATCATCAAGGAACACGAACACAAAGCGATTTAACAAGTCTCTGGAAAACGGCGGGGGCGTTAGTGAGACCAAACGGCATTACGAGATACTCATAGTGTCCAGAAGCGGTTGTCTTCCACTCATCCCCCTCACGTATGCGGACCACATGGTAAGCGTTCCGCAGGTCTAATTTTGTGAGCTCCCCTTGCAGGAGCTCAAAGGCTGATGGCATGAGAGGGAGAGGGTAACGATTCTTGATTGTTATGTTATTCAAGCTGCGATAGTCTATGCATGGTCGGAGCGAGCCATCCTTCTTGGAGACGAAGAAAAAGCCCGCTCCGGCTGGGGACGAGGAAGGGCAGATAATGCCTGCAGCGAGGGATTCTTGAATGTATTTGTCCATGGCCTCCGTCTTGGCGCGAGATAGGGAATATAGTCGCCCCTTCGGTGGAGAAGCGCCAGGAAGGAGGTCAATGGCACAGTCGTAAGACCGGTGGGGGGGGCAAGGATGAGGCACGGGATTTGCTAAACACGGATTTGAGGTCCATGTAATTCGGGGGTACAGCGGACAGATCAGGGAATTCCTCGGGTTGAACAGGAACGGACCTCACGGAAATACTGGTTGGGGTGATACAACTAGGTTGACAGGAGGGAGACCATGCTACCACGCGGCTCTTTACCCAGTCGATATGGGGGTTATGTTTTAGTAGCCAAGGGTGTCCCAGGACTACAGGAGTATTCGGAGAGTCAATGACATAGAACTTAATTTGTTCACAGTGGATGTCGAAGGGACAGAGATCTGACGGTTGCCAGCTTAGCCCCCGTTAGAGCGTTAGCTACCAAAGGCTCCTTGGTGCAAAGGAAGGACTGGAGAATATATAGGGAAGGCAGCACTATAACAAACAAGGGACAGGTGAAACTCATTACAGAAATTAGGATCATGAGGACCGGGTGCAGAGCAGGAGAGGAGAAAGGGGCAGGGCAGACAGCAAAACAGAAGCACATGGGTGAGGTAAACAAAACACAGAGATTGCAAAACGTAGACAGTCCAGTAGGTGGCCGGAGTCGTAGAGAGCAGGATCATGACACTTTGAGAGCTTGCTCACTTTGGAGGAACTTCAAGAGAAGTTTCTAGGGTTCCGGTGACATGGCAGCAGTTTGAATTGCTGGCCCCCTAAACCTCCCCTAACTCAAGATTATTTAATGATATAAACATAATTCACGTAATATCTATCATGATCTACGAGTGCGAATGAATCTTCGTTCAGGCACGTCTTTAGAGTTAAAAACACGGGAAAAAGAAGACACGCGAATGAAGGAAGACCCCTGCAGTATGGCAAAGAAAACAGAGATCAAACCATTGTTCGTGGGACTGAAAGACTCTTTATGTAAAGAATTCCAAGAACTTAAGGACGAACTTAAACAATTTCGAAGCGACACTGAAACAAACAGCTGATCTGCGCCAGAAGGTGGAAGAAACAATACTTCGCAGTGGACCACCTAGAGTCTAGAGTGAGTGACATAGAAGACGCGGATATTATCACGCATAGAACAAGAAAAGAGGTGAAGTCGCGAATGCATGCACTTGTTGAGAAGGTGGATTACTTGGAAAACAAATCCAAACTGGAACAGAAAGCTTTGTATAAAATGGATAACAGGAATGCCACTGATTGATTCTGAAGTGTCTAGGCCTACGAGCTAACAAGACTCCAAGGGAAAGAGATTCATTTTGGCTGAATCGAGATCGGTCTTGGAACTTTTGTGGAGAAAAACCATTGAGGAGAGTGGGAGGGAGAGAGGAGGAGGGAAGAAGTAAAAAAGTCAAAATAGAAAATAAAATAGCCAAAATATATCTTGTGTATCTCTCTCTGTTTCCCCCTCTCCCTCTCTCTATCTCTATCCCTCTCTCTCTTTCACTGCCTCTATATGGGTGTCCATGCTCGTGTGTGTATACTTGTGTGTGTTTGTGTGTGTGTGTGTTTTTTCTTTACCCCTAATTAACTAAAAATAAATTAAAAAGGGAAGAAAAAAAGAAAAAAAAGCTGACAAATATAATATGACTTTGTTTGGAAATCTGGCAGAAATAATCATAATATAATTGGGGAAGGGGGGCACAGAACACAAGCTGCCATAATAGGAAATTTATAGGCTATGCTTATAAAGTTGGCTGACTCCCTGATCACAAAGATGTTTCTAACAACAGTCACCAGGAGATATCGCCTCGGTATGGGGTGGTACAGATGGAGACAGACAGACTATTGTCTTTTTTTATTTTTTTAATTTCTCCTTTATTTCTCCCCTCCTATTTTTGTTTTATGTTTAAGGGTTTTACAGACTCTACATGTTCATCTGGGCTTATGCATACACACACACATGCACACACACACATATGCATATTCATGTAAATGAACATCTATCTGCCCTTATTATGCGGCTGGAGTACATCTACTTGATACCATCAGACGAAATATTAAGGAATCTTGAATTAAGGAATCTTGAATCTTGAATTTCGCCATCAGCTTTATGGGTGAGTTAAAAGTAATATCTTTGAATGTCAATGAAATAAATAATGTTATAAGAGGAAGAGGTAAAAAATTCTGCTAGAGATGGTGAAGGAAAAAGCAGACATAATCTATTTGCAGAAACTCACTTGGATAAACTAGAGAATGATAAATTAAAGAAAATAACAAAGAGCCAGATATATTATAGTACGCTTAATTCTAAACAAAGAGGAGTAGTAATACTCATCAAACCACCTATAAACTTTGAGCTAGAAATATGCCATGAAGATAAAGAGGGAAGGTATGTATTAGTAGTTGGAAAAATAGAGGGAATAGAATTTTCATTCCTTAATGTATACAATCCACCTGACACAGACTTGGAATATATGGTGCAATTGATTGATTTGTTAGCCACAAAGACCAAGGGAGTGGTAATAATGGCAGGGGACTTAAATCTGGTGATGAATCCAAAACTTGACTCCTCCAGCACTAAGGTACACAGAGCAGAGAAACATGCTAAACTGCTGAGGAAAGCATGTGCATGCGCGACATTCAACTTACAATAGATTAGACTACTTTTTTATTTATAAACAAAATGTAACATTAGTTAAAGCATGCACTATTAGCTCAATAAACATTTCAGACCATGCAGCGATTTCCCTTATAATATTATTACAAACTAGGAAAGGAAGGAGCTTATGGAGAATCAAATTTCATAGAAATGATTAAAAAAGAATTGAAAAAATGATGTTGAGTTAAATGACATTGAAGACATAGATGCAATTACATTATGGGAAGGAGCTAAAGCGGTTCTGAGGGGACATATTATTTCATACTCTGCAGCCAAAATGAAATCAAGAAGAATAGAAGAGAAACAGAGGACATAAAATCAATTGAGAGTAGACATAGCAAAACAAATAGTAATGAAAACCAACAGCAATTAAAAGAAAAAAGGATACAGTTAAATAAAATACGTACATTAGAGATAAAAAAAATTATTAAGTTCACAAAGCAAGAAAGTTACGAAGGAGGGCCAAAGTCATTAAAAATTCTGGCTTATAAACTAAAGAAACAAATGAAGAAAACACATATTACAAATCTAAAAATAGATCAAGGAATAATAATAATGGATAAGGAACAGATCGCAGAAGCATTTGCTAGCTATTATGAAAAATTATATAGGGCCAATGTAAATGCACACTGTGATCAAATTTACACATATTTAAGACACATGGATTTACCAAAATTGGCACAAATAAATAATGAGAAGCTAATAAAACCATAAACAGCACAAGAGATAAAGAATCAAATACAGGGGCTGAATGATGCTTTTTCAAATGAATGCTTATTTTTAATTAAAGATCAAATAACCCTGTTACTGGTTAGAGCATATAGGCACACATTAAACAAAGGTAAGTGGGCTCAAACATGGTCATCATCAACTGTAACATTGATACATAAAGAAGGGAAAGATCCTACAAAATGTGAATCATATAAACCCATATCACTTCTTAACACAGACCATAAAATAATCTCATCAATCCCAGCAAACAGGCTAAAAGAAAACATTACAGAAATAATAACTCCAGATCAGTGTGTTTTCATTCCAGGAAGGATAATATTAGACGAACTCTGAATATCATTGACTATGCACAAGAGAGAATGAACAGCTATTACTACTGACACTGGACGCCTATAATATTAGACGAACTAGCCTATACATTTTATTGGAAAACAGATTAATTGTCTGATAAAACAACAGTACACTTTTTAAATGGGATACAGGGAGCATTATATACTTAGGTATTTCTATAAGTAAAGACCTAAATCACTTATATAAGGACAATTATGGCATGCTTGAAAAGAAAATAAGGCAAGATTTAAATAGATGGAAATTAATACCAGACGGTATATATAGCAGGGTGGAAACAATTAAACTGATTCTACTTCCTCAACTCCTTTTCTTATTTCAAGCTTTACCTCTCCAATTACCAGAAACATTTTTTTCAATTTGTGGAACAAAATGCTTGCTAACTTTATTTGGAACAATAGGAAACATCAGGTGAAATTTAAATTACTAACTCGACCGAAGAATGAAGGAGGCCTAGGTCTTCCTAATATACAAAATTATTATTATGCAATACTAATTCACACAATTATGAGGTGGATGAAAGGAAAAATAGAAGAGAAAGTGGATTAATTTAGAAAATGAGATAGCAAGAGGAACAATAGGCACATTGCCATTTTTAAAGAAAGAGATACAAAAACAATAGCTACATTCTTTTTGTATTGGTAATACAGTTATGAACTGGAGACAACTGTGCAAAAAATATCGAATCTCGAGCGACAGTTTACTACTAAGAGAAATGATGCATGACCCAGACTTCATACCAGGAAGAAGTGATGATTCTACAATATTGGGCTAGTAAGGGATTAGTTATTTTTTCACAATTTCTGGATAAAAATATAATATGTACATTCAATGCCATGGTGGATAGGTATAATTTGGAACCAAAACATTTTAAAAAATATTTACAGGTAAGAAGCTACATACAGGAAAATCTAAAAGAAGAAAACACTGCACATGAATTAATACAGTATTTGGTAGAAAATCGAGATGCTGGTAAGATAAAACTCTCAAAACTCTGTGCCGGCCCCTGCCCTGGAGGAGTCCAGTGGGCCATCTGCCATCCTCAACTCTGTTGGCTTTGGCCTCAGTGACTGCCTGTCCCAGCCCCTCTTGTTTTACCCAATTCCTTTAATAAAATGTTTTTATTGATTGAATTGCAAACTCTGCTTTGGTCTTTGTCAGGCGGGTTGGGTGTTGCTCCTCAGAAGAAAAAGGTTCAACCAGGGTAGTGGCTAGTGCTCCCCGCCTGTGACAGTTCCACTCAAAGCAAGTTGGCAGCAAAGCTACGTGATTGCGGACACACTCACAGAACCATAACGGGAAAACAGCGGTGACAAGGCAATGCACTCTCCTTTGCATTAAGTAAACGCAGAGCCATAAATCAGCCACTTGGCTTTGACACGCAATTGACGCAATAAACACGGTTGGCACAGAGTCTGCAACTTGCGGTAAATAGAGTCTTTGGTCTCTTTTCTCTTCATGGGTAGGCCTAATGTAAAGTATACAAGTCACTACGCAGAAGTTCAATATGCACTAGACCAGTTCAAAGAAAGCTGTTTGTGTTTATCTAAAGGTTGTGCACTGACTTGAGATGGCAAAGTAGCCTACAATTGCTATAGTTCTTGTTCAGATTTAGAGAGTTCTGTCCAGGGATGAAAAAGCTTCTCTTTGACATACATACAAGCAGCATAACAACAGTTGTTAATGCTTCAGAATATGGCATTGAATCTGTTACTTGAAGACTGTTACTTTAAAAAGTTGGATCATCTGTGTTAGGGCCATAGACATTAGGCTTTGGTAACAGGGGTGTTGTTAATTGAAATGTTTATCATGATAAAACCTCTTTCTGGGTCTGTGGTGTAATGTGTGAATGAGATTCTTTTGTTACTCAAAATACAAACTCCCCTTTGTTTTGTGTTGTAATGTGCTGTATATAGGTGACTGAATTGTGCTGATACTATGGGTGTAGTCTGAATCTGAGAATTCTTATAGGAGGCATATGTAGCTTGTAGATTAACCAGATGGTTTAGGACTTTGATCCTCTTTGCCTTTACAATAAACAATGTGAAAAAAGAGATGAAGTGAGCATGAGAAAGAGGAAGAGAGAGGCAAAAGGAGAGAGAGAGAGGTGTGGAGACCATCTTAGTTTCATCAAGGCTAGTACAATATGTAAGAGGGTGAGTATAGGGTTTCCACATCTTAAAAAAACTACAATTTAAAAATATGAATTTCAGGCCTTAAAAAGTCTTAAATGTAGTGAAATATCATGCAATAGGTCTAAAATACACAGTTCAGGTCTTAAATCGGTCTGAGTTGTGAATAAGGTCTGACATGATTACTCGAGTAACTTGAATAACTCAATGATAAAAAATGTACAAATACATTGTATATATTGTATATTATATTGAAACGCAATGTTAGAAAACCAAGCTCACAGCAGGTGTAAAAGGCAGAAAATGTCTACATTTAATATTTCATAGGAAGGACAACATGGAGTAGTGTATACATTGTAAAACAGACATGGCCTACTAAAATAACGGCAACACCTATACAACAAGCATCCACACGTTAACTGCAGTTCACCAAAACGGAGCTTCAATGTTAAAAGTTAACGCTTGCTGATTTACGATTGCTAACTAATGTGAACACTAGTGCTAGTTAGAAAGAAAAGTATTTGTGATTATTTGTGGTATGTTCTATAGTAATGATTAGTAAGGTTGGTGAATTAACCCAAAACAGCATAGTTTGTAAGGAAAGGTGAAAACATTATCTACATGGTATACTTTTTTAATTTTATGAAACAACCTTGCCAAAGTCAAGTATGCATTTAAACTGCTTTAAAATCATTGAAAAGAACATTTAATATTAAAGATTCTTTATTACTAGTTTGCCAAGTATTAAATTATCAGAAATCACGGCAATGCTGTTGCTGCAATAGTAAAGGACATAAATGACTGGAAATACAAGCATAACATCAGCTACCCAATCCAAGTAAAGTCCAAAACCAAATCTCCCACCAATGAACTACATGAATGGATGAAAGTCAAAAGTAAATAAGGGAATGAAAAATGTGCAGAAGTGAACCTTCAGCCAAACACACTGAACAATAATACATGCAGTGCAAACTAGCAGAGTGATTTATTCACATGATTACTTACTCCTGTTGTAATATAGTTCAATGTAATAAGAAACAGTATTGCTATTGCTGTCTATTCTTACACAGTAAATTATGCACATGGACACTGCTGTTGGGTTTTGTGGAGCAGGAAAAAGTCAAAGTTGCTATCTATACTTGATTAACTCTTGATTAACTTTCAGGTGTACTTTTCAGGTGTTTTTGATCATATAATGGTAAAGTACTTTTTTAATCATAAGATGGTAAATTAATAATCTTTCTAGCCTGACAAGCCAAAGTATAACATCCAAATGTATAGTCTGGCTTTGACTGATGACGCTGTATAAGGCCAGAGCGATGTGATTGGTCCAATCAAACCTTGGAAGAAGACCTACTGAGGCCCTATTGCTTGTGGCTAGATGTACTGGCTGAGCAAAACTATTTGCTACCGCTAGGGTATGTACAGATTTCTAGGCAATAATCTTACAGGCACGTTTTATAATTTATCTTTGTGTATTCAACTATTTTGGTGATCCTATAGCAAGTCATCATGTAAATTTTCCTTGTATAACACAAAATAAAAACAGCTTTTGTAATTGGTAAATTCTATAGCAAAATCTCAATATCCTTTTTATAGCACTATCCCTTCTACATTCATAATATTATTACGATTACTAAAAAGAAAATCAAATGTACATTTAAAGAGCTAAAGATGTCAAAAAGTATTTTTAAGATGCCTTTGACATTTCTTGGCAGCATTCCTTGTGGTTTCCTTTCATGTGTCCCTCTCATTGGAACGCTTGGAAGCCTTTCAAGGTGTATTCTCATCTGAGGCCTAAAAAGTAAAAAGTAGCATTTTAATTATGTAGCCTGTCACTCACAAATCAGTGCTGCCTCTCTGCAGTTATATAGTGTAGATTATTGATTTTCTCAGGTGTGAGGTGATGCATCATTCTCCTCTGGTAGATGTTTTTTAAAATCATTGACAATTTACTA
Source organism: Tenualosa thibaudeaui (assembly GCA_027481765.1). NCBI lineage: Eukaryota > Metazoa > Chordata > Actinopteri > Clupeiformes > Clupeidae > Tenualosa > Tenualosa thibaudeaui. The sequence goes on along the minus strand of JAIFZK010000009.1, from coordinate 27,178,395 downwards.
GATAGATTTCACAAATAGAACATTCTGTACATGCCCATATTTGACATTGCACTTTGAAGTAAAGTTCAATTATCTATCATCTCTGTGCCCTTTGATTGTACTCGGGGAACTGAAAAATTAACTGAGAAAAGGACCCAAGGGTACCTGTTCAGATTTCCGTCTTAAATCTTCTCTCACATATTCCCAGGCATTCTGCAGTGCTTTCACTGTGGTTTTCTTCTTACTGTACACCCGGAATATCTCCTCACCAAAGGTGTGGGGAAGGAGGAGAGACACCTGGCAAGATAAGCACAGCTTTGGTTACTTTTTTAAGCTCTAAGAGAAAACCTTAGTCGAGGGCTTTGGAAAATCTTCAATGTGGAATTGATGTGTTATTAAGGGTTGACTAATTCATGCTTACAAGAAATTGCACGTTTGGTAACAACCCTGATCAACTGACAACTGGTGAAAAATTAGACTTTGTGTTGTATGTTAATAACAAGGACAGATGAAACATAAAGGTTCTATAATGCCTATTGCCGAAGTCTTTTGATATTAGAGATGTATAAATGAATGCAATGAGCCCTAGTAAGCTACTTCAGTATCATGGTTTTAGTGAATATAATTTTTAAGACATTTTACACAGATACCTTGTCCTTGTCCAGATTAAAAGGCTGATCGGGGTTGTTTTTGTTGCAGAAATAAACATTTTCGAGTGGGTCTTTAGTCTTCTGGCCATAGTTGAGACTGACCACCTTTGGGAAATTATAGATAGTAGTATTGGATCAAAAGTGACAGACAGCAATCACAGTGAATTTACGCGATATCCAAATATAATTTCTAGAACTCATCATCATCCAAGTTTGGAGTTGTGATGCATGTCAGTGTGGTTGTGCCCAGGCTAGTCTAATATAGCTAATGTTATCATACCTAACTTGAATACAACATGAGACCTGAACATCAACAGTAGGCTAAATCCAAATGTAATCCAAAATGTTTCTGGGTTTATTCAAATAAATACAATAAAACATGCAGGTATTGTCTCACTGAACTGAACAACCATTGAACATCTTTAAATATATATCTATAAATAGTCATTGGTTTGCACATGTATCCACAAAGCAAATTTCATATTTTTAAATTGTAATTGATGTGTATTTGTAAATACCGGTATATTGCTTTCCTTTTGTAAAAAAAAAAACAAATAAAAATACATTTGCAAAAGTGAAAATTCTGTATGTGATTTAACATTTGTGGATCACCAGTTTTTTTTAACATATGTGAGTTCAGGTGTACTACTGTATACAGCATTAATTTTTAAAATTATGCTCAGTAGCCTTCTGCTGCTCTAATCACTGTAGCCACTCCCCCCCTCACTGAACCAGCAAAGAAACTAGTCTACTCCCGCCCACTAGTCTGCCATCCAAGGGAATTAAGATGTCTTGCCTCAACAATACCAGTGGCGCCCTGGGGGGGGGGGCTTATGATGATTCTAAGGGCCTGGCACAAACAGGGGGCCCTAGAGAATATTTACATATTATAATCAATGTAGCATTTATTTTCTAACAGCACGAGTCCTCTAGATGTGACCTGACAGCAAATGAGACATGTCCCATCTTCCTCCACACCATCTACAATATCTATATGATATTGACCAATCAAGAAAGACCATTTACAATATCTATATGGTATTGACCAATCAAGGAAGACCATCTACAATACCTATATGGTATTGGCCAATCAAGGAAGACCATCTACAATACCTATATGGTATAGGCCAATCAAGGAACACATCTTCATCCACACCATCTACATCTACTATCATCTAATGCCTATATGGTAGAGGTGAATCAAGGACTGTATATTCTGGCCTGTCCTATTGAGGGAAAATCAATTAAAGTGATATGTTTTGTAAGAGTGTGTATCCTGTAGAGTTGATTAAATGTGCATTAACACATGTCTTTCCTCCATAACCTTCCTAGACCGAGTCTATGTATTGTTTGGTTAAATGTTTGTAATGTATTGTGACTTGTATCACTAAGAATAAGCTCATTAACCTGCCTAAATTATGTATATATTCTACAAGGATATCTCCTCTAGATGTGAAGTAATATCAGTTCAGTCTCACACCATCTTCCTCCATGCCATGCACATGATCCTCTATTCTACATCGGGGAATCAAGTAAACAGCTGATACACATTGGCCTGTACTATTAAAAGGAAACATCTAAAACATGACTATAGCCTGTGTCCTCTAGATGGGGTTTAACATGCATGGAGACATGTCCCACCCCCCTGTACACCATGGACAGTACATAGTGCTCTGTTGGGTTTGAACTGTATTGAAACGCATACATGTTCAATCTCAATGGAGCTGTAAAAGGTAATGCATCCCAAAATTGTCAATGTTCACATTTAAATTCATATTCAGTATAACATTGTATGTATTAAAAATGGGATTAGTTGCTGTCCAACTAGAGGAGAAGGGTTTGGTCTAAAATTAATAATTCCAGCGAGAGTCTCTTTTTAGAACACAGTGCACAGCATTATGTGTAGCACCGTACAGGGGCACTGATCTCTAAAGAATACAATTCAGCATTATAGCACAGATGCTCTGTCCAGGAATTCCCCTGTGCAGTGCTGCACCATACTGCACAGTGCTACGTGATCTGAAATCCTGGAGTCTGGAGTTAAACAAGTGCTCTTGTCTCAAGTGTCTGGACATCAACTATGACAATTAACATTAGCCTAAAAAAAATCAGCTTTATCACACAGACATGGCCTCTGTAGCCTCTTCAGTACAAAGAAACGGTCAAGTAGGCAAACGCAACTTTTCTTTACCTGAAACCCAAACATGATTGCCTGCAGCTCTCACTGCTTTTTGTGGCCTTCAATAAACTAGTGCCTCCTCTAACACACACCTGGGCCTGAATCCAGCGCATATCATGGACCTACCTGCACACATGTACATGTGCTACCAGTTTCCTGGAATAGGCACTGCACTAGTGATGAGAAAACAGAAAAACACTGGGGTTCTACAATATCGCTGCTAGAACCAAAGTTATACCCACATCCACAACAATGTCTTCGTTACGGATCTTTGACTTCTTAACCATCTTAGTCACCAGATCATCCTGTGCAACAGACAAGAGAATGTTTGATACACTCTGTCTAGATATCTGTAAGTGTTCATTAAAGTTGAATTCACCATCCACCAATGTGGAAAATGTTGGGTGCATAAATACTGTGGTTTCAAACCTTAGTGATGACGCCTGGCCTGCAAGGTGTGCTCTCGCCTATGTAATGATACAACTCTCTGCGGGTGATTTTTTGGATGATTTTCTTTGCCTCATTTAGGTTGTCACCAGGAGTGTCCAGAATTCTGTCAAGGACTGAGTCTAGAGAACAAGACAGACACAAAATAATGAAGAAATATCCTGTTCATCAACAACATTATACCATCCAGCCAAAGATAATAACAACAGTAGAAGCTGCAATAACAACACTATCAACAACAATAACAATACTGTACTTTTAGCAGTACTTTTCCCAGTGAATGTCTTAATCCTTTAATCAAAGCCATCATATCTATATTTGCCTGAATATGGGCTCCTCCAATAGTCCTTTTCTGACTGATAAAGACTCTCATTCAGTAACTAGAGTCAAGGTGAAGGATAGGATTTGTGAGAGACGCCTCCTGTCCCAGCGTGGATAAACTGAGACCATGCTTTGGTCAAGATGAAGACTGGGTCTGGAATTGTCTAATATACTTTTATTTCCAGGGGTGGAACCAGCATGACAATGTTAAAATGCAGGTGCATCAGGTGTGTGTGTGTCGGGGGGTGGGGTGGGGTGGGGGGTCTAGCAACATAGCTGTTTTCATGGCAATGGCAATGTGACACTTAAGGAAATGGCACAATTCTGCACTTCGCAAGTCGAGGTCCTGTGTCCTACTATAGCAACATAGTTCAGTTAACGACCGCAACAAACACCCACACTAACCAGAAACTCTTAGGACACATCCCAGTTTACTCAAGAGATAAGTGAACAGTTTATTATTATTATTATTATTATTATTATTATTATTATTATTAAACAATGTTAATAATAATGTTAAAATGCAGGTGCATCAGGTGTGTGTGTGTGTGGCGGGGAGCTGTTCATGGCAAAGGCAATGTGACACTTAAGGAAATGGCAGAATTCCACAACATAGTAACAAGTAATAATAATAATAATAATAATAATAATAATAATAATAATAATAATAATAATAACACATTTTATTTGTAAGCACCTTTCCCAAAGACACTGTACAGTTTAAAAGGTGGAAAAGTATTTAGACACACCCATCTAACTAGGAAAATAACACAGTAAAACAGAGGACTCTACAGACAATAAAATCAGGAAATAATAAAAAAAATGAAAACAGCAAGAAAAAAAAAACAGACAAATAGAGTAGAGATTGACATTGAGACTGAAAGGGTGAGAGGAAGAATGAATGGAAAAGACAATTACCAGGCAGTGAGGAAAGTTAGTGTGAAAAGGTGTGTCTTCAAAAAGTGGAAAGTGAGTCTTGAAAGTGGAAAGTGTTTGAAGTGTTTGGCATTGGTGGACTGCTAGTAGGAGGGTGTTCCAGAGTTTAGGGCCAGCCACACTGAAGGCCCTGTCACCCATGGAGTGGAGCTGAGAGGGGGGAATATCAGTATCAGTATCAGCTGACAGCAGGGAGCGGGATGGTCTGTATGGCACTAGGAGGGAAGATAAGTAGGATGGGGCAAGATGAGGAATTGATTTGTAAACTGGCAGGATGATTTTGTATTGAATGAGTTAATGGACTGGGAGCCAGTTTAATTTCTGATGGATGGGAGTGATGTGATCCCAAGGTCTGGTACGACTGATCACTCTAGCAGCAGAGTTTTATATGTACTGTCAGCCAGTTATACTCCATGAGTCCAAACAAATGGGCATTATAGTAGTCCAGCCTGGAAAAAATAAATGGATGAGCGTCTCAGCAGCGTCTCAGCAGCGTCTCAGCAGCGTCTCAGCAGCAGTGAAACCTCTTCCCATGGGAGAGATGCATTCTGCCCTTGTCCAGCCTGAACACACATTTTCTCTCCCTGCCATTTGACTCTGTCTGAGTTGTTCTGTGTAGTGTGTGTGTCCCTGTCTGTGTCTTTGATCTGCTTTTAGTCCATATGTCTGACTGTTTACTTAGACAGTACAGCACTCTGGTCAACTGTTGTTCAGATGATTTCCTAGCTCCCCTATTTGTCGTAGTTGGGACTCAAATAGGTGTGAAACTCTTTTCTACCTCCTTTTCCTGATAACCTGGAAAGGAGTAAAATTTTGTGTGTCCCCCTCCTTGGGCAGAGATAATGAGTACAACATAAATAGGGGTAACACTTTATATTAGCACACACAGATCCGCCATTAACAAACTGCTTATTAAAATGCAAAATAATAACATACTAGCCATTTGTTAGTCACTACAAATCATTTATTAATACCTTATTCTGCATGACTTTATTCTAACTTTTTCTACTATTATTCTATAATAGACCATTTACTTTAATTTTTTCCAATATTGACTCCTAATTACTATTTATTCACAAATAGTAAGTTAGTTGTTTTATATGAATTATTATTTAAATATTATTATATTATAACAATCTTGTCCAAATATTTTTTTTTTGATTGAGAATAATTCCTAATAATAGTTCCTGAGAATACCTGTTCCTGCTGTTCCTGTTCCTGTTGTTCCTGTTAGTCTAAACTAATGCCAAAGTGATAGAACATAAGTATACATTTGTTGATTATCATATCCTTGTTTTTTATGCTTTAAATAACTTATTACCAACATACCAGTCCATTAACTATTAACTGTTTGTTAACTATTAAATAACAGCTTATTGATGCTTAACAGTGAGCCTATTTATCATTTATAAATGATGTCTATTATAGAGTGGCTTTATGTGGGTTTAGACTGCAGCGTGCCTATTAAAGCTGACATGGTGACATTCTTAGTGCTCCTGTATGTCAAAGAGTGAGTGGGCACACAGTTATGAAAAGACACAGGAAGAGTAATATTAAAATTAAAAAATTAAAATTATATGGCCAGAGATGGGGCAGACCTCCAGTTTTACCTGCTTACGGGAGTGACTGCTGCATATATGTGCAGCAGGGAGAATCTAGGAGGTGCGCGCATACTTGCGCATGTCGCAGTGATGACGCAGTTCTCGTCACATGCTTGTTCCTGACCAAGAGCACGTGCCAAATGTGCAGAACTGTTTCATGGCAGTTGACCAGAGATTGGCATAGGCCTCCATGTCATTCATAGCTGTCCATTAACTATTAACTATTTGTTTACTATTAAATAACAGCTTATTGATGTTTAACAGTGAGCCTATTTCTCAATTATAAATGACGGCACATTTATTCATTAGGACACCACCATACCTGTGAGTTTGGCATAGGCCTCCATGTCATTCATGGATGTGGAGAGCCTGTATTCTTGGTTTTGGCTTCCCATGATCCTGAAGCCTTCCTCCGCTGCTACAAAAGCTTCTGCTATCCTGATAGACATAAAACATGTTGCAATTTTCATTATATCTAATTGTCAAGCTTCAATAAGCAGTGCTTATGCTTAAACAATCATATTACCACATGTAAAAAACACTGGTAATACTGGTAACTTACATATATTCAATGATATTGCAGACTGGATGTTGGTACGCTCTAGAGTGCAGCAAGTGTCTTGTATAAAACATGTTGTACAAGTTGCCAGCCTCCTGAAACAAAATAATTCAACATTAATCTAGAAAGCCAAAGCCAGGATTGGATGTAACAAGTTCTGGATTTACAAGTCAAGATGGAAAATAACTATTTGACTGTGAGATGCTCCATGCCTTCTCTCTGAAGCAGATGTGTCGTTTCTCATCCTCAGCTTTACAGACTCGGATAAACTTCAACAAGCGCTTGTGGTCAAAGCTTATGCCAATGTTAAGATGGTAGCTGTCCCTGCACATAGAGAAGGCAGTGTGTCAGTGTGTATGTTCTTGCTATCTCACATGAATGTCAGAGTTTTGACTATGTTCACATCACTTATGGTTCAGTCAATAATAGACCAATGAAGTCAACCTAAGCTCTATAGTCACCAGGAAGCAATGCAAAGATTTTTAAAGGCAAAGTTATGAGACATACATTTCCTTTAAGATGAGAGGAATGGAGCTGTGAGACTAGCACAATGTTAACCAAGACCAAAATGGCTTTTGTTCCCATATCCATGCCTACTAACAGGCGTGTCAGTCAATAACCCAATGTCATAAAAAGGTGGAATGTTCTTTTAAGCCAATAGCCTGATAACAGGCTAGTTGCTCATATTCTGTCTACTCCTGCTGTTGCACTTGTGTCTGTGCCTGTATGTAATCCCACTCTGATTGCCTGTTGTCGAGTCACTGCCAGCGGCCAATATGCTTTTGCACGGTCACCTGCCTACATGTCTATTCAGTCTCCTCCTGCCGCTTTACTGTTTTCTCTGTTCACCTGTTGTAAAGGTACTAGTGGTGGCCACTTGCTTTCCCTCTTCTCAGGTTACTGTGTTGCTATTATAATGATCACTTAGATATTAGACTTGGAACAGAAACTTTCTCAGAACGTAAGGTTTATTGAGTGCCATGAACCACTGCATTTCTCAGGGGACACAACAGGACAATTGTGATAAACAGGACTTGGACCCAAAAGCAGATCGGAGCAAACAGGTTTATTTTACAACGATCAGGGGTAATTCCAAAAAGGGGACAAAGCTCAGAAGATCCAACACAAAAATCATATAAGTCTTTGGGGGAAAAAACACACAGAGGATCTGGTCTGTAAATATAAAACACAGACGGCAAAAACAAAGTAGTAATCCTCTTGATCATAGAAAGTAAATCCAAGAAAATAGTAGGCCAGTTCAGAATACAATTCCACAGGTAAGCGCACATTAGCGCAGGCAAAAACACGAGAATCGGAATTCACCGAAGGCAAACACAGGAGCAGGCAAACACGAGAAACAGCTTTCATCAAGGAACACGGTCAGACAATCAGACAAGGAGCAAGGAAAGAGCTGGGGAATATATAGGGAACAGGGCAATGACACAAACAAGGAACAGGTGAAAATCATTACAATAATCAAGGACGTGAGGACCGGGTGCAGAGCGGGAAGAGGGAAAGGGGCAGGGCAGACAGCAAAACATGAGCACATGGAAAAGGTAAACAAACACGGAACTTGCAACACTTAATTAGACCAGTAGGAGGCCGGGTGGTCGAGAGCAGGATCATGACAACAATTGCAAAATGTAACTTGTCCTCATCTCTTATTACCAGTTTTCTGTAGTTGTGGGTTAGGTGTTACTTTCAATCAGAAGTGACACGAAGCATTTACATGTTTTGGTTTTCACATTTTGTCACTACCCTGTTCTGTCCTACCCTGTTTTTCTCCCGTTTCCTCCTGTTTCTGCTACTAACTCAGCAACAAGCTTAATTGATTGCAGTTACGCTCATCCACTTCCTCATTCGAAGCTAGTTTACTTGTTTAGGTTCATCTGCTTCTCACTGGCTGATCCCTTATTGTCTCCCCAGCTGTGTCTCGTTGTCCCTAATGTCTGCTAATATTTATTCCCCTCTGTTTCAAGCCGATCCTTGTCAGAGTATCCGCGAACCTTAGTCACGAAATTAGTCACTCCATGGACAAATCTCTTGCTTAAACTAAATGACTGAAACAACCCCACTGAGTGACTGTGTGCTACTGTGTGCTCAGCTGGCTAGACCAAACACAGTGAAAAAAATATGGAATCACTCAATTCTGAGGAAAAAAATATGGAATCATGAATTAAAGACAAACAAAATAACATTCAAAACACATCACTAGTACTTAGTTGCACCACCTCTGGCTTTTATAACGGCTTGCAGTCTCTGAGGCATGGACTTGATGAGTCCTCCAAGGTGTGAAAAACGCACAGTTTTTAACAGAATTGAGTGATTCCATATTTTTTCACTATGCTTGGTCTATAAAAATAACATTTACTGACTACCACAATGTTTTTTCTTCATTTCTTTTTGTGTTTCTGAAGGCCAAGAAGTTGCACTTTGGGATGACTTTATTATTGTATCAAGTTTGTTCTACAGAATAAAACATCTGAATGAGTGATCATCCAAGACTAGTGATTTCATACTTTTTGCCAGGGGTTGTATTCTAAAAACTATTTAATATATTCATGTCTATGTCTATTTTGTATTCTTTTGTCCTGGTTTCGAAAATAATGCCCAGTCAGAAGAGTATGGCAATAAAAGCTGAGGTTATGCCTAGGGATATCGGATCAGTATTGGGTATCGACCGACATGCAAAACCCATGTATTGGAATTGGTATTGGAACTAAACAACTAAACAAGTTGGACTGGTGCATTACTACTTATTCTATACTAATTCTAATTAGTATATTCTTCAGTGTGAAACATACTCATACAAACTCATAGGAAATAACTTGTAAATGTCAGTCTACACACACTTAGTGACCTGCTTGAATGTTGTTTATATCCTCTTACAAGGCCTGAACACTGACTTACCGTGCAAAGTAGTCCCATTTGTCCACATCAATGCCATTCAGACTATTTGCCACAACCTCATACAGGAAGTCCTTCTCCTACATGACACAGATTAGCAAATGGGCTTGTGCAACTATACAGTCTGGTACATTCACACATTACACAGCCAGCCCAGCATGGCCTACAGCCGTGACACAAAGCAATGCTAAGCGAAGCAGGCAATCTGAGAGAGTCATGCAGAATTTTGTTTCTGTAATATATTGATTTGTTGGGAGGCATCTGTTGATTTCATATGAAATGACCCTAATATTTAAAAGCACAAACATGTGCATGCAAAGCCAAAACCGTCCTAAAGCTGATGTAGGAACTAACTTCGTCCTTAGGCTGTCCAAGGATCAGACTTTCAATAAAGTCAAGATCTTTTTCCAAATCTTCTAATCCATTCAGCTTCAATACTCCCTGCAGATGGTTCTTCTTCACCAGGTGCCGCAACATCTCAACAGAAGCTTCTTCATGCTGTAAGAAAGGACACATGGACACATACACACACACACACACACAAGACACACATTTACACAGAAACGCATACACCCAAATAAGACACACATATGTACATACACACACACACACACACACATACAGACAATGATAAACTTATTTATATATTTTGGGGGCTTATTTTGGAAAATTTTTTGGGGGCCTACTTGTTAGGGCTTTGGGCTTGTAACCGACGAGTTACAATCGTTCGATCCCTGACCTGTGGACCGTGGCTGAATTGCCCTTGAACAAGGCACCTAACCCCTCACTGCTCCCTTGAACAAGGCACCTAACCCCTCACTGCTCCCTTGAACAAGGCACCTAACCCCTCACTGCTCCCTTGAACAAGGCCCCTAACCCCTCACTGCTCCCTTGAACAAGGCACCTAACCCCTCACTGCTCCCTTGAACAAGTCACCTAATCCCTCACTGCTCCCTTGAACAAGGCCCCTAACCCCTTACTGTTCCCGGATGCCACTGGAGCAGGCAGCCAACTGCTCTGGTTTAGTGTGTGCTACACCTCACAGTGTGTTCACTGTATGCTGTGTATGTCACTAATTCACAATTGTGTTAAATGCAAAGACCAAATTTCCCTCATGGGATCAAAAGATTATTATTATTATTATTATTATTAGACAACAATTACCCAAATACCCAGATGTCATTAGTGATCATGTCCCTGCATCTCAGTCCATACTTGGATACAAGGAATTGTTATTGGCACATGCATATGTTTACTAAGTGTACAAAATGCAGTGAAATTGGTCTGTTTCTCATCCTGTTTGTGTGTGTGTGTGTGGGGGGGGTTAAACACACACCAAAATCCCAACAGGATGGTGCCTCAGTACCTTAATACTACAAGACTCTGATTTTATAACATTAATAACGTGAGAGTAGACATTCTGTCTGGAGATGAACGACTCTCCAGACACCTCACCATCACTATTATGGGAAGCTAGGAAGACATTAATCAGAGGCAAAATAATTTCATACTCTTCATACAAGCAAAAAACAGCAAAAATACAATAGACCAGAAAATCAAACAACTAACAAATGAATTATCCACCAATCCCAGTGAACCAAAACTGATTGAATAAAACTGAACTGGAACTGGAAGGCATCATACATAAATAACCCAATCTTTCTAATTCATCAACTGATATACAATGATGTTCAATACAATAACAAAGCAAACAATAAATATTTGGGAAACCTTCTCCAACATAAAAAAGAGAAATCAATCATCCCCTCAATCATGGACCCTTCAAAGCTTTCCAAAAAATTACAATGATTTACACTCCTACCCTCACCAACCCACATCCCAGAAATCGAGACATTCTTTAACAATCTGGATTTACCCAAACTGACAGCAGAACAAGTAGCACACCAAGATGCACTGCTCACCCTCAGCAAACTCACTACTGCTCTAAACAAAATACAGAATAACAAATCTCCCGGAACAGATGGACTACCAGCCGAACTCTACCGACATTTTTGGGCCATACTGTCACCACTATTCAAGAGTCATTACATGAGTCATTAAATGAGTCATTACAGAGTAATTACAGAGGTAACTTACCATACCTACACATATGAATACTGCTGTTATGACACTGTTACTGAAACCCAATAAAGATCCCACCCAACCCTTAAGATACGGGTTGCTTTCATTAATCAGTGCAGACCTGAAAAGGATCACCAAAGCTTTAGCAGCCAGAACATAAACAGCCACCACGACACTTAGCCACCCAGATTAGACCAGCTTCATAAACAGACATGCCACTGATAATATTCACAGACTATTTATCCTTATCAACATATCACAACAAAAACATTATCATTTCACTAGATACAAAAAAGGCTTTTGACAAAGTAAACTGGGTCTTTTTAATGCTTTTCATAAATATAGGTTTGCACAGTCGTTCATTCACTGGATTAAGACACTCTACACATTACCTAGGGCCACTTTTATGACTAACGGAATCACTTCACCAAGCTTTACCCTGCACCAGGAGACCACACAAGGATGTCCACTCTCCCCTACTCTCTTTGCCATTTTTATGGAGCCCCTTGCAGCCACAATAAGACAAAATAGTCAAATCCAAGGAATACAGGTCATGGCCACTCAACACAAATTTAACATCATTCATAAATTCTCAGTAATCCTTCACTACACCATAAACCTCTGAAAATGTCTGGGACTCTGAAACTCAGGATTCTCCCCTCCATTTCCACACCATCAGAGCTTCCTAACCTGAATTACACTCCAGGAAAACTGAAGATGACTATAAATCCTGGACTAATCTCCCACTTACACTCATCGGACAAAATGATTGCCTTGCATATCATAAATCTACCCATTCTTTATGATCCCCACTACTCCTTCAGATAACTGGGTCAGAAAACTCAATTCATTAACAACACAATTCTATTGGAAAAATAAAAAAAATGAATCTCACTCACAACTTTACAAAATAGAAGATCACATGGTGGCCTTGAGGCACCAAATTTTCATGAATACTTTCTTGCAAATCAATTACAGTATCTGGTTAAATGGATCCACAAACAGAACCATGTTACCCCTGGCTTAACCTGGAACAATATCAGTGCAAAAATAAACCCCTTCACTTTTTCACATTGGAGCAAAAGAGAATTGCACACTTCTGTTATTAATTTCAGAACAACCAATTCATGTCATTTAATGCACTGATACAGGCATATGGGGATGGGAGAGACCAGTTTCATGACTACTAACAACTGAGATCAAGAATTAAAGAAAAAATCTGCTTATGCAATAATACACTACAGCCATCTCTATTAATTGAAGGACTAATCCAAATAATCATAAAAAACTGATCTCCAAATGATATATTCTTATATCCACCTTAAATAGTACAATCACACTCCCAACAACTAAGTGGGGAAATGATTTGGAGCTCTCTCCAACCCTGATTTAAGGGAACAAATATGTAAAAACACTTTAACCATGACCACTAACTCAAACCTACAGCTGATACAATATAAAGTTATTAACAGAATGCACATCACTCAAAGCAAAGTGTTCAAATTGGGACTGCTAAGCACTGAGGTTAGTTCACAATGCATTTTAGTGAACCATCTTCACTATTTAGTGAACCATCTATGTCAGCCCATCAGCCCTCTGGACCAAGGTCACTGAGACACCATCCTGAGTTGTAGAATCCCACCAAACATATAGCTTGTAATCACATATATTCCTTTTGACCAACTTTAACATCTCCAACAGTAACTATTATCTGCCCTGTCCCAGCACTGTCTCTTGTCTGTCTCTTTGTCCTGTCTGTTTGTCCTGTCCTCACAGTGTGGTCCAGTCCTACTATCTTTCAAACGTTTCATGTCTCGTTTCATGTTTGTTTGTCATTTGTCTCATGCTATATTTATGTTTCTGTTTGTTATACATGAACCCTTCTTTCTACATATGATACAAATGTGAATGTAAATACTACTGAAAATATGTATAAAGTTGTAATACATAAAGTTGTCCTCTGAAAAGGTGTGGGGTGGTGGTGGATTTAAATAAATAAATACTAGATATACTAGATAATAATAGCCAATATGTAATATACCTCCTGATAATAGCACTGTTTTTTCTTTGTGTAATAGTGCATGCCTAGTCTTTTTAGATAAGAGCATTGTCTTTTCTTTAAAGTGGACATAGAATGGATGACTGGAGTATTATACCTTGTTCCCTGATGTTAAATTAGAATATATTCAACTTTATTTTATCAAAAATAAACTGCTATTTTACAAGCCCAATTAAAACCTTATATCTAGGCTGGATATTGAAATGGCTAAATGGTGCCCTCTTTGGCAACCACAATTGAACTACAATTGCTTTGTGCTATTTGACATCAAAAGCTTTGTTCTAATTCGTCCATGTTTTAGCAGCTATTTCTGACTTCAAGATTTTCATATGAAAGAGGCCATGCACAACCTCTCCTAATTTATTAAAGCTAAGGCAAAAATGTTTTTCTCTTCTAGGTCCCCTTTAATAGTGCATGTCTAGTCTGCCAGCCTTTACATTTCATTGGAGGTGGATGAAACCAATTAGTTCCTGGGGATCTCTGACTTTGAATTTATTGTCAGCTCAAGTGAAGTCCAGTTATGGCTTGATTGAATGAGTCATGTGCTTAACTTTTTTCATTTTACAAAGCAGTTCATATGAAATGTTGGAATGCATAGCAATACTGTATGTAGGCCCTACCTTCCATGATGTGTTCACTTCATGCCCATTTTCTTTTAACATTTTCAGAAACACAGTATCAAACAGGTGAGAGAAAGGTCCATGTCCTGGAAAGAGCACATGTGGTGATCAGATTGATGATCGTTTGTAACTCTGAAGTCAACTCCTTTTTTGTTTGTTCTCAAGGAGTTTGATTTTCTGGGTCTCTTCTGGGCTCATGTATTTGCAAATTACAAACTGTCATGAACCAAACAGAGACTGAAGCTTGGAACAAACCTGACAGCTTTTTCACTCTTATTACAATTACGAGCAAAGTCCATCAAACATACAGACCAAGTCTGGTACTTCTGAACACAGACCTATTGAGTTGTTAGCTTTTTAATGTCATAATTGGTCTCACACCAACCACAGACCAGACCAGTTAAGATGATATCAAACATGGTCTGAAATATATCAACATAGGAAAATACATAACGACACCTGTTGTGTTTGTTTGTGCATCATTGTGTAAGTAAATAAAAAATATATATTAAACATTTAACTTAGCTGATAACCTATAGCCACTGACTCCCCATTAGTACCAAAAAGTCTTTACCTATAAAGCATTATAGACACCTTCATAAAGAATTATGAAGTATTTATAATGCCTCTTCCTCATAATAGTTGAAATAAGAGAATATAACCATTAAAATAGCTATTATGGCTATTATGTAAAGGGTTACAATGTTTATGTTACATCATAACAATTTATGGCTGCATAAAGTCATACCAACTTATGTCAATCATTACAAGGCTTTATGAACAGTTCATAACCCTTTATGAATGGTTTTATAGAGTTTATAATGTTTTATGGATACAGACTTATTTTCAACAATTTCAGGTTTGGATTTCTAACTGACTTGGATTTTCCATCGTATCAGAATCAAGGTTAAAAAACACGGGAGCTCTGTTTCTGTCTGACTGAAACTTAGCACCGCTAGTCTACGGGTGTCTCATGTAGCCTCATTTACACACTAGTACTATTAATGCATAGGAGGACGTTTAGCATTACATATACAGGATTTTAAGTAGAATACTACACACACGTCAGAAATTCTTTTCCCATTATAGCCTCACCTAAGTCATGGCAGAGGCCGGCGATCTGGACACAGAGGATGTCTCGCTCCGATATATCCAGTTTTGGCTGTTTTTCTTTGAGGGTCCTCACCAGTTCCCCTGCTAGATAAGCCACCCTGTTAAACAACAGTGTGTTTGTGTGATTGTGTGTGTGTGTGTGTGTGTGTGTGTGTGTGTGTGAAGATGCGCATATTATTCATTAATAAGATATTTAAGGTACATTAAATTACACAGTATCTCTTTACTTAACTTGATGGCTGAGTGAATAGAGCACTCATAAAACCATATATAAAGTCTTTTGAAATCTGTTTGGTAAAGAAACATTTATGTAGTGTGTTACATTAATATGGAATACTATGTAAAGTTAATTTCTTCAAAATAAAAGTACCCCTTTGTAGTTATATTGTTCAGTCCATTACAAATATTCACTACACAAATATTCTAATATGTCCTAGTAGACCAGCTTAAATTTGTGGTTTAGAAAAAAAAGAACAGTTAAAACCTATAGTGTAATGTCCTGTTGCAGGTCTATAATATGTAACATATTTTCAAAATGGTCTTATTCTTGCACATGTGAGATAGGAGGAGGGGTTGGGAAGTAAAGATCAGATCTGTTGGAGACACTGTTACTGTACCCAAGAGAATGTTCAAAGCGGTTGTGGGCAGCACCAGGAAACACCATGTAGGTCCCACCCAGCTGCTTGATGTTGCGCATCCTCTGGAACTCAGGAGTGTCAATGATGCGAATCAGCAGAGGAGGGATCTCAATGTGGCCATGTATGGGGTCACTGAAGACCTGGAGAACAGTGGTGGATTCAATATAGTTCGCTTGTGAGGTGTTGTACTCACTAAGAAAACAAATCTTCAATACAGATCTTATTTTCATGCACTATGGACCTTCGGTTTCAAAAATGTTACTTTTTCTGTGCACAATTTCACCCAAACTGCTTAACTATGTATTTATTGTTTTTGAAAACTTTGAAAACTTAATTATTTATATTATATGATTTCCCCCATAGACTTTGACTTTGCACATTGGCTTTTATGACATCACAGTAGGGCTGTTAAAAAGTCATTAAACAATTAGAACACTGTGGCAGGTGTTCGGGCCAGGAGTCAACTGCAAGGAGCCAATTGCCACTGCTTCTAAGCCTGAAATTTAGCTCTCCAAAGACTACAGATCATGTAGTATAAAAACTTCTATTGTGCTTGGAACGGTCAATCAAGTCGTTATTACAAGTTGTGAACTCAAGGTAGGTTGATATTGACAGAGTCGGTTGGATTCACATCACGGTTATGCTATCGGCACATACATTAGCCACACATTAGCTAATGCTTCCACTAAAGTTACCAATCATTAAATGCAGTTTCAAGCTGTGTACATTTTATTTGAGTGATCATGCTCTATTGCTCTTCACTGATGGTAATGTATTAGCTCATGTAGGTCCACATTAACTGCTTTGGTGTTCACTGGCTTGCCAAACAACCATTAGTTATTTAGAATTCTTCATGGACACACAATATGAGTATCAGTTTACTTTAATTGACGGGTAGCACATGTGGTTGAGTGGTATATGGTTGAGTGAAGATAATGCTGGGTGTGAGTGTGGAACTTTGTTCCTCTGAATTTTTCTGCATCTGACTCATGACTGTCCCATCTACAAAACCATTATCCCAAGTGCCTGTGGCAGGAAGTCAGGAAAATTGACTCATATTTATTGACTACTGACTTGCAATGGAAAGCAGCATAAGCAATGTAGCACTCACATTCACCACCATAACAACCCTAGCAACAGCCTAGCAACCAAGTGGCACTGTTTGCACAGTTAGCAGTGTTAGCTAGTTAGCACTGTTAGCTTAACTGTTAGCAAACATTAGCTAAGTAGCCTAACACTGTTAACAAAGTTAGCTACTTAGCATTTTAGCATAGTTAGGTAATTAGTACTGTTAGCATTACTGCTTGCAAACCTCAGCAAAGTGGCACTGTTAGCAAAGTTAGTTAATAAGCAGTGTTGGCACAACTGCTAGCAAAATTAGTAATGTAGCAACTAACTGATTTCCCAAAACTAATGAATACTTTGAGAAAAAATTGCCTCAGCCTCTAAGCATACAATCTGACTTCCAAGAACTATGCTTCCTGTTCAGTAGTACTTTCTTTTAAACTCCTTATCTGCCAACAGCATTGTAAGCACTAGTAATTGTCTGTGTACAAAATAACTTGAAAAGTACTGCACAGATTTGCATGAAATCTTCAGACAACATGAACAGATTATAAAATTTTGGTGTTTTGCTGTCTGGAATTTGTATTGCGTCAGTGACCCTATATTGTACTTTTCTAGTGTAGGCTAAAAACCTGTGCAAAATTCATTCACAAAAGGAAAGTGTAGACACTGAAATCTTATCAGTCTGACCCAATGACTAAATATAGATAGCTATACCTATACAGTCATTGGTCTGACTATTTATATAAAAACATTCAATGTTGTGGTATGTTTCTTTACAGCCTTACACACATTTACATGTATGCATTTAACAGATGCTTTTAACTAAAGCAACTTACAAAAAGAGGTTTAACATTCAAGCTACACACACACTGGCCTCATACCTTGGGCTCGTTTGGAATCTTCCACAGTTTTTGAATCCAGTGTACAATCTCATTGGAGGTGTCTTCTCTGTCAGAAAAAATTGTATTGAAACATCTCCACATCTGTGCGTATCCTGTTATATCTATACAGCTTAACTGAATAAAGTGATGTCATTTCACATTGTCATTTTTGTTTGCATTCACTTGGCCACTGATAAACACTGCAAAGGAATTCTGTATGTTTGTTTATAGACACTGCAGTTCATGAGTCAGTCTACATATGGTTTGGCACATAGCTACTTACTTTACAAACCACAAAACTTCCCACAAAACAACCACTTCCCTGTTTGACAAACTATACACAAAACACGTAAAACAAAGAAGTCACTTGCGTAACCTGGCAACAATTTGCCAAAACTTGATCCACTATCTGTTCTAGAAGCATCTCTACTTACCCTATTCCTTTATCCTGGAGATTCTGGGCTTTCAACTCCATCCCATCCATACACACTGACACCTTTTCTTGATCAGCCTCATTCTTCTCTAGAACCTTTAATGTCAAACCTGTAGAGGTTGTGAATTTATATCACTGGCTATGAACACTACATCTGGATTTACATTTACATTTACATTTAGGCATTTAGCACATTTATCCAAAGCGACTTACAAAAGAGGATAACATTCAAGCTACAACACAATGTAAGAACAAACAAGGAGTGCATATTGCTAACATAGAAACTGCACCATTTTAAGTTGAAAGTGCAATAGTGCAGAGAAATTAAATTGTTAAGTGCATTCTCAAAGTTTACGCCAGGAGATATTCTTGGAAGAGCTGGGTCTTCATGAGTTTCTTGAAGGTGGAGAGGGTATCAGTTGATCTGGTAGCACTTGGGAGGTCATTCCACCAGCGCGGAACCAGATATGAGAAGAGTCTGGATTAACCTGCACAAGGTGTTGGCCGTGCTAGAAAACGTTCCTTAGAGGAGCGAAGCGGTCGTCAGTGACATAGGGCTTCAGGAGGGAATTCAGGTAGATGGGAGCAGAGCCATCATTCACCCTGTAGGCCACTGTAAGTGCCTTGAATTTAATGCGAGCAGCCAAGGGTAACCAGTGAAGTTCAATGAACAAAGGTGTGATGTGTGCCCTTTTTGGCTGGTTAAAGACCAGATGTGCAGCTGCATTCTGGATCATCTGTAGCGGTCTCACCGCACAGGCTGGTAGGCCTGATGGGAGGACATTGCAGTAGTCAAGCCGAGAGATAACCAGGGTCTGTACAAGGAGCTGGGTTGCATGTTGTGTTAGGTACGGCCTGATCTTCCTTATGTTGAATAGGGAAAAACGGCACGACCGAGCCACAGAGGCAACGTGATCTGCAAAGGTCAGTTGGTCATCAATCAAGACACCTAGGTTTCTTGCCACTTTGGTGGGAGAAACAGACAGGGAGTCGATCTTGATACTGATGGTGTGATGTATGGCTTGTTTGGCTGGGAGGACCAGCAGTTCAGTTTTTGAGAGATTTAGTTGGAGGTATATCAGAGAGACAGTCCGAGATCCGTGTTGACACCGTGGAGTCATCAGGCGGAAAGGACAGATAGAGCAGGGTATCATCAGCATAGCAGTGGTAGGAGAAGCCATGGGAGTGGATGAATATACTGTCAGGGTTTCCCTGTTTTTGTTCCCTGTTTGGCCCCATCTGCTGGACATCTCTGGGGTTACCTTTTGTCCCTCTGTGTTTTTCCTTTGTTGCCCATCTGGTTGTTATTATTGTCAATTACCCACCCATTATGTCTTTGTCCCTCATTGGTTCCTGCTCCCCTTCCCACAGTATTTATTCCCCATGGTTTCTTTGTTCTGTCTCTGATTGTCTTCTGGTTTCCCGTAGTAATCCGGCTCAGTGAGTTTTTTGACTTCCTGTCAAGAGGATTTTGTTGTGTTGTGTTTTTTATGCCTCCTGTCTTCTCTGGATTTTTGTGTTTTGGAAGTTTTTTATGCTCTCAGCGTTTTTTCTGAAAGACTTGTGTGTAAAGACTGAATAAACCAACCCTGCCTCTGATCCTGCGTTTGGGTCCAATTTTACTAGTATCCTGACATTCTATCACCACAGCATATGAATTTGCTATTTGAGTGACAGGTTTCAGCTGAAAAAGGCTCTTTCATTGTTTACACAATAGCCTTTAATCATAACAACAGATATATGTGACGCGTGGAAACATTCATAACTTGAAAGAGACTATCTATGTTTACTTAACACATTTGAGGCAACAAGTTTCCACTAATTGTTCAAGTAAGCTTTGCTTATTCTTTTTCAGTGTAGAATAAAACCACACAACTAAAAACTGAAAGAGGGAATGTGTGCTGGGTATGCAGTTTTGTACCTTTGAATATGTTTGCATCCCCTGAGTCCTGAGTCCCATTAGAGTCCCAGTCCAGTTTTTCTTTTAAGTATGTGTAGAAGTCCTTAGTACTCCATGTCCTGAAATCATCCCATTCTCTGGGGTCTCTTTCTCCACTATGCTTTGATTCTGCCATAGTTAGCCACTGCTATTCTGCCTGATGAGTGATAAAGTGAATTAGTGGAACTGCACTGTTGTAAACCCAGCGTCTTTGCCCTTTGCAGGCACATCCTCAATAGACTAACTCTGTGTGTCTGGTGTTGGTATTTAATTATTGTTGTGGGCTATGGGGTGTAGACAAGGGCATAATTTGGCAGCTGTATTTGCATGCCAGCTTTATTGTTGAATGTGGTGTTGCTAGTTTGGGTGGATCTTCACATGTTCTAAGCAGACATTTGTCTGAGCCTGAATTTAAAATTTCTTTGGAGAATTACACACATTACTACAATTTCAATTCACATTAAGGCCTTTGTTTCCTGCTGACTGTTAAAGCATTGAAGGTTGTTGGATGGTAAGATCAATATCCCCAATCTGGAATATAACACAATAAGCTTTTAAAGTTATTTTATTTATCATTGGGGGAGATTGTCTTCTGCTTTTGACCCATCCAGGGGGTAGTGTGCAGGGGGTACTGTACATACATACAAACACATTTAGAGCTGTGGTCTCACTCCCAAGTTCACAACATTCAGAGCAGTGGGCATCCATTGATTCAGCGGTCATTGATACAGCAACAGGGTGGCAGTTGGGGGGTGCCTTTCTCAAGGGCACTTAATTCGTGGCTGTGGATGTCCGGCACAGTTATTGTTGGTATCAACTGCACAAGTTTTTCTTGTTCAGATAGGCTCCATTCTTGGGCAACAATGCCACCTTGGACTCTTTGATATTGTGTCACCAGTGGTCTTTAATTGGAAGTGACTGTGAGAATGTACATGCCATCACTGCAGTTTTTGTTTACAAAGGTGATGTTTCTCCTCACACTGCAAAATGAGGAAATACAAAAACAAGGAAATACAGTGTGTGCAAAATTTGAAATGTTAAACCTGTCAGTCCAGCCAAGCCAGTCAAGATGTTTTACTCAACATCAATGCCAGGTTAAACCTGACTGTTCAGTGTGGAATCACCACACCGTAACAAGTAAAGCTCACTTGAAAAATTGGTGGAAACTCATTGCCTCAAATGAGTTACATAAACTAGTCTCTTTCTGTTTAACATTTGTGTGTGCATGCGTGTGTGTGAGACTATGGATGGATTCACGTCAGATTAATCCTTTAAGGTAGTAAAACACACAATAGATGTCAGCCTTTGACCATATTATCTCACTGAGTCCTGTCTGTTTGCAGTAAAATGACTAGAATTCTTCATGGACACAATATGAGTATCAGTTTACTTTAATTGACGGGTAGGACATGTGGTTGAGTGGTATGTGGTTGAGTGGAGATAATGCTGGGTATGGGTGTGGAGTTTTGTTCCTCTGAATTTTTGTGCGTCTGAATCATGACGGTCCCATCTACAAAACAATTATCCCAGGTGCCTGTGGTACAGCAAGCTCTTGCTGAGTCATATATAACCAAAGTTTGGAGACAGCCATGCCCCACTGGTCAGGGCTTAGAGCTTTGGGCTTGTAACCAAAATGTTGCTGGTTCAAACTGGTTCTGATTTCAGAATAAATTGCGAGTCCATTTTTGTCTTCCTGCTGCCTCTTTGTGCCAACCCTACAAGACCCTCAATACCACACAACCTGGTAACAAGGACCTTATATTTGTCCTTAGATAACCCTGGCAACTGGTATAATAGAGACCAGTATAATGTATACAGCTGGGACAAATTCACAGATTTGATGGTCAGCCACAATGACAATGATCTGTTGGTACAAATGAGTATAATGCTTTGACAGAACATGCTACACTGTCTATGACACTAAGGTGCAAACTCAAACTCTGGCATGAAATGGGGCCTCTCGGTGTGCTTCAGTTCAGCAATGTTAAACCACAAGTGCTCTGGCACAAAAATTAGAGAGACACTAAATTATTTCCCACAAGTTTAGTGGATGTATATGCTTATGTTTGATATGCCCACACTTGATAAAGCAATATTCTCAACTTAATTGGGTAAAAGGTGAAAGATATGATTATTGGGAAGAGACTGGATGTCATAAAATCCTGATAACTTCTGCTAATGCTCATATCTTATGGTGAGAAACTGGTTGAGTAGAAAACAAGCAAACATAGCCTAAGTTACCAGAGGAAGAACCACTAGTACAAGATCAGTAAACACTTCCTGTTATTGTGATTACAACCGAGTCTGCTGCCAGGAGGAGTACTAGTTTAGCAGACTACTTCTCAGAGGGTTCCTTAGAGGATACAACTTCAACATGATGGCTTTGAATGTTCAGCTCATCAACAGACACACTTAGCAATAACAAAAAGGTCCGACAACGTCTGAGAAGAAGGGGAATGGACGCAGACTCTTATTTTTTATATACAAATCTTACAGATTGCACACTTTGCAATCTGTTTCAAGATAAACCCACCTTGCGGACTGAATGTGGTTGATCCAGCATGTACCAGACATCGGCACGAGGCAGGTGATTGATGGCTCAGTGGACGACTTTTTAGACAAGGAGTTCTTGGCCTGACAGAACTTTGATTTTGAATTCCCATCCCGTGGATGTCAGCGGATGGACTTTCCTTGTCGTAATGAACCACCGATTGACTGTGCCAGCTCTGTACTTTAGAAATAATTATGAATACTTTTACTTTTACTTCACTACATATTGTAGCTATAATCTGTATGTTTACTCCACTGCATTTCTAAAATGTGCCCCGTTACATTTTATTAGGCTATCACTTTTTTGCTGAAGTCGCCTAAGCTCCGTGGCTGAAAGTTGAAAGAAACCTTTCAAATACATTGTTTGTGTGAAGCTGATTTGTAGATTGCAACATTGAGGTTCCCATTTATCCCAATAGGTCACGTATAAAATGTCAAAGCACTCTTGTCTGGGCCAGAGGGCCTTTTTTCTGGGCTTATCACAATTGTAAGCTGTCGTGCTTGTTAATTACAGCTTGCTACCTGCAAGATCAATTAGCGTCTTTTTATGGGTGAAGCACCTTACCTGATGCACCTGATCCTGTGTGACTATTTACCTTCTCATGTGAATAAGTAGTCCAATTGTTGCTGCTCCACTCGTATGAATTTGCGTCCCAGTTTGACTAGCGTTATCTTCAGTATATAAGCCTAATGTTGCCCAAGGAACTGTGCATAGCCTATTCCACTTTACAAACCTTCAACACTGCTGTCAACAATTATGAGGATGGGAGAATTTTGAGGCGATGGAGCAGCCCATGGTCGAACGAGCCATGATCTCTCTGACCAGCTAATCTAGATGGACATCATTAAAATATCTGAATCAGAATTAGTAGATGTTTTGTCTTTTTCCTTCAGGAAGCAGTTCTAGTTATCAGCATTTCCATGGAAAAATTCTGCGTTTTGTGCAATTTCATATTGGAGCTAATTCTACAGACCTATTTTTTTTGCATTGAAGAGACAACATATTGCACCAGTACTTTTACTTTTAGCACTTTAAGTACATGTAAAAGCAAGAACTTATTACTTTTGTAGTTCTACTTTTACTTGTACTTTTATGGTTACTTGTACTTTCACTTAAGTACTGAGTTCCAGTACTTCTTCCACCACCGGTAATATGTAATAAAAATATATTGTGGCTATTTAACGGCTCAAGGGTTGTTGAAAATTTAATAAAACCTCACCTAAATTTCATTTAATAGATGTGAAGTTATGTGTTTACCTTTGCATAGCACACAGCTGTGAGCACAAATAGATAAAAGCATTTGAACTTGTAATCAGCGTTACTGTAACGCGTTGACTTTAACTCCACATAAGTAAGTTTGCACTTACAACATATACTGTACCATATCTTTATGTTATGAAAATTATATACCATATTATGCATTATTTCCTTTTGTTGTGACCAAATTTTGCCTTATATCCTTCTGCTATATTATAACCTTATGTTATCTACGATATCATACATTTATATACAACTATGGCATAACCATACTATTCATATATATGCTTTACTATAACTAGTATACAAGTTTTCGTTATGTTTCAATATAACTTTTAACTTATAGCTTTTAGACGTGGAGTTAGAAAACTGCAGTTAGGAGAGAGACAGGAAGTCTTTGATCTTACTCTGTGCTCTCAAAATGTGTGTGTGTGTGTGTAAAAACAATGGGTGCCATGTCTGAGTCTTCACTGTGGCAGTCAAAAATATCCAGATAAGATATTGAAAATATTAGTATGTGCATCACAACTTAGTAGACTATTAACACCATGAGAGTTGTTGGAACCTAGTGAAAACTTCGTGTTTGCAAGGTGATCAGATAGCACCCCTCGTTTGTCTAGCTTTTTTCTGTCAGCGTGAGAGATATATTCTTTGTGTCGTGAGGATTCTAAGAAGGAAACTCGTGTCCTATTTTTTGCATTACAGACAGCCTGGACAATGCCACCAAAAAAGAAAAAAGACAGAGCCATTTCAACACCCAAGTAGTTGCCCAGAACAGGCTGGCATTATTTATACCACGCAATGCAAACATCTGATTGCAAAGTGTTCAAACAGTCTTTCTACTGTGGAAAACTGACTTTGTGTGGCGTTAACGTACCTACAGCAGCGCTTCTCAAACTGGGGGGCACGGACACATGATAGGTTGGGCACAAGACGTTACAACCCTCGAGACCAACGGCCACACCTTGCCCCCGAATTCACAACTATTCTTCTCTGTCCGCGAGATTACTTGCAGAGTTTTCATCACACAGATACCATGCTCATATCACGTGAAACTGCACGACCCAACCTTTCTAACTGTGTACAGATCTGTGTCCATCTCATACTCATTCATCTTGGTGAAATCAAGCAGTGCTTGAGTTATCCGGTCTTGAAATCACATAAAATTTCGGCATTGTCTTCAACTCCCACCACAAAATAATTTATTTCCATATTAAAAGTTGTCCTCCGATTTAGTTCTCATATAGCCAGGGCACATGCGGAAATGTGATTTCAGCACCCTGGCCAGGAATAGAGAGGATTATGATGCAGCCCTGTGTCTACTGCACCCCCATTCTTCTCTGTGCAATGAAAAATGAGTAAAATATGAATATGAATAAAATATTCTGTCAGTAATAGATATATTTTTGTAAATTGTAAGGCCAAACAGTATGTCACCATCATCTTATATTGCCAGATTCCAGGAAACCCACCCTATCCACATATGAAAAAATATATGGCATGCTTCCTTTGGTAAGATATGTGCAAAAATGCTGAAAATTATAGGACACAAAATATTTTTCTTGATACTTTGGCTTATGGAAGGAATATGGAAGTAGTAAAACATCAAACCCTGCCAGATTTGGATAGCCTAGACTGGCCTGAAAAAAACAAGAGAGGGAAAGGGAACCCAGTATAGTGCAGTACCTTTTAATGTGAAGGGAACTCAGTACAGAGCAGTACCTTTTACAGCAAAAAAAAACTGTAAAAACTGAAAAACTGTTTCTTTCTGATTGTGTAGGCACTGTTGTCTATCTACACACAAATCACAAAACTGCACACCTAACCCGCATAACAATGTAAATGACTTAAAAAGCACACAGTTTTTGATACAAATGCACATTATCACACTCTAGCAATCATCTTTATAGTTGCTTCTGAATACTGAAGGCCTCCTCTGCCTCAGGAATCAGCTTCCTGAAGGTGCATTCACTTACAGTTTTTTTTTTTTTCAGAATCCCTAAACTCAGGGTAAGAAAAAGCCAATTGTGGTTTCAATGTACTGTGTGCAGGTAGCGTCATTCTCACTGCTATGCATCCCAGTCTGACCAGTAAGCCTATCTCCACTCCACCAAAGTGTGTGACAAAATTGCAAACTGAATGTAAAGCAGTGGATGTGTTTTTAGATGTGCCTTTGATTGGCTAAAACACTCAGTGATTCTTTCTTTGTGGGGAGTTTGCATGCTAACAAAACATCAACTGGCTCCTAGAAATCTCATAAAAATGTATTTCTTTGCTATAATAGCTTGATTCTTGAAATGTACTGTGTCTATCAACAACGTTCACAAAATGAAAGCAAGACAAAGTCAAATTGTGTGCTGGTGCTATGCATATGTAGACACACAATGCAGAACTTTGTGGTGCAGTGTACACATACAACCACTAGATGGAGACTGTTGCCAGGGGAAAACTGAACACATGAGGGAACCAAAAGTTTATACTTCACCCACATTTTTTTCCCTCACTGTCAAATGTTAAATCTGAGTTAAATATTTCTGTTTTAGGTCAGTAGGCTATATATTACCATATTTTTGCATTTGTTAAATGTGAGATATTTGCCCACACATTTCTATAGGGTTGAGATCAGGGATTTGGGATGGCCACTCAAACAGGCCTATCTTGTCTTTGTGGTCCTTTAGGTACTTTGTAACTAATTTGGAAGTATGCTGGTAATACTAAGTAAATTTACTACTGTAGTTCATTTTTCAAGTACCTGTACTTTATTTAAGTAGTATAGTATTTTTATTTATTTTATTTACAAGCCAAAGGGTAGGACACAGAGATTATATTTTTGTAAGTCATGTTGATTGACAAGGTAATAAACATGATTCGATAGGGCATCCCAGTGCAAATAGTTATTCCCCTGAGAAGTTAATTCAGAAAAAAACTGCTCATTTCACCTGTTGGCTGAGGTCACCAAGTAGAATCAATAGGAAAAAATAGCAAGAGAATTTGGTATAACATTATTCATTTGGAAGAACCATTTGAGTCCACGCTTTAACTTCCTGACTGATAATTTTCTTTCCTTGTGATCTATTGAAGTGTACCAATCCTTCCTGCAGCCCCAGGATCTTTTTTTTTTTTTAAATAGTTTTAAAATAATTTTGGAGCATGCTTACATACAGTGTGAGTACTTCCTCAGTTCTGCAAATCTCCTGTTCTACTGCACCATCATCAACTTCAACTTCAGCGGTATGAGTGTGGTGCAGGTTTCTTTTGTCATGTGACAAAACATCCCATTGACTTCATACATCTGGTGAGTAAAATCACTCAGTTTTGGTCATAACTGGAAATCTAACGTCGAGTCAGTCTTGTAATAATATAATATTCATAGGCTATATTTCACTAACTTGTCACTTCTCTGGACACCAAAGTTTGTGACAGTTGCAGGCCTACGAGAACCCGCTCCATGAACACACGTCGAGTGAGCGGCGCAGGACGTAAAGTCCAGCCTCCAGGTGAAATGCCGTGTTTTTAGGAAGGCCCTGCAGTACAAAGTACTTCTAGGAAGAATAACGGCTCCCTGTTAGTTTAGAGCGAAGCTCCAGTCTAAGGTTAAAAAAGGAAGAATTTGTTGCGTATGCATCTAACTCGAAAGTAAAAACATTTCCTAACGTTAAAAATCTGTTATTTATGTTGAAACTTTATTTTAACAACGAACTTCACGGAGAATTTGTAGCCTACTGAAATTACAAACAGCGATTAAGATATAGGCCTGGGCTTAAATAAAAATGCTTTATGTGCGTAAATCGGTCACGTAGTCTATTGTTCATTTGTATGGCACGTCTTGTCGTGATCGTGTGTCACCAGGCGGCAGTGGCATGTTGGTCCCCCTATATTTATTGATGTCCTATAATCCCCTCAGAGTGAGGCAGCTGATGACAGCCATGCATGAATGCCACTCAGTTAATCATTTGTGTAACCTTACGCAGGACTGACATACAATTTTCAACTGTCCAAAACCAAAAATGCAGAAAAGAGATTAACGTACAGATTATAAAATGAATGTTTTAAACTAGCCTACTAAACACAGTTCAGATACGTATAGATACATATGCGTATGTAACAGGTAGACCTTGTTTACTTGCTCCTTGTCTTCCACTGGCCTGCCTTGGTTAATAAGGGGGCGGGGCTGTTGACCTAATCAGCTCATTATCACCAGGGCAGCACTATTTAAGAGGACTTGTAGTAATAGTGAGCATGTTTATATGCAGCGCTTTAAACCGATTATAGGCCAAATCCGATTAAAAATACCTAATGTATCAACGCCGTCCGATCGGATCCAGCTCGATTGGATTAAAATTTCGATCGGGTTGAGAGAGGTGGTGTACACCTTTTGATAAACTGATCGATGGGCATGTACACAAGCAATCAGATGGACTAGATTTTCCTGTTAGCGCATGTGTAGGGATAGATGCATGGTGACACAAATATATGCACAAATATCTTAAATGTACTAGTGACACCACAAAGTTATAGAAATGACTGCAGGTGGAGTTTGTATTTTCACTTATCTTACCATACAACCCTAGCTAGCATGCTAGAAAGTAACCTACATGCTTCCACAGGCTAATAAGTGTGTTATTTAATGGATGCTATCTTGCTAACGTTAACATTAGCTAGACAAATGGGTGAATGTATTTGTGATGATAATGTAAGCTGCTGTCTCATAATCTTAATGGAGCACAATGCAGACCTTGTATATGTGGCGCACCCACATATAGGTGACCACAGGTCTGCAGATGTATGAATACTTTTATTTAGTAATTTCATAAATATTTTTCGCCTATTATCACTTTAGAACAGCCTAGTGCCTAGCAGGAATGTGTGTGACACAGGTGGAGCCGTTGCGTCCGGGTTGCAAAGGGGGCGGGCCACCCCTCAGGCCTCAGATGCACTTTGGATGAAGTACTGGAAAGCAGCAGCCTGTGTCATCTCCTTATTTTATCCACCTGTTTTACAGATTAGTACCGGGTAAACCTGTCCCTTGTTGTAGTGTCTGCAACTCATGACAAATGTTTGGTTGATCACTTGTTTTTGCGTTATTTGGAACAAATAATATCAAAGTTATATTAGAAAGTCTGCCGTCTATGAAGCAGCTAGCTGAGGTAAACGTTCAGTTATCATCTCGCGAGCTATCTGTGGCGGCAAACTGAAGCCCTTCAGACAGGTAGCTGCCATCTTCTAGATAATATTTTCCTTCGGGAAATCTATTTATTTATGTAGCTCACTGCTAACCTAGCGTTGTGAGCTCCCTGTTTTTAGCCACAGTTTAGAGTATACATTTACATTTATGCATTTAGCAGACGCTTTTATTCAAAGCGACTTACAAAAGAGGATAGATTAGATTTTTAGATTAGATTAGATTCAACTTTATTGTCATTACTCATGTATAAATACAGGTAACAAAATACGGTTTGGCATCTAATCAGAAGTGCAAAGAGCAGCAAGTGCAGTATATACAGTATATGCAGTATGTACAGTTAAGAGCAAATTATATTCAGAGAAGTAATAATAATAATAGTATTAATAATAAATAGGCAGAATAATAATTAGGCATAAGAGTAATATACATGTAAGGTGAAGAGATAATGAAGGTAATATACAGATGTGCTATATAGATTCAATATAAAGGGCAATATACAGATGTGCTATAGGGATAGTTATGTACAGATGTATTAAGTATGTACAGATGTGCAATCCAAGAGTTCAGTAGTGTGACGGCTGTGGGGAAGAAGCTGTTCCTGAACCTGGTGGTTTTAGTCTGGAGGCTCCTGTAGTGCCTGGAGGGGAGGAGTTGGAACTCTCTCCCCTAATCTAACCCGTGTCTCCACTCTCTCCCCCAGTCTAGCCCGTGTCTCCACTCTCTCCCTAATCTACCCGTGTCTCCACTCTCTCCCCCAGTCTAGCCTGTGTCCCCACTCTCTCCCCCAGTCTAGCCTGTGTCTCCACTCTCTCCCCCAGTCTAGCCTGTGTCCCCACTCTCTCCCCAGTCTAGCCTGTGTCCCCACTCTCTCCCCCAGTCTAGCCTGTGTCTCCACTCTCTCCCCCAGTCTAGCCTGTGTCCCCACTCTCTCCCCCAGTCTAGCCTGTGTCCCCACTCTCTCCCTAGTCTAGCCCGTGTCTCCACTCTCTCCCCCAGTCTAGCCTGTGTCCCCACTCTCTCCCTAGTCTAGCCCGTGTCTCCACTCTCTCCCCTAATCTAACCCGTGTCCCCACTGTCTCCCCTAATCTAACCCGTGTCTCCACTCTCTCCCCAGTCTAGCCTGTGTCCCCACTCTCTCCCTCGGCCTCCCTCACGTGCATGTTTGAAGGATGACTGCAAGCTGTCTCTTTCTTTCTTAACTTTTTCAACATCAAATTTCCACATCACGTTGCCCTTCCTCAGTGCTAGATGGAGGCCTTGGTGTAGTATGTGTGTGTGTGTGTGTCTGTGTGTGTGTGTCTGTCCCATCACCTTGACCTTCTTCTGTGCCAACTGTGGAGGCCGTGGTATGTGTGTGTGTGTGTGTGTGTGTGTGTTTGTGTGTCTCTCATCACCTTGACCTTCCTCAGTGCCAACTGTGAAGGATGTGTTGTAGTGTAGGCTGTGTGTTATGTGTGTGTGTGTCTCATCATCTTGACCATCCTCAGTGCTAGCTGTGGAGGCCTTGGTATAGTGCGTGTGTGTGTGTGTGTCATCTTGACCTTCCTCAGTACCAGCTGTGGAGGCTTTGGTATAGTATGGGTGTGTGTGTGCTAGCTGTGGAGGCTGTGGTATAGTGTTTATGTGTGTTTGTTTGTGAGTGTGAGTGTGTGTGCAAGCCCCAGCTGTAGAGGCCATGGTATAGTGTGTGTGTGTGTGTGTGTGTGTGTGTGTGTGGTACTGGGCATTCAGTAGTGACTCAACATCACTGGGAGATAGGCCTGGGAAACACCAGTGTAAAGTGACACAGCTCAGCAGTCCATCAGGAGGCTAGTGTCATAATACCAGTGATAGACAAGCAGGCTCATTAATGATTCATGCATCTGGAGAGCAGGAGGCTAGGAAACACGCACACACACACACACATACACAGCTAGCATGACACAGAGTCTTAAAGGTGTTTGTGTTCCTGTCAGTGTGTTTCTGTGGGACACAAGCTGTGGGGGCAGGTCAGCCACCAGTGGCTTGTTTGTCGGGGCTAGTATGTTTTGTTTGGCAGGACTAATGAGGTCTGCCAGTCCTGCCAGGGTGCTGAGCGTCAGGCCCACGGCAAGGGCACAGTCCTCTGACAGCACAATGCTCTAGGGCCCAAAATCCCACAATGCACCAGTGTCTGAGAGGTGACATCATATTCATCAGACTAATTCATCAGTTCACAAAGGTTACTGATTACACCAGAAAGCCAGCCATCTAATGCCATCTTAAATGGCATCTTTTAAAATCTGGCTACATGTGGGCCTACTTCAGTATGTGATCTGGTTCTCTATTTAATCCCCTGAACAGGGCTACTTCCATTGAAACTGTTTTTGTCTGACTGATACATTCTGACGTAATGCCAAAGCGAGTGAATAAACACACAGTGAGGGCTGCTTCAAGTATGATAAATTCCATCTTGTCCAGTTGTTAGATTTACTGTATGTTGGGGAGCTTTTATTGATGACACTGGAAAGCAGACAAGGAAAGAGTGGAAGAGAGTGAGTGAGTGAGAGAGAGAGAGAGAAAGCAGAAGAACTGCCTAAAAAGAGAACGCAACATTTCCTAGTGCTCTCTTTCCTTAGTATTTGAGTCTCACTCATACACTCACGCATACACTTTTCAAAGTTTGGGGAAATCTCTGAGCAGATATTTAATGTGGTTAATGTCCGAGATAAAACTGGTTTGGTAAAATCAGTAGGCAGTAAGCAGAAGGTAGTAGGCAGTAAGCAGTCTGCTTTATAATGGTATGGCTTGAAGAAGCGACGTAACAGCCAAGGCATGCATAGCAGAGTTGTAGTAGAGAGTTAGATAACAGTGTAGTTGTGTGTACAGTTGTATAAATGGAGAAGACAAGCACCAGGGCATGTATGTTCAATCAGCCAGATGGATGTAGCCTAGATATAGATATAGTGCAAGGATAAATAAAAATGGTTGTACCTTTACTTAAAGCCAGGAAAAACCTCATTATGGGGACATTGGCATCACAGATCTGAAACTAAGACAAAACACACACACATTAGCTTACAAGCAATGCCAAAACAGAAACATGTGGTGTGAACTGTGCAAGCAAACTGCATCTTTGCTATACTGGCCCATGGTGCTGAGGAGCCCTTACAACAGTATTAGTCTCCAGATGATACTCTGACCATGCCCACACTTTTATGTCCACACTTGTGTTTGGACTGATTGGATTAATTTGTGGGGTCAAACTAAATCTTTTTCAGGTCACCTTTATTGTGGTAAGAAACAGTAAAACAACAGACTAATGCAGGGCTAAAGCAGTCTTAATACCAGGCCTGTGACAGCAAGTATGCAGGGCTAAAGCCGTCTTAATACCAGGCCTGGTGGTGTGGTAAAAGTGACATGTAGTAAACAGTGACATGTAGTAAACAGTGACGTGTAGTAAACAGTGACGTGTAGTAAACAGTGACATGTAGTAAACAGTGACATGCAGTAAACAGTGACATGTAGTAAACAGTGACGTGTAGTAAACAGTGACGTGTAGTAAACAGTGACATGCAGTAAACAGTGACATGCAGTAAACAGTGACATGCAGTAAACAGTGACGTGTAGTAAACAGTGACGTGTAGTAAACAGTGACGTGGTTAAACCGAGGAACTGTGAAACAGGATTAAGATTATGAAAAACTCAGAAAGGGAAAGAGACAGAGACGTATTTATTGAACTTTTTTTTGATATCAGAACAAAATGCTCTTGCACAGGTTATCACTTTATCCATTTCACTTACGCACTCCTTCCTGGATACATACTCTTTGGACAGTTCACTTTTCAGCTACTTCTAGGATACATAAAGTTTGTGCAGTTCACTTCCACTTATCCGCAGTGGGGGGAAACAGTATTCACCGCAGTAATATTTAAAAAAAATAACAGTAAATATCTGACATGCTGACTTAAAATCCACCAGACTGGCAGGGAGACACGTGTCTGAGTGCACAACACACACCACTTTACCCTCCCACCCAGGGTTGCCATAGTGACCGCCATCACATAAAACTCAGGTGGTTGGGCAGGAGGGTCCTCTAGCAGACTAAGGGGACTATAATGGCTGATCTCTGAACAGGCAGTGGTGCAGAGACTCTGAGACTCACACTACTCAACTCTAACTGAGGTTAAGGCACTGATCTGTGTAAACACCCACTGCCTGTTCCTTGGTTGGTTTGTGTTTCACATGACTTCACATGATTTCCTTTTGTAATTATTGTGTAATGGGGTTGGTGGTCTGTGTTGTGCAGGAGTGAAAGAGCTCCTTGAGCTGATTCTTTACCCCAGAATCTGTCTTTATTGTGGAACAGCTGTAAAGCCAGATGCACAAAACATTGTGTTAATTGGGAATGTTTTTGATGACCACATGTTCTTATTTGGGTAACTGTGATGTTTGTGGTGATGGTCTGTGATGATTGAGAATGTTTTTGATGACCACATGTTCTTATTTGAGTAACTGTGATGTCCTCTTAATGTTGAACATCGGGGAAATGATAGACTGTACAAAACCCCACAGTGTCAGTGTTTTTGGTATTTAATGTGTGCATGGCATTGGGCATAATCATCTCTTGTTTATCCAGGTTTATTAGTGAAATGTGTTCTAGATATGTGCTTTGATATATAGTTTTGATATCTGTTGTTCTAATATTTGTTGTCTTCATCATCTTTATTTGACCTGATATTGTTTCATAATTTTGTCTTGACATTTGCCATCATATTTGTATGTTAGATTTGTTTTGATACTTGCTATATTGTGCTGGACACTGGCCCTTGCATTAGCACTCACATTAATATTGTGTGGCGTGATGGCGGTCGCTCCTAACTCGTCCCAACAGGTGCTCTTTGTGCACCAGCAGATGTTCCAGGTGCAGCTGAACGAGGGGCCCCTGACCAAGCTGGCGGTGGCCATCATCATGTCGGCTCTGTTTGTCTGGGTCAACTGCCTCCTGCTCTTCACACTCAGCCGCAAGCAGGTGTTCCGCGAGACGCCTCGCTATGTGCTCTTCTCGCACATGCTCTGTAACGACTCCATCCAGCTGCTGTTCACCTCGCTGCTCTACATCCTGTCCATGTCCTACCTGCAGATCCACAAAGCCGCCTGCTGCCTGGCGCTCTTTGTGTCCAGCACCACTTTCCTGAATGCGCCACTCAACCTGGCGCTTATGTCTCTGGAGCGCTATGTGGCCATCTGTTTCCCCCTGCACCACGCCACCGTGGCCACCCCCACCATCACTGCCCTCGCCATCCTGCTCATTTGGTTCCTGGGCGGCGTCAATGTGGTGATTGACATTCTGCATGCGTTGGTGCTGGACCCCAGCTTCTTGGGCCAGAGCATGTTCTGCACGAGGGAGCGTATCTTCATGGCAGCGTGGCAGGCTGAGGTGTTCCAGGGCTTCAACGCCTTCTACTTCGTGATCGTGACACTGATCATCATCTTCACCTACATCAGTGTGATGATTGCGGCCCGCCGCTCGGCGGCCACCGATAAAGAGTCTGCTAAGAGAGCCCACAAGACCCTACTGCTGCATCTCATCCAGCTGGGCCTCTGCCTGAACTCATTTCTATATGGCATCATCGAGAGAGCCTTGGCTCTGACCAGCAGCAGCCGTCTCTTCATGGACCTGCGCTACGCTAACTATCTCTTTATTCTCATCCTGCCTCGTTGTCTGAGCCCCCTGATCTACGGCCTGAGAGACGATGCTGTTCGGCCCTTATTCCTCTACTATGTCAGGTGTGGATCCCAAAAGGTCAAACGCTCCGTAGCTGCACACTGGATGTAGGGCACCAATGTAGCTGTCATTCACATCACTTAAGTACTAGCAGACATGCAAGGATTTCTCTGTTTCTGTTTGTGTCTGCTCTCATTTCCTGTTCATGAACATGTGTACTGACTGGCTCCCTGCCCGTATGGAAAAGTCCTGTGATGAAGACACATATTCTTCATTACATCTCTGAATAATCTGTCCCCACACATAATCTTTAGAACCCCAGATTATTTCCTATACATAGTCTATAGAATCTCATCCCAGATTTCTATGTGGTTGAATATGGTGTATCCTATTCTATAGAGTTTATGTATTATCAAGGCATTGCACTCTCTAGACAAGCGCTGCATTACACTACTAAAACAGGTGTAGACACACGCTACACTGTTCTACCTTATTATTTATTTGGTATCATGTTTGAAATAAATATGTTTTAAAACCCTTGATGGCCCAAATGTGTTTTAGTTTTTCAATAGAGCAGGTTATGTTACACAGCCCACTGCTGCAATATGAGAATAAGCAGTACTGCAGCAAACAATTCTGTTTTATTCAAATATTTAAACACGTAAATATATCATGTAGGAGAAAAGGACACACTTTTATCAAGTAACAGAGTAATGTAGGTTTAAAACTAAAAACAGAGAACAGTTCAGAATTTTTAGAGCAATTTAGATTTGAAATGGGGTTAAATTGTTGAGGGTTGACCTTTTAGCCAATAGTATCAGTGATTTTGGTGCCAAGAATTTTAGAAGATTAGAATATTTGCCAAGAATACTCTGTATGTAACCTCTGTTTGTGTCAAAAGATCTACTGTGTACTGCACAATATATCAGTACAATTTGGACTCTCATAAATCTGTGTAACCACAATGGGGAACCTGTCCTTGTGTTGTGTTTTGTTAGCTACTCACAATGAGTTCTCAGTCTCTGTGCTGTATTTGCAAGCCAGCCTTAATGAATAATTAGTCCTACATTTGTTTGCTCTTGTTTACTGGCCAGTTTTACTGAATAATCGGCTCAAAATCTGTGTTGGATAACCTCTGTAATGAATAATCAGACCAGTAAGGAACTCCAGCTCCTGCAGCAGCTAATTTAAACCAGTTGATGAGTGATGGGGTGGCGATGAAACTGGCCATGGTCACGCTGGCCACGCTGGCACAGTCTTGCTCTTCTTCATGGTCTTTCATTTGTTGCAGATCTCAAAGGCCATCTGTGCGCTGATCATATACATGTCCACGGTCACTTACCGTAACTCTGCTTTGAATATCACCGTCATATCTCTAGAGCGTTATGTAGCCGTATGCTTTCCACTGAGACACAGTGAGATGATCACACACAACGCAACTTCTGTTCCAATTGGTGTTATGTTCTACCTCCATAAGATATACTTTTTTAATCATGTTGTCGACTACAACTACCAACTACACATAGAAAAATGGCCACTTCTCCTCATAGAAGATACACTTCAAGCAATAATAATAATTCACAACTTAGACCAATTTAAGACCTAAATTAAATTCATTTTAAATGCTGGCTGCACAATATTTAATTACATTTATGTCATATTAAGGCATTAAATAGCCAAGAAATACCTGGCAGCAAATCGTTTTGCTCAGCTAGTACATCTAACCACAAGCCATAGGGCGTCAGTAGGTCTTCTTCAATCCCTTAAATTAATATTTATAAATTTTAGACTTTTAAGACCATGCAGAGTCCCTGTCTTCGTCTGAACGTGTCTGCCTAATGCTCATTAGATATTCAATATTCTTGTGAATGTATGAATTTTTGGCATACATTTCAAACTTCAGTTGAACAAAAACAAGTGCTACTCTTGTGAAGTCACAGATATTTTATATTTTGTGTTAAAAGTGTGTTGCTCTCTGTTTAATTCCTCATACTCGTCCTAAGTTACTTAGCTCAATGAGGAGACCATGCAGCAGTTTATTCACCTGGAAAAAAAACAGGCTATTAAAGACTAAACATTTTGAATTTAAAAATATGTGAATTGAAGTTCTCCCAGAAAGACTGAGAGAGCAAAATGATCAATTATTTAATGAGAACAAGTAATACAGAGTTATTCAAATAGAAAAGTCTTTGGCGTAGGTCCCGTCCGTGGTCCAGGATTACAAGAATCTTGACCTGGCGGATCTTACCTGGTTTAAGCTGGCAGGAGCAGAGCCTACGTCCAAAAATAAAGTAAGGATACCCACTGGAGACAAAGTTAAAGGCGCATTCTGTTTGAAGACTATGAAAACATTAGATCATGTGAAACATTTTAAACGAGGGGATGAACAACATTTTGTGCAAGGTGGTTAAACGCATAGACCATAATTAGGTAAAGTTTTTTTAGATGAAAGTGATAGCTTCCCAGCGCTCGGGTGCGGAGATCCTGCGTGAGCTGCTCGAAACTTGGACCAGAGGAGGTGAAATGTGAGCGGCAAGCCCATTTTAGACAAGTCACTTGATGGAAACCCATGCAGCTTGCACAGAGCTTGCTGAAGCTCATTCTACACAGGAACAGAGCCGTTAAATGAAATCCATGCACCTTGTACGGATCTTGCAGAAAGTCCATACTAGGCGAGGGAGAGGTCAATATATAAGATACTAAGTGGCTGGTACAGAGCTTGCGGAAAGCTCTTGGTATACAGGGACAAAGACATTAAATAAAATCCTATGCCGCTAGACATGACTGAATGCAATATATAGAACCTATGCGGCTCGTACGAAGCTTGTAGAAGCTCTTACTAGGTGGATACGAGGACATTAAGTTAATCCTATGTGGCTTGTGCGGAGCTTGCTGAAAGCTCGTACTAGGCAAGGATTAAACATTATGCAAAATCCTATGCGGCTTCAACAGAGCTTGCAGAAAGCTTGTACGTTGACATGATCAAAGACATGGGGAATCCTATGCGGTGTGTACGGAGCTTGCGGAAAGCTCATAAGCAATGACAGACATTAAATGTATCCTAGGCGGCTTGGAAGGAGCTTGCTGAAAGCTCTTACTACGCAAGAACAAATGCAATAGATAAAACCTATTTGGCTTGTATGGAGCTTGTAGAAGCTCTTACTAGGCAGGAACAAGACATTAAGTTAATCCTATGCGGCTTGTACGGAGCTTGCGGAAAGCTCATAAGCAATGGCGAAGACATTAAATGAATCCTATGCGGCTTGAACGGAGCTTGCTGAAAGCTCATACTAGGCAAGCACAAAGACGTTAAAAATAAGATCCTCTGCGACTTGTACGGAGCTTCCAAAGCTCGGCTAAACCACTTAGTAAAGAAGCTGCAATATGCTTGAGTAAAAAATGGTTGAAATGAATGTATGTTATATGTATATACGGGAGATATAGAGCAAATGCAAATTAAAGCATGTATCGAACCACCGGCAGTTAATCGCAGCAAAGCGTGATGGCGAGCAGCTTTTGATCTTCGAGTACGAGGCGTCAATCAGATCATATATAGGACTCGAAAGCTCGATGAAACTCGATGAAGACCACCTTCCCAGGCGTTTGATTGAGTCGGACAACCCTCGCTCTGCTGCTGATGTTGCTACTCTGATTCGAAATGAATGACCAATGTAGGAAGAGGGAGGAAGGCTGCAACTTTTGACAACTAAATCTGTTCTAAACCATTCTCTGGTCATGGGTAGCCCGCTAGGAAGAATGAAAAGGGGTGATTCAGGGGAGGAAACAGGACGTGACTTGAGAAAGTTAATCATAGAACTGAAAGGGCAAAGTGAGTCATCAATTTTAGATATCTTAGATATACTAACACCAGGACCAGAAACGTCAGTTTTATAATGCTTAAGAAATAGAGTGTAGTATGAAGCAGAGAAAAGAATATCAGAAAAGGACAACCCCCGAGAAGGTGAAAAGTGTTCAGTTGTAGAAGTGAATTTCCCTGGGCGCATGAAACCGTAGAATGCCATAAGGAAAACTGCTTTGAGCATGCCATTTAAATAGTGTGGAAAGCCCAGAATGCAGTGAAGACACTAATTTGTTCAAAACGTCCAGTGTGATAGGCAAACATTTATCTGGGGCCCTTGGCATAGATTTAGCAATACCTTTAAGAAGTAGCTGGACAGCGGGCGTTGAGAACAGACTGGGGAAACCTGGATCATGAAGTCTAGCGTGAAATTGAATGCCAGCTAGAATCTTATGAATAGAGGAGATATTAAAATTATGAGACTGGAAACTCTGTACCACGAAAGCACAGACTGTAGAAACTGACATGGGATGGAGTGGCAGACTGAGGGAGTGGCAAAAGAGACTAAACCAGGACCAGACCATATTATAAGACTTGGCTGTAGAGGGAGCAACCTTTAGATATATACAATTTAACAGAATTCAAAGTCGTTAAAGCGATTCAGTTCAAGGTCAGAACGGAGAGGCGTGGGCAGGGTGCTGGATCCTTGTCCGCTGCAGGACATAGACATCGGAACGCCTGCAAGTGAAATCAAGAGAGTGCATCAGCCAAGACGTTGCGGTGGCCCAGGATATGCTTGGCTTTGATTATAATATCATGAAGGACAGACTGCCATGTCAAACGTCTTAGTAAAGACATGATACGATGACATGAAGAGCGCCGCTTGTTAATAATAGAGACAACTGCTTCGTTATCGCAGAACATTGTAATACATTTACGAGACCAGGCTTTTTCTATGCTCCTAATTGCTGCAGATTAGAAATGTAATGTTA
This sequence comes from Tenualosa thibaudeaui, assembly GCA_027481765.1. NCBI lineage: Eukaryota > Metazoa > Chordata > Actinopteri > Clupeiformes > Clupeidae > Tenualosa > Tenualosa thibaudeaui. Next base: position 27,138,513 of record JAIFZK010000009.1, on the reverse strand, counting down.
TCCGGGGTATTCAACAATAGTCGCGGTGTTCACTTGCGGCAGGAGTCATAATTTGCATTTGGGTGACAGATTTCATTGTTGCGCTTCGTTCCACTGTCTTTTCCACGCAATTTAACTGAGCCCATCTGAATCAAACATGTTAAATATTATCTTTGGTACTCATAACCAACTCCCAATTGTGCCAATGTCTGTAGGTTTGGCCTGTTCAATCTTGTTGTAAAAGATAAAAGCTGCTAACTTCCTTAAGATGGATTGTACATTCCTGAAACCCCAGCGGCTGGTGGGTCCCCTAACAAGACAGGTCTTCATTTTTTCCCAATTTTTTAAGATTACTTTTGACATTTAGATTTGCCACCCTTAAGGTGAGGCCATCTTAATGATATTCAATATTAAACAGGTGCCACGAAAGGCTTCCACAGGTGGGTTACAGTTAATAATAAAGTATCCATTTATTAACACCATCATCTTTACTTTGAGTTGTCTTCCTCTATTGATCATTAGGCCTATCACCATTATACATATGGTTCAATTCTTGTCTATGTTTCTTTTTACAGTTGACACATATTGACCAGCACATGACCAGAACAGGTAGTATATATTATATTGTAAAAAGTTTGACAGCCATAAAGTGTTGTCACTGAATCATTTATTTGATATTAACACATAAATCATGAACACGTAGAACCAAGATAACATAAAAACTGTAGAAATGGGCACAAAATATGAAAACTCATTCCTTTGTGTAAAACACAACATGTGGTAGGATGAGTTTTTTCTGGAGCCATTGTGACCTTGTTGGCAAGGATATCATACTGCTCCCACAGAAAGGATGACCTCCTGCAGAAAGCAACATAATGGTTGATGGCACTCTGCAGGGTGGAAGCGACTGGAGCTTATTTATTTGCCCCCTGCGCAAAGTTTTATGTTCACAGGGACCAGAGACAAGTTCCTTGTTTCATGGTGCTGGCAGCTTAGAGAAGAGCAGAGAGATGTGAAGGTGAGCGTTTCAACATCCTTCACTGTTGCTGTGGCTACTTGTGAAACATTGCATTCAGCATTAACTTGATGTGCCCCAGACTTCAGTATTTCATGATCAAACAGCTGCTCCAAGATCAAAGCTCTTTGCCTGTATGTCGTCCTGTTAACTCCACTGACAACCATGGATTTCACCAGATCCAGCTCAGGTTTGTTAGTCCCTTGCACATATCTGCTAAATATTTCGATGTCACAATAGGCGCAGCAGAGGCATTGGCAGAATGAATCGAATGCGCACATGTTCACTACAGACAGTTGTGCTTTTCCAGTGCTTGAAGAGGCCTTCCTTCAAGTTTTTAAAATTCAGCCTCAATATCTGCTGAACTGGCCGTGATGTGGACACTTTTAAAGTGTGGGACCATGACTGCAGTCCAAAGTGGAAAATAAACTGCCATTCTGATCACGTGGGGTTCAGGGAGAAAGTGCAAGTTGTCCCGGTCACCATCATTGGAGGCCAAATACAGGCTCTCCTCACATATTTCCGATGCCCACCTTTGAGCATCAGTTTGGCACTCCTTCATTTGACCCATCTTCTCATCCGCTCCACTTACCATTGGATCGACAGTCTCCTTCTCCTCATCTGATGAACCTTTGGCAATGAGATCTGTGATAGCCAGCTTACAGGTTTCTGAACTGACAGGCATACCTTGCTCATCCATGCCCTCAGATTCACTGAAAGCAATAATGGCAATTGACCGGATCAGCTGCCTGGCCTCATCAAGAGATGTGATCTGGACAAGCTGGCCTATAGCCCTCAAATAGAACTCCCTCACACGGTTACTTTTTTCAGAGGCACTCCATTGGCTGATCAATTTTATGCTAGCGTGTAAGTAGCCTGAAAATTTGTGGGTTCGAATCCCAGCTGCCACCGTTGTGCACTTAACCCTAAGTTGCTCTAGGGGAGACTGGCCCTCAACAATTGATAGTTGACAAAATGTAAGTCGCTTTGGATAAAACCGTCTGTTAAATGCATAAATATAAATATATATATAATATATATATAAATATATCGAGTTTTTAAAATTCAGCCTCAACATTTGCTGAACTGGCCATGGGCAACATCCACTCTAATGTAGCAGGAGGCGTAGTGTGTTGGACTGTCTACTTTCTCAGCAGCACTCCGAAGCACTGATTGATGTAGGACGTCAGGGCAGGCGGTGAACGCCTTGACAAGTCCTCCCAATAACACGAGAGAGAAGTCACTCACTGCTTCCAATGGCACAGCTGCACCACTTTTTTGCCAGTTAACCAATCTGCAATTGCACCAATGTCATGGCATTCTGAGAGCATCTGTACAATTGGAATGTGCACACCTGGTGAGGAGAGGACACCTGTTTGTTTGTTTGTGCCTGTTGCATCAAAACTGACAGTAGACCCGCTAGTCTTTGACATTGTCTTGTAGACCTGACGCTGAGAGAGGGTGCAACGGGTCCAACGTCAAATATGCTACCATTGTAAGGCACACTGTATTTCATGGTCTGAAGAGAAATTATTGGATGCATATGGCCAAGCTCCTTAAGTCCCTTTTCATGTGTGGCTGGGTTCTGGGTCACACTTATCCATCATTTCATTAGAAGCTGCAGACATGTGACACTTTTCTGCCTTCCCACAGCTCCTCTGAGACCTGGTTTCTGTATGTGCCTGACAACTTCCTCTTCTTCCCCCCTAGGTGGTGGTGATGCACAATCTTCTTTATTTCACAGTGTGACACCATAGGTGTGCCATTTTGTGGCAAGCTCTCACTGTAAATGCTTAGTGGGGAGTTACACTGTGTTCAAACTCCAATTATGGCACTTCAGGATGCCATTTGGGTATACCTTCCCCCTTTTAAAAGCAATTGTGCAAGGGCATTTACTGGCCTCTCAGATTTTCTTATTTAATTTGAAGATACAGGTTGTTGGTCTACCTGCTGGGCATTCCTGCCTGACGCACCTCCGCCGGTGCCCTTTGAGCAAGTGTGCCCCCCTCTACACCTCCGGGGATGAACGGGTCGTCAGCTGGGGACCACGACTCATACATGTTTCGCTCCTTTAACCCCAGTACATCTCCTGGTGGCAGAGTGATGGCAGGGATCTCTCCCTGCCACCCCCTGCTGTTGCCCTAGGTGTTAGGCCTCCACCCTCAATCCCTCCTCCTTAGCCACAACCAGAAGCTGCCCTTGCCTGCCTCCTCTGCCAGCTCCTTGGTGGCTTTCCAGCACCGTGCAGCAGGCAGGAGGCGAACAGTTGAGTTGAGTTTAGAGAATGTGTCCTCGTGTTCTCTTTTGTTTGAGGGGCCAGATGTGTCATTGTACATCACATGTTCCACCCAGTCATCATTCCACGCATTCCATTCCATGTGTAACTAGCTAAATGTTAATTTCATTTGTGTTTTGAGTGTGCTTAGTGTGTTTCTTGTCATCAGAGCAGTCAACAGATTTAGCCTCCAAATCAATTTCCTGGACTTCATCAGTGCTGTCATCACTCTCATTATTTTCTGAATGTATCCTTAAGATTTTCCAGCTATCGTATCTATTTAACTTAACAATTGTGTCCAGAGTTTTGGGTTATACTGTTCCTCTAAGCTGCTTGCTAGATCAGCCCACACGGTGTCTGAGGGACCAGCAGTTTTCTCCTCCTGTACAACTCTATCTGGGGCAGTAGTGATCAACTTTATGATTTCATATTAAGGTGATGGTGGCATCTGGTGTAAATAAAAGTAGACTGTCATTGTCTGGGTGTAGTTGCTATGTGACTTTAAATCAGACATCAATATATAGAGACATAAAACATTTAAAATCAGTGTGTGGGTTTCAGTCAGTATGGAGTTACCTTGACAATATGGCTGTACTCATGGCTGTAGAAATGGTTTGTATTTTCTGTAAAAAGGTTATAAAAGGTTAGGAGACACTGAGTTTTGTACAACACAGCTACAAAAGGTGGAGTTTTCAGTCAAATCTATATGGCATTGCTCAAAGGCACCCCATCCTGTAGCAAATTGATACATTTCAGTGTTTTCCCAGTCTAGTGGACAGTCTAGTAGTACTGTTTAACATTCAGCACTTCTTTCATAGTACAAATAAACTATAAACTACATGTTTGTATTTGTATTGTACAGTAGGCTATTTGTTTGTAGGCAAGGAAATTGAACATACTTGTATAGGCATAGTAGTGTTGTCAAAATATCACCCTTAACTACCTCCAAGTAACCAATGTAGATGCATTTTTAAAAGATTAGAACGGTGGTATACCTGTCTAGGATGGACTTTTTCTCTCTGAACCTTGGATACAATTGGGCGCAATATTGACTTTAATTTTCACTTTTGGCATGCCCCCATAGGTTGGCTTTACATGCCATTCTGATATGCTGGCCTACTCGGTCATTATTGTGCCAAATATTCTTGTTATAACTGGTAACACAAATCAGCATGGTTATGGATTAAACAGGACCGGCATTCTCCTTATATTGCGATACCAATATTGATCAGTAAGTAGTTGGAGTGGCCCATGGAGGATGCCACTCTCTATATGCTACACAGGGACACTAGGACAAAGGAGGCAGTGCTGTGAAAGTTCTGTTTTTTAATTTCTCCAGCACCATCCAGCCCCTCCTGTTGAGAGACAAACTGCAGAAGATGGGAGTTGTTTCACATTTGGTGACCTGGATTACTGACTACCTCACTAATAGACCCCAGTTTGATAGACTGGGAGACCTAATTTCAGAAACTGTGGTCAGCAGCACTGGTGTGGCACAGGGGACAGTTCTCTCACCTTTCACCTGTTCACCCTCCCGACTTCAATTACAACCAGAGCCACTGACACTCTTGGCAGGGCCCGGGACAAAATACTCTGAATACTCTGAACAGGCTCCTATCAGTAATGGACAATGATCACGATCCCCTCCAGAGCACTATCTCCAAACAGAGAAGCATGTTTAGTAGCAGGCTGCTACCTTTCGTATGGTCAACTGAGAAGTTGCATGGACCATCCAGCTCTATAATGCCACACTGAAGAGGAAGTGTGAGTTGGACTGGTGTGTCTGAGAGGATACATTTCACATCATGCCAGCCCCTTCAGTCCAAACATAACAATGGCTTTCTGGCCCATACCCCCATCTCAAAATGCAATTCTAGTGCAGAAAGTAGGTAAGTAAGTAAGTAAGTATGTATGTATGTATATATGTATGTATGACAGATAAAATTAAGTTTTAGCTTTTGTAGATAGTGAAGTGAAACTATTTCTTAACTGTGTGACAAGAAGCTGAACTCTGTTTCTTGTTACCTGGCTCTGCTCTTGTGTATTTAAGCACTTGTGTTCCTCCAGTCCTTTGTCAGTCTTAGTTCACATGTGACGTGTTGTGGTGTTTACTCTGGTGTTAAGTATAAGTAAAATGATTTGTTTACTGAGATTGTGTGTTTGGTTCCTCATTTGCAAATGTCAATCAAAAAATCCTGCTCAACAAACACTTTCATATTTCACCTTTCAACAAAGATGAGGTTTAGACTTCAGTACCTTAGTGTCCCTAACAGCAGCAATCACGCAGTGCTCACTCACATCATTACCAAAAGCGCCAATTAAATGGCCTACATTGGGTCGGTTCATGTGTATGCTATGGAATCCAGCTCTGTCAGTGCCCCTGCTGCTGTTCACTATTCCTACCAATCTAGAGCAGATTTGGTTTAACCTCATGAAAGCATTTGGAAAATGCAGTTAAGTACAGTTAGGTTTGGTTAAGTTTTTGCTCAAAAACATACTTGAGTGTGAGTATATGTACGTTTTTTTTAAAGGAATTTAAAGGGGACTCTTTAAAAATAACTATTATGCATGCACTTGAATTACTACCACCCCTGACTGGTGCTTGGCCAAAGACTGGACCCACTTCCTCAAGTGTGATAACACAGCCTCCGTACCACATTACAGATAAATAATGTGAAGATATCTCCATGCAACATCCACGGATGACTGCCTACCTCTAAAGAAGACCCGTGAGAATTCTTAGATGGATATTTACAGGAAGACAGAGTCTATCATTGTGACATCCCACATGCCTTTAAAAGTGAGTGGACACAGTATCTTTCACACATCTTTCACTGCTTCTATGATGAGTGGGCTTCTTGCCTGGCTCAGGGTTGTGGGAACAGTCGTCCATGTAAGCATTTTAAATGTAAACACATTTCATGTATTATATGATGTGTTCATCATAGTGTCAGAGTGTGTAATCGGGTGGCTGTTGACATTTCATTTCAAACCACATTTGATGTTTTTAATAATTTGATTTGTTCTAGTATTTTAATGTGTCTTGTTACTTTACTTTTTTCCCCTCTCTGTAAAGACTATATATATAAATTATTTTAGTTCACAGTAAGTGAAAGTTATTTGTTATTTGTTATGTTATTTGAGCTTTTTTGCTCAGAATTACTCTATGAGGACAGGAAATCTTATATAATTATATGTTTAAATTCTAATTGGAATTCTATACTCCACTTCTGATTTTTAAGTTCTGTATGTATATAGCAATTTATGCCTGTGGAAAATTCCTCCAGTGAAGGTCCTTTGCTGGTGCATCAGCAGATGTTTAAGGTGGAGATGCATGAAGGTACACTCTCTAAACTTGTTGTGTCCATCTTAATGTCCCTGCTTTTCACCTGCATCAACAGCATCATGTTTCACACTCTCTTAAGTAAGCCTGTGTTTAGAGAGCTGCCGCGCTACATCCTCTTTGCCCACATGCTCTGTAATGACACAGTTCAGTTAATGTTTTCCATGTTGCTGTATGTTCTGTCTATGAGTTCCCAACTGATTCCCAAGGCTGTCTGTGCACTCATTGTCCTGGTGGGAGTGACTACATTTCTCAATGCTACATTGAACCTGGCAGTAATGTCCCTTGAGCGCTATGTAGCTATTTGTTTTCCATTGAAACACAGCGAGATTGTGACCCAAAGAGCAACAGTTGTTTCTATTGTGTTCATCTGGATCTTTAGTTCCATAAATTTTTCAATAGATATTCTATATGCACTTATCATGCATCCCAATTCATTTAAAGACCTCATGTTCTGTACTCGAGAGAGGTTAACTCTGTCGCCATGGCAAATAGATGTGCTTCATGGATTCAATTACTTCTTCTTTGTGTCTGTAACAGTCATTTTGATTTTCACTTATATTAATGTTGTGGTTGCAGCTCGATCTGCCTCCACTGACAAAAAATCTTCCAAGAAGGCTCATATGACTATTCTGCTTCACTTTGGTCAGTTAGTGCTCTGTGTTAACACATCTATTTTTGGGACCATAGAGAGAGCCTTGGCTATGACCGGCAGCACTCGCCTGTTCATGGACCTGCGCTACCTGAACTTTCTCTTTGTTCTTCTTCTGCCTCGGTGTCTGAGCCCCCTGATCTACGGCCTGAGAGACGATGCTGTTCGGCCCTTATTCCTCTACTATGTCAGGTGTGGAACACAAAAAGTCAAGCCCTCTGTAACTGCACATTAGAAGATTGTGTGGTATTGTATAGCAGTAAATGACCATCAGTCCAGAAAATAAAAAATATTTTATTTGAGAAAACCAAACAAACATTTAAATTTCCTCAGCAAGGTGCTTGTTGTAGAAAGCCTTATATGCTTAAAACAAGGAAGAAATAGTGCATAGTGTCTTTAGAAGTAGACCTAATTAATTTGCTTAGGCTTTGTAGCCTTTTTGACTTTTAATCTTAGGTCATTTCACAGCTTTCTGTTACGTCATGTAAGTACTAATCATATAAGTCATCATGAAATGCAAATATATCTTGTTACAATGAGCGCGTTGTTGTGTTTTTTCACTGTTGTAAAAATCGAGCTTAGTAAAGAAGTGAACCTTGAACCGTAATTTTGGCATTTGCTTATACAAGGGGGTTGTAGCTTGCCATTACAGTCATAAACAGAATAAGCTTCAAATGTGTCATCAGTAGTATACTACTTGTTTGTTTTATATATATATATATATATATATATATATATATATATATATATATATATTTCTTGCCCGTGTAGTGGTCAGTAGGGTTTTTACCCTTATGTCTATTTACTTTCAAAGCACTGGATTAACTTTTCATATTTTGTCTTAATTTTTTCGTCTTCTTTTTTTTTATAATTACATTATCGCCTATTTCTTACTTCTTGCATTGGAGCTGACTTTTACTGTAATCTCACTTTTTCCTGAATAAAAATAACTCTATATTTGGTAAAAGGCACAGGTGTTTCGTTAGCCTCACAGATTTCTCTCGCCCCCTCTGAGACTTCTTTGCACTGTGGACCATACTTCACTGAAGTGACCCAAGGTTTAGAGGTAAGCTGGCTGCTTATTAATGAGAAGCCAATGAGGTTATAAACCAGTTGTAGCACAGAGTAGCGTCTCAGCTCGAGAGCGTCTCAGCTTTCCAACGTGAGATTCCAGTGAGCAACCATAAAACGCTTCAACGTTTACATGATCACAACTGGCAATAATCAGATGAGTGGAATAATCCATTATTAGGGACATTCCAGAACTAGAGGTGATTTGCTGTCCTAAACTGTCCTAAAGCTAATTATAATAATTTGCTGGAAAAAAATGGTTCCTTTGCAGGATTAAAAATATTGCAAAAAAATATTTTTTTTTCTTCTGTTCCCCCAAACTTTTACAGAAATTTTAAATCTAAAATAAGTCTTAAATTTATTGTCTCTTGCAGCATTTAGATTACGTGTAAAGTTAAACCATGCAACACTGTTACTCACATTTTAAATATAATGTAATAAATTATTTCTTTTTAGTATACTTATAATTATTCAAAATATAATTAATTTGAGAGGAGGCCTTTATACTGTTGCTTAAATGTCAACAACAGATTAGCAATGCTATGCTTCATAAGAGAATAACAGGTAAAGGAGGCATTTACTACTACTGGGTTTATTACCTTAGCGAACTGGATGTTGTTGTCATGTGACTTTAGGAATATCAACAGGTGTCTCAAAGTGTGGGTGACGGGGAACTCACAGTTCTTACTGTAGCCTTTTAAAGTTAGGCCCCATTCACCGTCAGCACACCATACAGACATTTTATTTCTGAATATAACGGACTGATAGATACCTGATTGCTGCAGCAGTCTCATTGTCTTCTCCACTCCCTTGAGCAGCAGACAGGGATCTGCTGCCCAACAGATTATCCAAGTCAATAAACAGTGTGCATGTAAAAACACTCAGTGTTGTAACATGAAAATCTCTTGTCATGAGATGAAATGCAACTATTACAAAAGAACATAATTAGGTTTTATGGAATAGGCCTACTTTATGTAGAGCCTAATGAGTTGTGTTTGTGCTTCCATGAGTGCTAATGAATGTAGTATGAAGTAGCAACACTGCTCGTGCCCTTGCAATTAATTTCAACTCAACAGAATCCATCAATAAAACAGGTAATGTCAGTATGTCTGTTCAAAACATTAAAAAGATCATCACAATATCCATTTAGAGAAAAGTAAATAATTCAGATATAGGAGATGTAACGCATTGTTTAATATAAAGCTATATTCCTCTACTGCATCAGGTGTGGTCACAAAGTCAGCAGCTGGAGCTACATCTAAGTGACATTTCAGGCAAACTTGTAGCTAAACTGTTTTCACCATAATAACCAGTCAAATACTCCCTCAAAAATTTGATTATGTTGACTTATGCTATATTGAGTTTGGCTGTCTTTTGCGGCCAGCACTATGCTTCAACAAAACCAAAACGTTATTAATATTTTTACTTACTAATAAAGCTCAGAATAGCACTACATTTCAGTAGTAGTGTTAACAAAGTCTCTACACCTAGTACCAAGAACATTGTAAGTGTGTGTACTGAAAGTACCACTAATTACACCAAACTTTGGTTGTCACGTGACACTTTGTTGCTGGAACACACTCTGTTCACAGAAGAATGCTTAGGCTTTATCAACGTTTTACAAACAATTATTAAGTTATAAACAGAAAAGCCTACATGCATTTCTGTAACTAATCTTCACTGGACTCTTTCAATTTGCACTGAATTCGGTAATGGACATATGGACTTTGCCACAACATAGATCGGAAGATCGAGAAGATGAACTTTCAATACGTTTGCTAAATTCTCTGCAATTTGTTTTAAGTGTAGAGACATTGTCGCCCCTACCCTTTTGGGTTTTGAAAATAAAATGTTTGGCCCGCAGAAATTCCATGTTCAAATACATGAACAAATCCTTTTAAACCAGGTGAGCTGGGACTTGACAATGCCTGAAAAGGTGTGTTTAGGGTGGTGGCTGTTCTTGTAAAACAGGGCGTGCGTTTCTGTGTCCTTGATTTTTAGGGGGGGCCCTTTGAAAGTGAGACTTGCATTACTTAAGACACCAACTACATGAAAGACAGTCATGAGAGTTGATAAAACCACACCATAGAGTGACAGAAAATACTATATACTAAATATTTATTTGAACATTGATCAACAGAGAAGAATATGCAGCCACTTACACTTTACTAAACATGCATTGTTCATAGTTTATCAGTAACCACCAATGTTCAGTATACAAAGTTTGGATATAGTATAGACTAATAAAATTATTACAGAAAATCCAAACTTTGTATAGTGCCCCCCTAACTGTCCTAGCCTAATATTGGGGTGCACTCCTGAGTTCTTTAAATACGTAAAGTGTAACACCAGCGTTTTTTGATTGTAGGCTGTTTTTCTGCATGGGCACGATTCAAATGTTGGTGTAAAGAAAAAAATATGTCGCTAGCTACCTTCTATAGTTTTACCGTTGTTCGTGTTTTCAGCCCGATGGCTTTCAGTTAGTGAGGCTGAGGCACTTAGGTAGATGCACTGAAGTCTGTTTTTAAAACACTTCGAAGTCTTGACATCGCATGACACTTTGGGTACCGTATTATCAGGGTCTTTACAGATTAACTTTAGCATAGAGAACATTGTTGCTGTACACAGACTTTAGTAAAACATATTTTTCCTAAGACTGCACATTACCTATTCTGCAACTTCCTTTTGCCGTCATTTTACATCAAAAGTCAGAATAAAAGTCCATCACCGAACCCAACATCAATGTGCAAATTCCTATTAAACTGTCTCTGATTTAGTAGAGAAAAAATGTGGAGAGCTATTGCAAAGCTTTTGCCATGAACAACTAAGTGGGCTAATCATGCATCACCCCCTTTTTCCATTAATTTCATTAACTTTTATTCTGACTTTCATCCAGGCCTGTTTGATACTTTCCTGGGAGATCTCTAAAATACTGGGGAAAAATATTAGGACTATCACATTATGCCTGCCTACACCCCTCACTTGAACCAGCAGTAGTAGATGCATTCAATAGAAATGACAGAACAGAACAAGGGTGAGGATAAGCCAGACCTTCCGTCAACGCTCCTGTTTTCTGTCTAGAGAACTGCAACTATCACTGTGACATGACCGTTCGACCTATCCCCCCAATGGCCAGTTAATCCACTGTCCCACACCTACCTAATGCCCCCAATGGCCAGTGAATCCACTGTCCCACCCCTACCTAATGTCCATGATCTCAACAGACTCCACCAGGCAGTGGGTCTTTTCAATGGGATGTCCAGGGGAGGCCCATATGGTCGACTTTGGGTTTTTAGCACCCCCTGCCACAGAGGGGCATGTGGCAGGGACTATTGCCCACTCTGCAGGGGTGACCACCAAGTCCCACATTGTTGGAGAGTGTCCGCATGTTGAGGTAGACGCTATTGGAAAAATGATCCATTGTATCCTTGATATCGGCTCTCAAGTCACACTGGTGAGTAAAGCCTTCTTTACAAGATATTTTGGTGATATTGACATGAATTGTGCCCATGACTCCTCGTGGCTAACTTTACGAGACGCTAATGGATTGCAGATACCATAAGTTGTTGATTTTGCTGTTGGGGGTGCTGATGGTGGTGGTTGAAGATGGGGGTGGTTGAAGCCTTCTCCATCTGGTAGAGGGTCACGGCTGCCAGGCCTATCAGCCCTTTCCAAGGGGTTGCTCGACTGACATGGCAACCGCCGGTGGTTATCCCCTGAGTCTGAGACGGTGGTTTGGGCTCAACTTCAGGAAGGAGCCCCCAATACAGTCCACAATGCGTTAATAGAACCCCTCGAAGATCAGGACGGGGAATGGTATGTAGCCCGGTCCCCAGTGGTGGTGAGTGGAGGTAAACTTCCAATAAGGATGTGCAACCCAAATCCCTATCCTGTAGAAGTCCCACTGCGATGGCTTTTGGCTAAGGTGACACAGATTGACTAGTGATGTCCAAATAGGAGGTGATCTAGTGGTCCAGTCTGCCAGCCCCTACAGATCCTCATCCCGTCTTTGCTATTGAGGGAGATAGCCTGAGCCCTGAGGAACACCAGCTCATACAGCTCGTAAAAAGGTGTAGATGCGTATTCACTTCGTGACGATGATTTCAATAGAACCAACATAGTACAGCATCAGATACCCACAGGTGCTGCTCCACCCTCTTGAGAGCGCTACCGTCCGGTCCCCGAAGCCTGTTTCCGGAACTCAGGACTCTCCTTCAGGGCATGCTAGACAGTGGAGTGGTCCGTAAACGCTCCAGTCCATGGGCAGCTCTGGTTGTCCTGGTCAAGAGGGACGGCAGTTGGAGATGTGTAGACTATTGTGTATTTATAAGACTATTGTGTATTTTCTTTTTTTTTGGCGGAGACAAGACATGACATGTTTTGCGGAGACAAGACATGACATGTTTTGCAGAGGCAAAACATAAACAGCAAACCTGTCCTATAAAAGCTGTGAGTCTAAAGTTGGAGTGTTTGTACCTGTTGTCTAGCACACTCTCACAACCTAACAGAATGTCACAGGCTATCAAAGGCAAGAACGCTGTTCACACTGAACAGTAGTCACAACAGAGTTCAATTGGCATTTTGGTGAATTAAACATCTGTGAAAATATTCACATTCCCCCTATTCTGTAATGCAAATAGGAACTGTGCCCCATAGACCATGCTTATGATTTGTTTAACTGAATACTATGACAGTATTTCCTAGTGTGTGCTGTTTGATGTGCCAGTTAAAGAATTTTGTTGGTGATAAACTGTTTGGAGACCCATTGTTGTTTCTCTATTGATGTAGAGACTATCTACGGCCATGGTGAAATGTAGTGTCGAGGGTGACAATGTAATGGATCTTGGACCCTGCATCCTTGAGGTAACTGCTGTATTTTATAGATATTTGGGTTGAGTTAGTAGTCAATGTATTCTGCTATTCGACAGCTTTTGCTACCAAAGTGGGATCCAAGAGGACAGCCTGGGGTCGGGAAAGGTGTGGTCCACCTTTCACTTTGCAGATTTTTGGGAGAAGGTAGCATTGTCTCGTTCTTGGAGGTTGGTCTCCAAGGAGATAAAGGGTCTGTTTCCTGTTAATGTTGCCTTTTTGTTCCAGTTTCAATAGATAAGGGCTGTTTCCATGAAGACTACTTTTTGTAATTTTCTGTAGAATTTTGTCTCATTAAAGTGGTGTACTCTATTGTCCTCTAGTGTGGTATTGGCTTTGGGTGGTCTGGTCTTTGGAGCCCAGGTATCTACTGTAAGAGAGGGGCTTTGGATCAATCAGTTTCTTCAGGTCCAAAGTAAAAGGCCAGTTGTTATCTTCGGCGGTAAGCTGTCAGTTAAAAGGTGTTTTTGTATCGCATCGTTTGATTGTATGTGATGGGAGAAAAGAGAGACCCTTTCTTGGAGGAGAAATTTGTGCCTGGGTTAGGGATAAGGTTATTTATAGGTTTACTATAGTCCTGATGTCTTAACTCTTGACTCTTGGCTCTGAGAGTTTAAATGATTCAGCCAGTGAATCAGGCTGTTAATATGTTTTTTTTCTTCTATCCTGGGGAAGGCTTTTGTTGAAATGAAGTAGGGTATAGGTATTGTGGCATTCAGGAAGTTGCTATGGGCTGCTCTAAATAGATTGGTTAAGCTTTGTTCTAGGAGTGATATGTTCTCGTCATCCCTGTTGTTCAGATTTTTTACCAGCCAAAAAAAAAAACACTTTTCAAAACTATGATATAGTAACAATGATATAGTACCTTCAACTATTGATTTGTTCCGTTTCATTATACATCACATATTGAATAGATTTAACAAATTAGTGACGTTAAGATTTCGCACAGCGTTATCCAAAGTCCCACTGAAAAGGACTCACTGGGCTCATGAGCAGCAAACAAACAAAAGTTCAGAACTGCGTTCACACATTCAAAAATTACACACATACAGAAGGTATAGTGACATTAAGATTTTGTACAGAGTTTTACAAAGTCCCACTCATATAGAGGTGGTGCAAGGACAGGTGATCTGATAAGCAGGTGTAGGGAGTGGTTCAGTGATGATTGTATTGGATGATCAGTATTCAGGTGAAGGTGGGAACTGATTGGCTGGTTAAGGTGGAGGTGCAGACGAGGGTGTTATAGTTCTTGAGATTCACAGAGGTAATTAATCAATCTTCACCTGCTTCATTCTGCTCACATTCAACGGTGAGTGCTAGAATGGACATTATCGGATCGCTGAGGCTAAGAACATCTGGACATAGGTATTTGTGCTGCCCGTTCACTTCGGATCAGGTCAGGTTGTCTCATTTTTAGAATGATCTATCGGTCAAGATTTTTTTTCTGTGGGAACACTGGCAGAACGCAGGACCTCTTTGAAGTGACTGCAGATTGCTTTGATCTCATGGTCGCCAAAGTCTAGAGCAGAGGACTGTGTGGAATAGTAAACCAATTTTAATGCATTTCATGTCACTTACTAGTTTTTAGTTGATCAGCTAACACATAAAGCTTAATCCCCAAAATAATACCCATCTTACAACAATGATTGCTGTATTCAATACATACCTTTTATTATTTTAATCCTGATCAAAAACAGCTTTCACTTATTCTAACAGAAACAAACTTGCTGAATTAGCTGGATCTGCCCAGTTCTTGAAACTGACCAGTTTGGTAACTGCTAGAACTCCTGTACTGAAGTCCTCAAACCTGTTGTTCATGCTACTAATGATTTCTTTTAGCATGTTATCCTACGACTCCATCACATTCCTGTTGTCTCTCCTTGACACCTCCACTCCCTTATATCTCAGACCACTCATGACCATCATTGGCACTTCTCTGATTGCACAATGTAGATATTTTGTAAATATTTGTATTTCCCTCAAAATCCCTCAAAATCTTCATGCTATTTAAGCCTGTACAATTGTCCTATTATACACTTAGCTTGTGTCTTCTCTGTCTGTGTGTCACTCTACGCCCCTCTGGTGCCAGTTGTAGATGGAGGTTTGTTTGGAGAGTAGAGTCAGTTGTTCACGGTTGTTTATTTTGTGCTTAGCTATATATTTGTGGTTGGTGTCCTTTTATCTTCTTAGGGCTTCTTGTTTGGGCTGGCTGTCAGCAGTATGATGGGGAAATATGAGAAATATTAGAGTCTGGTGTGATGCCCCTAGGGGGCATTGTTTCCTCCCTACTGTTGGTTTTGGTGT
Source organism: Tenualosa thibaudeaui (assembly GCA_027481765.1). NCBI lineage: Eukaryota > Metazoa > Chordata > Actinopteri > Clupeiformes > Clupeidae > Tenualosa > Tenualosa thibaudeaui. The sequence goes on along the minus strand of JAIFZK010000009.1, from coordinate 27,123,005 downwards.
CTTGTCTGCGTGTTCACAGGTGTGCTGATTGTGGCGAGTTGGCTGATTAGTGGAGATGGTGTACCGATGCACAGGCCCACCTGACCCTTTATAATCTGTCTGTTTTCCATTCACTTGCAGAGTGAGAGAGAGCAGCAAGTACCAGGCTTTGCTCTTCTTTTGTCCTGGGTTGCTTGCCTCTTGTAGGCCTCAAAACTCAGTGGCTGCTTTGCACACCTCGTTTCTAGTATTCCTTGTGTCGAACTGTTGGTCCGCTTGTCTTGTTTAATAGACATGAACACTTTTGAAACTACTCCATGCTTCCTCCATGTTATTCTCTTTGTGAGTGTAAGATATTGGGGGCTCGTCAAACTAAATTGTTTTTGGATTTTGGCTGTATCACTGTATGGTTTTGAGTACCCATTTAGTGCAGTGTAACTGATTGCAGAGATTGCAACTAATATTTGTAAACTTAAATTTGCACATTAATTGAATTGATGTTTCCCACCCAGTTTTTTTTTTTTTTTTTTTTTTTTTCAGACAGCACGGGCTTAGTAGCAAATGTCTCGGGGGGCACTTCCGAGGCCTGCGGAACTGTTTGTTAATTGGCAGGTCTTTCAGGCTTAAAATCCCCAGCCCCACACACGGGTCCTCGATTTAGTGTATTTGTGGGTTTAGCAGGGTGCTGGGGAAATTGTTTTGTTTATAAAAAACAAACTGCACATTTCCGTTTGATCTCCATTTTCAGAGCAACTAACTCAGTTTACCTACGTCATGGCTGCTTTATGATCTCCATTTGATCTCCATTTTCACAGGCAACTAACTCAGTTTACCTACGTCATGGCTGCTTTACTTGTTGCTGAGTGTGCGGGCTCCGTCCATGGCTCTTCTTGATGCCATGAGTAAAGATAATCTTTTAGAAGTCGCTGAGAGTTATGGTATCGGTGTAACGTTGGGGCAAGACGATTGGACTTGGAAGGTCATTCTACCAGCATGGAACAACACATCGAGAATATGGATTGACCTGTGTTAGGTGTTGGCCGTGCAAGATAATGTTCCTTGGAGGAGCGAAGAGGCCGGAGGGTAACATAGGGCTTTAAAAGGCTATTAAGATTAAGATAATTAGATGTATGCGTTAATAGTGTGTTAATCCGTCTCATTTTATCACGATGTGAAAAAAATGTCACCAATAACACTGAGTATTTAAAAACAGAGATCTGGGCTCATCTTGGTAAGGAACAAAGCTGATTTTTGCAGGTGACTAGCATGCAAAATAAAGCTAGTAAAAGCATTAACTGTGTGGTGAAATGTAGTTCAACAATTTCTCAAATGAACCTGCAACATGGCCAGTTAGGTTATGCAGCCTACATATGCGATGAGGCGCAAGTTTACTTTGACTTTTCTGGGTGAAATGCAGAGTCCTGTGGTTGATGGCCGATGGGCTACAATGCGAATGCACACATTTCCTTACCTCATTTTCATGACCCTGCTTTTCACTTGTATCAACAGTATCATGTTTTATGTTTTCTCTTGTGTTTAGAGAGCTACATCCTCTTTAGCCACATGTTCTGTCATGACAGTTCAGCTGCTGCTCATGTCACTGCTCTATATTTGGGGGTCTAGCAGCAAAGCTGCAGATGATGCTGCCATTGTGTTTCTATGTATTTTTATTATTCTTTCTTCTTCCACTGAAGTCTATGGAAGCCTATAGAACTGTATGGAGGAAAGTTGCACACAGATTGGGTCGGCCTCCTGATTAATTTGACAGAGTTTCATAGAAATACCTGAGATATTGAGGTATAACTTTGTGCACCTTCCTTTGAGATGTGTGGGTACATAATATTCAAAAATCTGGAAATTATAGCGTGGGGTCTAGCGTGAATCCTTTAAAATTGGTCCATTTGACACGGAATGACCCAAGAGTGTGATGTCACTGAAACGCTATGTGGCTATTTGTTTTCTTTAATGCCACAGTGAGATGACAACACAGAAAATGACAGGCGTATCTATAATAATAGCCATAATGTGGGTATTAGGTTGCATAAGTCCTGTAATAGATAGTCTGTATGCACTGATAATGAATCCTCTGCCTTCCAAAATTCTAGGTACTGTACTCATAACAGATTGATTTTGGCAGCATAGCAATTAGATGTATACCAGAGACTCGTTTTGGCAGTAACAGGCATTATCCTTTTCACTTCTATCAGTGTTATATTTGCACCTTGAACTGCTTCAGCAGAGAAAGATTCTGCTAAGAAAGCCCAGAGAACAGTCCTGTTCAGGCTTGGATATTGACCAGTTAATGATTAATGAATTGGCCAAGTAATACTTTTCTGAACAGCCTGTGATTTGGAACTATTGAGAGGCTACTGGCTCTGACCAGCAGCGCTCATCTGTTCATGGACCTGTGCTACGCTAATCACCTCTAACTATACTGCTTCACCTTGTTCAGTTATTAACACGTTTGTTTATGAGAACATACAGAGAGCCTTGGCTCTGACCAGCTGTCTCTTCATGGACCTGCGCTACGCTAACTATCTCTTTATTCTCATCCTGCCTCGTTGTCTGAGCCCCCTGATCTACGGCCTGAGAGACGATGCTGTTCAGCCCTTATTCCTGTACTGTAGCTTGAATGTTATCCTCTTTTGTAAGTCGCTTGGATAAAAGCGTCTGCTAAATGCATAAATGTAAAATGCAAATGTACTGTGTCAGGTGTGGATCTCAAAAGGTAAAGCCCCCTGTGACTGCACACTGAAAGACTGGGCAGAACTGGGCTAGAGACTGTATTCCCCTACCAGGAACTGGACAGAGACTGTATTCCCCTACCAGGACACATGTGGAGATTCATGCAGTGAGGACCAGAAACAGACTACATTCTTCCCTTAGTGGCTGCTGCCTTGACAAGATAAAGCCTTATCTTTAACAGGACTTTATAAAGCCGATTAATATTTGATTACATATAAAGATTTTATACATAAAAGATTACATAGAAGTAGCAGATTGTAACATATTTTGTAACCTATTATTAAGGTGAAAACATTTTCTGAATGTTTGCATGCGGTGCTGAATGATATGATGTAAATGATCACATTCTGAGGCAGAGACTAGATCTGAATTCTGATGTATCTTGGTAAAACCGCAGGACAAAAGACCAATAAATCACTGTAGTAAGAAGCTATATTTTCTTCTGGGATATTTCCTACAAATCCAAAATATACAAACAAAATGGTACAATACAAATTCACATTTGTCTGTATTTGGGCATTAAAATACGGTGTCTGCTTACTTTTCCAAATTGACCTTTGACCTTTTTTAGTATAATTTCTGAATTACGAAAGTAGGTGAGGTCGTCACTTAAGGCAAATGCAGAAGGCAACAGCAGCGAGCAGGGCACCATAATGGGAAGTGTGTGGTTTGGTGATGTCATGGTAGAAGTTGGTTGTGGGGAAAAAACAAGATGCCAGGTGCCTATAAAGTGAATGGATACAGCAGTCCTCATGAGCTTGTGTGATTCTTGGTCTCATCTTCCTCAGGAGTATGAATAGTCTTGCTATTTAGCATTGCAATTGTGAGCAATATCTTCTGTTATGTTTTCACCACAGCTTGGTGAAACGCCAGTGTGTTGTTTTGCTTTTTAATGCCAATTCTGTGATTTCTTTTAGTGTAACCATGGATTACTGAGATCCTCTGAATTCTACTTAGAATTCTATTACGTAGAATAATTTTATGACATATTGTGTAGAATAGTATTAGTATAGTACAGTATAGTACTAGTAGTATAGTACTAGTAGTAGTAATAGTATAGTACTACTCTACTCTGCTACTCTTAGAAAGTCTACAAACACGCATCTTGAAAGTCTTGTATTTTTATGTGGTTTAGGGGCCAGCTCAATTGGCCGAATTGAATGAGTGAAGTGAAGTAACTTTCCAAAAGTTGAAAAAAGTTGCATAATCTCTTAAAAACTTTTATAGAAGGAACAAGTAATTTTGTGATTCATTCATTTTTTGTGTCAAATAATAGTTCTCAGGCAGAAAATATACTGTCAGTCTGTGTGTGTCACTAGATACAATGTTATCTTGTGTATTTAAGAGTCTGTTTTAACTACTCTGTATGCAGAATCATGGCTATGACCAACCAGTCCAGTGAGGGCTCTCCACTGGTTTATCAGCAGATGTTTAAGGTGGAACTGAACGAGGGCCCTCTGTCTAAACTTGTTGTGGCCATTCTCATGTCCATGATTTTCACTGCTATCAACTGCATCATGTTTCACACTCTCTTGAGTAAGCCTGTGTTTAGAGAGCTGCCGCGCTACATCCTCTTTGCCCACATGCTCTGTAATGACACAGTTCAGCTGCTGGTAGCATCACTACTTTATATTCTGTCGTTGAATTTGCAAAAGATTCCTAAGGCAGTGTGTTCACTTTTCATCGCCATCTCTGCAACCACAGCTCGCATCTCTGCTTTAAACCTGGGAGTGATGTCACTGGAGCGCTACGTGGCTATTTGTTTCCCTTTACGCCACAGTGAGATGACCACACAGAAAATGACTGGCGTATCTATTGCCACAATCTGGGTTTTAGGTTGCATAAGTCCAGCCATTGATATTTTCTATGCACTAATACGGAGTCCAATCTCTTTTAGAGAAACCACGTTCTGCACTCGGCAGGTCTTTTTTCTGGCACAGTGGCAACTTGACGTTTTTGAGGGGCTTAATGGCTTTTTCTTTGTAGGTATAACGGCTGTCATATTGTTCACATATGTTAGTGTAATAGTTGCAGCCAGATCTGCAGCGGACAAAGACTCTGCTAACAAAGCTTGGAAAACAGTCCTGTTGCATCTTGGTCAGTTAGTACTTTGTTTAAATAGTCTGTTGTTTGGGACCATAGAGAGAGCCTTGGCTCTGACTGGCAGCAGTCGTCTATTCATGGACTTGCGTTACCTAAATTATATCTTTGTTCTTCTTCTGCCTCGTTGTCTGAGCCCCCTGATCTACGGCCTGAGAGACGATGCTGTTCGGCCCTTATTCCTCTATTATGTCAGGTGTGGAACACAAAAAGTCAAGCCCTCTGTAATTGCACATTAGAAGATTGTGTGGTATTGTACAGTAGTAAACGACCATCAGTCCAGAAAATAAAAATATTTTATTTGAGAAAACCAAATGCACATTTAAATTTCCTCACACACTCACACTCACACTGCCTACCTGCTGGAGCCACCCCCGTCTGCCCCAAAAGTGGTGAAAGTGGTGAAGTTCACTGAGTTTGGATGGAGTGTGTAATTCACCTTGATGCAGGTGTGGTGGGAACTGAGTATTTGGATAAAATCACCAAATTCCTGGCTCACCTCCCCCCAGGGATTGGTATGAAAGCAGCAACTGTCCTCTCTTCCATTAATCAAACCCTCTCTGACTCGCTCATGCTTACTGTACACAATTACATATTTGTACATAGTTACACCCCACCACCAAAACCAATATTCTTTTTCTTTTTTTGATATTTCTCATGTCCAATACAGCTTATCGAGATGTAATCTAATGCATTATGTTGGCTAATTTTAGGCCTAACCTGACCTATGTGATTCTATGGAATTATTCATTTTGGCACCTCTTTGATGCTTGTGTATGGAGTAGGATAAAGTCCACTAAATTGGGCTCAATTCTTCTCTAATAATTCTTATCAGCAGTAGCCTAACCAGTCCAGCATTACCAACCACCAATCATCACATTAGCAGAGAAATTGCAGTAAATATAGGACTGACCTGCAGTGGGTTGCACCAGACGAGTGTAAATTTGATTGTATGGCTTATTGTAAGTCACATCTTTAGATTTGCCATTAAAGTAAGAAGTTTAAAAAACTAGAGCTGCTTTCTGTTCCAGTTTCACTGTTGCACCATAGTTAGTTGCTACTGAATCAAATTCTTGTCGTAAATAATGATGCTGCACTATTAACGTCATGTTAACACTATAGATATTCTCTTTTTTTAATATCAACAACTTTATCAACATTAAAATCTGTGGCATCTGCATACTAATGGCAGGTAAATGTTTAGTATTTGAATTGTTAGACCCACACAGAGTAGAAACAGGATTCAAATACTGTTAAAATTATTTAAATAATGTGTATTTATACAGTGTCAAATTAAATGTGCCTGCCAATTAAAATATATAAACATGTTAACAAATAAGTTACAGTGGGCCTTACACCTAGTGCTGCGGTGTAAAATTTTACGACATAACTTAGTGTAACTACTAACAACCATTTAAAATTCAGCAGCCTAAACCTAAACCTAAACTTCATGTAAGGCCAATTGGATGGTGGGTCAAATGCATTTTTTGTGTAGCTTAGTAAAAAACATTGAGGAGATTTTTTTAAATTTATTTATGTTACAGACAAATTATATTAAGTCTAACAAAATTTGCTGGCAGCTCTGGTTTAATCACATATTTTCAAAGACTTAGTTTTAATTGTAAATTTTCTCTGGGAAATCCAAGGAATTCTCTAGTTGAACCCAATCAAAGTTAAATATTTCACATCCTTGGAAAAGCCAACCAATCATATATATGTCAGACATTGTTTTGGATGAAGAATGTTGACAAAGGGCAAGAGCTATGTGGCTTGCAATTACAATACTCCCACACATTTGTTGTATGATCTCCATACAACTGAGGAATCTGGTTGCACGTAGGTTCTGACTGTGTGTGTACTGTATGCAAATAAGATGTGCCATAATAATCTCCATAATAAGGCAATTCTGACATGTCAGTATTTTGTTCTTTGGCCATAGCTCTGGTCACCACACAACTCAAAGTAGTCTTGCTTACTAGCTCTGGCAGTACAGGGAGATCTTGACCCAACAGCACTGGATAGGGGAGTTTGGGGACTAGCCCTACCATAAGTATGTATGTCTGTCCACACACCTTGACATATACATCCGCTGTATTGTGCTCTCTTTGGTCTCCATGAACACAACAGATTGTATGCTTGTCCTCACAGTTCTTAATCTAAAGGGGGACTAAGTCAGCCTGTACCAGTGTCCACTAGAGCTGTGATGTACCATTTAATTCAGTAGTAATAACTGGTTCCCTGTTCTGCTGTATCTTAAGGGGTGGAGTGGGGATGGGAACATAAGGTGGGATTGTCTTGGCTTTCTGAGGGGGAAAGCAGGACTCTTATGACCTTTCCTACCACAACTAAAGCAGGAAAAGCCTTTGGGCTGGACACTATCTGTGGGGACTGGCAGTGTGTTCCTACTGTGTACAGAACCAGCTCCTCGACCAGCACCATCAGACTTAACCCTGGTTTTACGGTTTCTGTGTGCTGCAATGTAGTTCTCCACCAGCTTGGTGGCCTCTGCTGCAGTGGTTGGGTTGTGCTCTTTGACCCTGGTCTTCCCTGGTCACCTCTTGGCTGGTCTCTAGCGCACGGATTGACAAGCGGTACGTCTCAGCATTGATCTTGTATTTCTTGAGAATGGCCTCTTTCAGCTGCTCATGGTTGTTGTGTGGATTCGTAAGGATGAATGCACTCTGGACCTTGCCAGTCAGGAGTGCTATCAGATGAATGGCCCAGTCTTCCTTTGGCAACTCACAGGCTGTTGCCAGTCTCAAAGGTGGTCAGGTAGTGTTCTATGTTGTTGGCGTCTTCAAGCTGTGCCATCGTCAGTTTGTAGCCTTTCCCTCCTCTGGTGGTGGCAGCAGGTGGTTCAGGTGTTGGCTCCCAGCTAGGAAGTAGCCTTTTCTTCAGCTCTATTACTCTTCTTCATGTTCTCCTTTTTAGATGCCATTTTTGTGATTGGTCGCCCGCTGCCTGACTCCTTAATCACACTCTTGACACAAAATGTGGTAGGATAGTCAGTGGCAGAGTAGGCGAAAGAGGCTTCAAAGGTTTTCCCACAAAAGTGAAGGGTTTCATTTTTCTATTTTTTTTATTTCCTTTTTCTTAAAATCGGTGCAGGTAATTAAAGTGTAATAACAGCAGCAAAAAATGCAAAACAATACCTGAACAAAATGAAAATAAATCGAACTGTGTCTTAACAGATCCTGTAGAAAACAGCCATTACACACCAGCCATGACATATTACCTCCACCATGATCTCTCCCATACTGAGGCCAAGGAACCTGATACATTCTAAGGCTCAACCTGCAAGACCGCTCTATTTTACCCAAGTGGTATGAACCCTCGATTTCCCCACGTAAACCAGGACGTTCGGGAAATTTTACAAACAAATCACAATGATTTTGGCAGCCAGCGTGTTTGTTTGCAGTTATTAGATAAAATTGACACAGATGAGACATGAAAATAACAATGAATATGAAGTATTTGAAATGAAGTGGGATGTACAAATATTGCTATGTTAAAATGCCAGAAGGCCTTTCCTTGTATTTCAACTAACAAATTTGTACGATGGTTAAGTAATGGCAAACAGTGGTAAATGACAATCATGACCTATGAAACCTGTAATATAAAACAGTATAAGCAGTGGAGATAATGTCAATACCGGCTCACAAGAGATAAGTCAGCGAGATGTTTTAAGTTTGCCTGCAAATGGCTGTCTATACGCTGCACACTTGCATATGCGTCATGTCTCACTCCGTGACAAGCACTATTTAAATATGACCTAAATTCTGTTTTTAAGATGTTTCAGGGGGTTTGCTGATTTTTAAGATTAAGGTGTTACTCAGGCAGAATTTAAGTATGCCCTTAACGTCACTCTAAGGGGCTGATTTAGGGGTTTCCTTATTTGTCAATTCAGGGGCAAATTTGGCACAATTTCAGTATGCCATTAAACCTGAGTAATGCACTGGTCTCTGCGTGGGTTTGCATTTCAATAACATTATTAATCAATGTACAGTATACTATTATGCTTAATTATTCCAAAATCATGCATTTATCATATGCTTAAGTGCATTTACAATTAGCACACTTTAACACTATATACACACTTTAATCAAATACACTTGTTTCTCACAAGGCTATATACTTCCCCTGATATAATGCTCTGCGAAAGAGAACAGATAAGCAGCATCAGTACACTGTGTGAGTTCAAGTGGAGGCCTGGGATTTGACTGGTGCTGACATCACCGCTGATCATAAAAATGACTTGACGGCAGCACAACCTCAGTGGGATGGTGATGATGCAACTAAAAGGATGACTAGCTTTTGGGAAAGCCATTATGCTAACACTCCATGCATGTTTTTACTTACAACTCGGCAACTGACATTATTACTCAGGTCTGAATCAGAGACACTTGTGTTTGAGGTTTTTTTAATCTTACACGCTGCATTCACATTTTCTCTTAATTAATTACTTCTGTTTATCAATGTGGTATTTAAGACAAAGTCTTACATGCTGTGTGTGTTGTATGTGTTTGTTCCCAGGTTATGGAAATCACTAATCAGTCGAGTGAGGGGGCTCCACTTGAGCACCAACAAATATTCAATACAGAGTGGAATGGGGCACAGCTTAAATTTGTTGTGGCCATTTTCATGGCCCTGCTTTTCACCTGCATCAACAGTATCATGTTTCACACTCTCTTGAGTAAGCCTGTGTTTAGAGAGCTGCCGCGCTACATCCTCTTTGCCCATATGCTCTACAGTGACACAGTCCAGCTGTTGCTATCCTCAAAGCTATATATATTGGTTTTTACATACCAGAAGATTCCGAAGGCTGTCTGCTCACTGATTGTTCTCTTATCAGCAGCTACTGCTCGTGTTTCTGTTTTAAACTTGGGTGTGATGTCCCTTGAACGATATGTGTCAATTTGTTTCCCTTTACACCACAGCGAGATGGCCACAAGGAAAATAACTGGTGTTTCTATTGCCATAATCTGGTTCTTAGCCTGCATTAATCCTGTAATCGATATCTTATATACACTGATAGTGAATCCTCTGTCTTTAAATAACCCCATCTTCTGTACTCGAGAGAGATTTATTTTGACATTATGGCAAAGAGATGTGTTTGAAGGGTTCAATGGCTTCTTCTTTGTGGCAGTTACAGGTATTATCCTTTACACTTACATCTGTGTTATACTTGCTGCTCGATCTGCTTCAGTGGATAAAGAATCTGCCAAGAAAGCTTGGAAAACAGTCCTCCTACACTTTGGACAGTTAATACTTTGTCTGAACAGTCTGCTGTACGGAACCATTGAGAGGCTTCTAACTATGACCAGCAACACTCTTCTGTTTATTGACTTGCGTTATGCCAATTTTGTCATTATTCTCATTCTGCCTCGTTGTCTGAGCCCCCTGATCTACGGCCTGAGAGACGATGCTGTTCGGCCCTTATTCCTCTACTATGTCAGGTGTGGAACACAAAAGGTCAAGCCCTCTGTAACTGCACACTGAGAGACTCAGAGGCAGGGCTGTGATGGTCTAGAATAGAATATTTTTCAGCAGTGGGTGAAGCAACAACAGTAGGATGTGATGAAGCTGATATAAGTGATTGGCTGAAGCATTTTCTTAATAGCTCTCATTGTTTGACTGTGTTGTTGTTGTTGCTGTGACAACTTAGAGCACAGGCACCCCATTTATGAGATGATTGCATGGTCACACTGGTATAGAAATAATAATAAAAATATAGCTATCCAAGACTTGTTTTATATATTTATATATTAAATATATTCATAATCGCTATGCTATGTGTATGATTTTGGACTCTTTCCTTAGCTCTGGTTCCAGTAAGTATCCCCTATTAAAATAGATTCACAACGTAGTCTTATAGCCATTTTAAAATGATTCAAGGTAATCTATTCCTGGAGATGCATCTTTGGAAAGTGAAAGTAGCATTTTTTCACTGTACTGTTTTGGTTAACTGTTTCAAATGCAAAATGAGAAAAGATCTGCAACTTCAATATCTATGATATTTTGTGTATGGTCACAGTACATAATGGCATATTAGATATTAAAATGATAATTTGGAGCATTTCCAAACAAGTGATTCTGCAAACTTGCCGAGTACTGTCAGTTGGAAGTAGAATGAGAAAATTTGATACAAAATAGACCAAAACAGCAAACCTGCAGCTTACAGTAAATGAATGGGAAATGAAGCTGAAATTAGCCTAGGGCCCCATTAAGTTATTATTGACCTTGCTAGTTTACTATATTGTACCATTATCTCTCATTCCCCTTCCATCCTGGCAGATACGCAGACACGAGACAGGAGAATCAAGTGCACTTTCACGAACCACACGTTTCATTGAGTTTGGGGAAAAGGGAAGTAGGAGAAAGAGAGGCAGCTGAGTCCAGGGAGGGTGGCTGGAGCCGTGAAGTGTGGTAAGCCTTCCACGTAGATGTAGGCAGGCAGCTGAGAGAAGCAGTGGCTACAGAGTCGGGGAATCCGCAGAGCACAGTTTGAGGCAGGGAGCACGGCGGCACAGACAGAGGCTCCTGGACAGGCTGAAGCACAAGACAGGCAGACAGAACAAGAGTAGAGGAGCAGACAACAACCAGGCTACTGGAGCAGAGGAGCAGGCGTAACTCACAGAGAGTCAGATGGGTAATGCCAACAAACATGTGAACCATGGGTAGCATACAATCTGACACAGAGCACGGGAGACCTAGGGTTTAAATACACATGTTTATGTTTAGTTGTTTGCAGACACTTGCGATGTAAATGTAATACTATAACAAAGAACTGGCAGTGGATTCTGCTGAGGTAAATTGTCCTATGGGACTGTATACAGTGTCATGGGAACTGTGTAACCTATAAATCAAGTAGTGGTGTTTTTTTGAATGGACACTGCAACTATGGACGCAGAATGGGGAGGGGACTAACTCCGAAGAGCATCAGGAGAATGGTCTGTCCCCCATCCACAACAGACCACCAGCCTCATGCCCTTCTTGACCTCACATATTTCAAATATGAAGGTGAATGGCCCCATGGCTTCCTAATGCTGCAGCGCATTTGCCCTCAGAGGCAGTCTCTACAGCAGAAAAGAGGGTGCAAGAAGCTTGGCGTGAACCACCTGAGGGAGGACATTCTCTCTGGTGCCTGGACAGTGAGTGATGATAAACAAACCTCAACATCTAGCTTTGGAAGCCAAGTGGGAAGTCCCGTATGAAATACTCCTTGTCACACACTCTGCTGTTAAAGTGAGAAATAAATCAAAGTGGATCCATGCTAGCCGCTGTAAATTAGCAGAAGTCCTCTGAGCTCAAAACCAACGTAGATCCAATGTATATCTCAACATTTCGGGTGAAACTTTCTTTTCTAGATTTAGTTTAGTTTAGGCCAACTTTTGACAAGGCCTTGGTATGTGCATGTATGTTCCTGTTTAGGCGATGTGTGGTTTGCTAAAATCTAAATCTCTAAGTGTGTCCCAGAGTTATGTACTTATATGGAGTTTAGAAACTGTTCAAGTTATTTTCCACTGTTTAAGATAGATTTACGACTTCTGAGTATATGTAGAGCCCATTTTTTCTACACCTGGAGAGAATGATCAAGACCATCCACTCTACATCTTGGCTGCAGAGAGAATTCATCCTGTCTCAACATTGCGGGCGAGACAGAAGAGTAACTTAGTCAGATAGTATTTAGACTTCACTCTGTTACTTCATCTTCTTTTTATTCCGACTATTCCAATTATTTCCTTTATCCAATCAACAACTGTAATTCATCATTGTAATAAATCATTGATCCTGATCGAAAGCAACTGAAGCATCCAATCTTCTATTCCGCCGGAAAGAAAACACAACTCAACTTAAAGGTGAACAGTGACTAAAGGAGAAAAGTCAAACTGAGGAAAACCACCAAAATTGAATATGTTCATATTTATATGTTTTGATGTTTTATATGTTTTGAATCTGTGTAGTCCCGCAATAAAAATGTATGTAGGCACTATTACATATCTGTCTTTTCCTGTGTTTTAACAGTTACGTGTATCACCAATTGTTCCCGGTGAAACGTCTCGTCTCACTATGTATAAAATCCTACTTGACTTGACTTGACTTGGTATTCATCAGGCTTTAGCTGTGGTATGTCCATTTGATTATCAGTACTAAGTTCATTTATTAGAGCCGTCTTTGAGAGAACAACCAAATATTTAGTAGCCAAATTTGAGTTGTGATTTCTGATCATATTGTTTATTTGTTTCTGGTTTATATATCCCTACCGGCATTTCTAGGTTTTATGTTTTTTAACAACTATAATGAGGCTATAGCTACGAGCTAACTACGAAATGAACCACAAGTTGGCAAGGAACAGGGAGAGCTTATTAGTTAGGCTTACTTTGAATAGTAAACTAGTGTATCTACACTATACAACTACTACTTATGCCTAATATCAATCTAGCCTACCATACTTCACAAAAATAGATGATCACCAAAAAAGAGTGACCATCCTGAACGAAAGTCTGCTGTGCACAGTGCCCCTGCTGCTCACTATCCCAGCAGATTTAATTGAAACTTTAAAGGTACAGGTTTTTGTTTTAAGCAAAGGGGACTTGTTCCTTTAAAAATTACTATACCACTGAAAAAGACCCGTGAGAATTCTTAGATGGATATTTACAGGAAGACCGAATCTATCATTGTGACATCACACATGCCTTTAAAAGTGAGTGGACACAGTATCTTTCACACATCTTTCACTGCTTCTATGATGAGTGGGCTTCTTGCCTGGCTCAGGGTTGTGGGAACAGTCGTCCATGTAAGCATTTTAAATGTAAACACATTTCATGTATTATATGATGTGTTCATCATAGTGTCAGAGTGTGTAATCGGGTGGCTGTTGACATTTCATTTCAAACCACATTTGATGTTTTTAATAATCTGATTTGTATTTTAATGTGTCTTGTTACTTTACTTTTTTTCCCCTCTCTATGAAGACTATATGTATGAATGATTTTAGTTCACAGTAAGTGAATGTTATTTGTTATTTGTTATGTTTGAGCTTTTTAGCCCAGAATTACTCTATGAGGACTGGAAATGTTACATAAATACCGTGGGGCGGTGGTAGCGTAGTGGTTAAAGAACCTGGCTAGCTTGCAAGTAGCCTGAAAAGTTGTGGGATCGAATCTGCCACCTTTGTGCCCTTGAGCAAGGCACTTAACCCTAAGTTGCTCTAGGGGAGACTGACCCTGAACACTTGATAGTTGACAAGTTGTAAGTCACTTTGGACAAAAGCGTCTGCTAAATGCATAGATGTAAATGCAATATTCCAACTTCTCTGATTTTTACGTTCTGTATGTATATAGCAATTTATGCCTGTGGAAAATTCCTCCAGTGAAGGTCCTTTGCTGGTGCATCAACAGATGTTTAAGGTGGCGATGGACGAGGGCCCACTCTCTAGACTTGTTGTGACCATCTTAATGTCCCTGCTTTTCACCTGCATCAACAGCATCATGTTTCACACTCTCTTGAGTAAGCCTGTGTTTAGAGAGCTGCCGCGCTACATCCTCTTTGCCCACATGCTCTGTAATGACACAGTTCAGTTGATGTTTTCCATGTTGCTGTATGTTCTGTCTATGAGTTCCCAACTGATTCCCAAGGCTGTCTGTGCACTCATTGTCCTGGTGGGAGTGACTACATTTCTCAATGCTGCATTGAACCTGGCAGTAATGTCCCTTGAGCGCTATGTAGCTATTTGTTTTCCTCTGAGACACAGTGAGATGGTGACCCAAAGAGCAACAGCTGTTTCTATTGTGTTCATCTGGATCTTTAGTTCCATAAATTTTTCAATAGATATTCTATATGCACTTATCATGCATCCCAATTCTTTTAAAGACCCCATGTTCTGTATTCGAGAGAGGTTTATTCTGTCGCCGTGGCAAATAGATGTGTTTCAGGGATTCAATTTCTTTTTCTTTGTGACTGTAACAGTCATTTTGATTTTCACTTATATTAATGTTGTGGTTGCTGCTCGATCTGCTTCCGCTGACAAAGAATCTGTTAAGAAGGCTCATATGACTATTCTGCTTCACTTTGGTCAGTTAGTGCTCTGTGTTAACACTTTTATTTATGGGACCATAGAGAGAGCCTTGGCTATGACCAGTAGCAGTGGCTTGTTTATTCACCTGCGGTATGCAAATTTTTTCTTTGTTCTTCTTCTGCCTCGCTGTCTGAGCCCCCTGATCTACGGCCTGAGAGACGATGCTGTTCGGCCCTTATTCCTCTACTACGTCAGGTGTGGAACACAAAAGGTCAAGCCCTCTGTAACTGCACATTAGTAGATTGTGTGGTATTGTATAGTAGTAAATAACCATCAGTCCAGAAAATAAAAATATTTATATTTATATTACCTCAGCAAGGTGCTTGTTATAGAAAGCCTTGTAGGCTTAAAACAAGGAAGAAATAGTGCATAGTTTAGGCTTTGTAGCCTTTTTTACTTTTAGTGTTACGTCATTTTAAAATTTTTCTGTTATGTCATGTAAGTACTAATCAACGTGTCATCATGAAATGCAAATATATCTTGTTACAATGAGCACGTCATACAAGGGGGTTGTAGCTTGCCATTACAGTCATAAATAGAATAAGCTTCAAATGTGTCGGCATCAGTAGTATATTGCTTGTACCGTACTTAAACGTGTTTAAACAAGATTATGCATTTCCACAAAACAAATATATATATATATATTTCTTGCCTACGTAGTGGTCAGTAGGGTTTTCACCCTTGTGTCTATTTGCTTTCAAAGCACTGGATTAACTTTTCATATTTTGTCTTAATTTTGTAATCTGATTTTTTTATAATAACATTAGCGCCTATTTTTTACTTCTTGTATTGTAGCTGACTTTTTATTGTAATCTCACTTTTTCCTGAATAAAAATATAAAGGTTTAGAGGTAAGCTGGCTGCTTATTTATGAGAAGTCAATGAGTTGTAGCATGGAGTAGTGTCTCGGTTCGAATTTCCAACGTGACATTCTGGTGAGCAACCATAAAACGCTTCAACGTTTACATGATCACAACTGGCAATAATCAGATAAGTGGAATAATCCATTATTAGCGACATTCCAGGATTAGAGGTCATTTGCTGTCCTAAACTGTCCTAAAGCTAATTATAATAATTTGCTGGAAAAAGGTGGTTCCTTTGCAGGATTAAAAATGCTGAACAGTTGTTTTTTTTCATTTAGATTATATTTACATTTATGCATTTAGCAGATGCTTTTATCCAAAGCGACTTACAGTTTTTTTGTCAACTATCAATTGTTCAGGGCCAGTCTCCCCTAGAGCAACTTAGGGTTAAGACACTACTACAACTACATGACAGACAGTCATGAGACTTGATAAAACCACACCATAGACTGACAGAAAATACAAAATATTTACTTAGTGTAGTGCCCCCTTAGCTGTCCTGGCCTAATATTGGGGTGCACTCCTGAGTTCTTTAAACACTTAAAGTGTAGATGAAGATTCAAATGTTGGTGTAAAGAAAAAAATACGTCGCTAGCTACCTTCTATAGTTTTACCGTTGTTCGTGTTTTCAGACCACTGGCTTTCAGAGAGTGAGCCTGAGGCACTTGGGTAGATGCATTGAAGACTCTGTTTTTAAAACACTTAGAAGTCTTGACATCACATGGCACTTTGAGTACATTATTATCAGGGTCTCTACACATTAACTTGAGCATAAAGAACATCAAAGTGCAAATTCCTATTAAACTGTCTCTGAGTAGAGAAAAAAATGTGGAGAGCTATTGCAAAGCTTTTGCCATGAACAGCCCCTCTGTTCATTCATTTCATTGACTTTTATTCTGTTTGATACTTTCCTGGGAGATCCCTAAAATACTGGTGAAAATATTAGGACTATCACATTATGCCTGGTTAACATTCAGTTTTGCCTACACCCCCTCTCACTTGAACCAGCAGTAGTAGATGCATTCAACAGAACAGAACAAGGGTGAAGATAAGCCTGTTTAATTATTTTAAACATGTTTAAACTTTATGAAAATGGATTTCGATTCAGTCATAAACTGATGGCAGTACATTCAAGGGGCGCACTGCATGTGCGCTAGAAACAGAACTGTGCCACAATGGCTGACTGATTTCGAGTTTGTGAATTATCTCTTTCATGTTATAACACAAGTTGTCAAATTGATTTCCAAAAGCTGTTCAACATCATTTGGCACTTCTCCATACTGTGTCATGAGTCACAGCAAACCTGTCCCATAAAAACTGTGAGTGTAAAGTTTGAGTGTTTGTACCTGTGGTCTAGCACACTCACAAATAATAGAATACTAATAGAATGTCACAGGCTATCAAAGGCAACCTTCTACAACAGAGTGTACAACAGAGCAACAGCTCATTCAATGGTTTTGGAAATTAAGAGAGATAGGCCAGTAGTTCTCCACTTGAGTGGGAGCGAGGGGTGTTTTTTTGAGCAGCGGTGTTACCTGGGCTTTTTTGAAGGTGGTGGGAAATGTACCCCTAGTTAGTGAAGCATTGACCACATGTGTGGCTGCTGTCACAATGGTGGGGGTTATGGCCTGAAGAAGGGTTGTTGGAATAGGGTATAGAAGACAAGAAGTAGGCCGGCTCTCTGTGAGAAGCTTAGACACCTCAGAGAGAGGAGTGAATGAAGAAAAAGAAGCAGTTGGTTTAGAGAAGCTTGGAGGAGGAACCTCTGTAGACTGGTTAGAGAACTGACTACTAATTGCTGCAACGTTGTTAGTAAAAAATGCAGCAAAAGTGTCAGCTGTGAGGTTAGTTGCAGGAGGTGGAGGAGGTGGGTTTAGTAAAGATTTGAAGGTGGAGAAGAGTTCTTGAAGTCCATGGCTTTGTTAATCATGTCATGGTAAACAGCCTTTTTTGCAGAAGTGACGCTGGATGAGAAGGATGATGGCAGTTCCTGGAAGTGTGCTAGATCAGCTAAATTCTTAGTTTGTGCCATTTCCTCTCAGCAGCTCTGAGGTTAGTGTACATTGAACAAAGTCATTAAGCCATGTGTGAGACTGAGTAGATCAAGCGAGTCTGGTAGACAGAAGGCACACGTAATCCAAGGAGGAGCTCATCAGAGTGACTGTGGCATCATCAACCTCAAGAGAAGAGAAACTTCTGGACGGTGGGAGAGCAGACGCCACCAAGGAGGAAAAATGAATAGGGGATAGATTTTAGAGACAAGTACACAAGACAAGTAATTCAAAAGCAGATTCTAGTAAGCAAAATAGGCACAGAACTAAATAAGCAGACACTCACTTACTTCCTATGTGTGCAGCATTTGTTCTGTTGGATAAGTATAAATGGTTCTCTGGGTATTTGGTTCCAATGTTGATGTAGGTAAGAGGGGCTATGGATGAATCATTTTCTTCAGGTTCAAAGTAAAAGGCCAATTGTAATCTTTGGTGGTAAGCTGTCAGTTAAAATGTGTTTTGTATCGCATCGTTTGATTGTATGTGATGGGAGAAAAGAGAGACCCTTTCTTAGAGGAGAAATCTGTGCCTGGGTTGTTGATAGGTTTACTATAGTCTTGTCGGGGGAAGTCCAGATGTCTTGACTTAATGGCTCTGAGAGTTTAAATGTTTCAGCCAGTGTTTTGAAATTGCCTCCCCTGGGGTTCCAGCGTGTTTTGTCAGGAATCAGGCTGTTATGATGTTGGATGTTTTTTTCTATCCTGGGGAAGGCTTTTGTTGAAATTAAGTAGGGTATAGGTGTGGCTAGAACAGTGGATGCTAGAATGGACAGTATCAGATCGAGGAGGCTAAGGACATCTGGACATAGGCATTTGTTCTGCCCGTTCACTTCAGATCAGGTCAGGTTGTCGAATCTTGGTACGGCCTCGTTTTTATAATTATATATTGGTCAAGATTTTTTCTGTCATTCCTGTTGTCACTCCTTGACACCTCCACTCCCTTATACCTCAGTCCCTCAAAATCTTCATACTATTTAAACCTGTATAATTTTCCTATTATATACAGTATTAGCAAAGGAATTACATACCTTTTCCTGTGCTTGTCCAGCACAGTCTGTGTGTCCACAAGGGAGCTATATGCCTAAGCCACCGCAATTTCAGATTGCTGTAGGCATCAAGTGGCCAGTGACATCATGGAGGAATCCACAGGACCTTATAACTGAGCTATCTTTGCCAGTGATGTACATTACTTTGGTTTTTGCCTGGACCTTATAACTGAGCTATCCTTGCCAGCATCAAGATCGACTCCCTATCTGTTTCTCCCACCAAAGTGGCAAGAAACCTAGGTATCATGATTGATGACCAACTGACCTTTGCAGATCACGTTGCCTCTGTGGCCATACCTAACCCAACATGCAACCCAGCTCCTGGTACAGACCCTGGTTATCTCTCGGGTTGACTACTGCAATGTCCTCCAATCAGGCCTACCAGCCTGTGCGGTGAGACCGCTACAGATGATCCAGAATGCAGCTGCACGTCTGGTCTTGAACCAGCCAAAAAGGGCACACGTCACACCTCTGCTCATTGAACTTCACTGTTACCCTTGGCTGCTCGCATTAAATTCAAGGCACTTATGGTGGCCTACAGGGTGAATGATGGCTCTGCTCCCATCTACCTGAATACTCTCCTGAAGCCCTATGTCACCCGACGACCGCTTCGCTCCTCTAAGGAACGTTTTCTAGCACGGCCAACACCTTGTGCAGGTCAATCCAGACTCTTCTCATATCTGGTTCCGCGCTGGTGGAATGACCTCCCAAGTGCTACTAGATCAACTGATACCGTAAACTTTGAGAATGCACTTAACAATTTAATTTCTCTGCACTATTGCACTTTCAACTTAAAATGGTGCAGTTTCTATGTTACGCCTTGTTCGTTCTTTCATTGTGTTGTAGCTTGAATGTTATCCTCTTTTGTAAGTCGCTTTGGATAAAAGCGTCTGCTAAATGCCTAAATGTAAATGTAATGAAAATGTATTTCGCTTTATGCAATGCATTTGAACTCTGTCCATTGGGTTACGTTTCCTTCATTGTGAACAGGTACTTACTGCTTGAACCAATCACTACTGCTTGGTTGTGACATATGGTACGCAGTGTAACGCACCACTCAAGTTTAACATCTTCGCATTCAGTCATTCAGCAAAGTGTTAACACAGAGAACTAGCTGAACAAGGTGAAGCAGGATGGTTTTATGAGCCTTCTTAGCAGATTCTTTGTCAGCGGAAGCAGATCGAGCTGCAAGCACAACATTTATGTAAGTGAAAATCAAAATGGCTGTTACAGTCACAAAGAAAAACAAGTTGAAGCCCTGAAACATATCATTTTGCCATGGTAACATAAAAAACTGCTCTCGAGTGCAGAGCATGGGGTCCTTGAAAGACACTGGGCTCACTATCAGTGTATAAATAATATCAACTGCAAAATTTACTGAACTAAAGATCCAGATAAACACAATAGAAATGGCTGTTGCTCTTTGGGTCACAATATCACTGTGTCTCAGAGGAAAACAAATAGCTACATAGCGCTCAAGGGACATTACAGCCAGGTTCAATGCAGCATTGCGAAATGTTGTTACAGTCACCAGAATAATTAGAGCACATATAGCTTTTGGAATAAGTTGGGCATTCATTGACAAAACATAAAGCAACAAGGAAACCATTAACTGAGCCGTGTCATTACAGAGCATGTGGGCAAAGAGGATGTAGCGCGGCAGCTCTCTAAACACAGGCTTACTCAAGAGAGTGTGAAACATGATGCTGTTGATGCAGGTGAAAAGCAGGGATATAAGAATGGCCACAATAACTTTGGACAGAGGGCCCTCATTCATTTCCACCTTAAACATCTGCTGATGTATCAGTGGAGAGCCCTCACTGGACTTATTGGTCATGGCCATGATGTATAGAATCTATACTGAGCAGTTATACAAAATAAATCATAACAGAATAATCATATTAATATAAGTGGGCTGATTAAAAGAGAGACAGAGTATGGTATTTTGTAAAGAACAACAAAAAAGAACAACAGAAACACAATTTCTTCTCAGCTTTGATTTCTCAGCCCTGTACCTTATATGGAGACCAAATACATTATTATACATTATGTACACATTTTCAACAGATGTGGTTCAAAATGAAATCATGAGACACCAGATTAAACACTCTGAAACTGCGGTGAATACAACACACAAAACATCCAAAGTGTTAACATGAATAAGGCTGGACTGAATGACTGTTTCCACAGCCCTGAGCAATGTAAGAGCACTAAACATCATACAAACCACCTGAGTGATACTGAGTGAGTGATACTCCTCTTATAGACCTGGGATATGTCTCTCATGGATAAGGAAGTTCATAGAAACCAATGTGTTTGGCCCTCATGGTCAGAAAATACATCACCTCAGAGTCCAATGTGAATCCAAAACAAAAATAAAGAATGTAGGGTGTAATTCTTGGTTAAATGTTCTAGAATTTGAGTGATAGACACACAATTGATTTTTGTAAAGGCTATATTTTGGACATTTGTTTTAGTTATTTTACCTCTCATGCAGCAAATGCATCACATTATTGCAAAGAACTGACCTATAGAAGACTTGCTGCTGTGAGCTGATGCTCTGCAAATGTAGCTTATGGGAAAGCTACCACACTACATGGGCAAAAAATGACTAATGAAAGAGAAAGATATAAGATTAATAAAAAAACAGCTTCATTACGCTACTCAGAAATGTAGTTATACTACTAGCTTCTCTACAGCCATGCTATCTTGAGACCTAGTTAAACTAGTACCTTCGCTACAGCCAGGCTACTCAGAAATGTATTACATTAGTAGCTCCGCTACAGCCATGCAATTCAGAAATGTAGTTAAAATAGGAGCTCCGCTACAGCCATGCTATTCAGAAATGTAGTTAAAATAGTAGCTTTGCTACAGCCATGCTATTCAGAAATGCTACCTTGAAATCTAGTTAAACTAGTAGCTTCACTTCGCATCCAGCCATGCTACTACAAGCCGACAATATTTTTTCAAGTATTTTTGATACAAATGGGAGGTTAGATATGGGTCGGTAATTAGCATCAGGATCAAGGTTAGTTTTTTTTTATAGATGGTCTAATAACAGATGTCTTGAAAGATTTTGGGACATGCCCAGCTATGAGTGAGTCATTTATCATTTTAAGAATCATCTCAGCCAATAGAGGGAGAGCAGCCTTAAGAAGATCTGTTGGGATAGGATCCAATAAGCATGTTGAGGAGATCAAAGACGTAATTTCTGATATATTGGTAGGTGTGAATGAATGAAGGTATGCTACAGGTTGACTAGACCTAGCTGTAACCATTACATGTGGTCCAACTGCATTTGATGTTACAAGGGAGTTGTTTGGGAGTTGTATTTCAGTCTAACAGATTCATTGCTGCTTAGAGTTGTTGGAATGGAATGAGTCACCTCATTCCTGGTTTTTGTTAGACAGGATATAGTGTTAAAAAGGAATCTCGGATTATTTTTATTATTGTGTATAAGTGAGGAATAATATGCTGATTTGGCATTGTTAAGTGCTGTCTTGTACTCTTTTAAGCTTGTCCCTGAGAGATATGTCCCAGGTCTATAAGAGGAGTATCACTCACTCAGTATCACTCCGGTGGTTTGTATGATGTTTAGTGCTCTTACATTGCTCATTCAGTCCAGCCTTATTTATGTGGATATTTGGATGTTTTGTGTGTTGTATTCACTGCAGTTTCAGATTGTTTAATCTGGTGTCTCATGATATTTAATTTTGAAAATGTGTACATAATGTATGATAATGTATAAGATAAGCTACAGGGCTGAGAAAGCTGTCTGAGAAGAAACTGTGTTTCTGTTGTTCTTTTTTGTTGTTCTTTACAAAATACCTCACTCTTTTATTATTATTATTATTATTATTATTATTATACTCTTGGTTCTTCTTCTGCCTCGATGTCTGAGCCCCCTGATGAGAGATGATGCAGTTCGGCCCTTATTCCTCTACTATGTCAGGTGTGGATCCCAAAAGGTCAAGCCCTCTGTAACCAAGCACTAATAACACATACAGAATGGTGTTATAATATATGTTTAAAGATTTAAATACATCATGCTAAAATTGCCTGGTGGGCAAATGGGTCGGTCCATATGCACTACAACTTTGAAAATGTTTGTGTATCAAAACGTCTGTTTCAAAATTCTCTGTTGTAGTGCAGCCCATGTTGGCACAGCCAATTAGATAAGGGGTTACACATCTACTGTAGCCAATTAGATAAGGGGTTACACATCTACTGTAGCCAATAAGATAAGGGGATACACATCTACTGTAGCCAGTTACATAAGGGGTTACACATCTACTGTAGCCAATTAGATAAGGGGTTACACATCTACTGTAGCCAATTAGATAAGGGGTTACACATCTACTGTAGCCAATTAGATAAGGGGTTACACATCTACTTTAGCCAATTAGATAAGGGGTTACACATCTACTGTAGCCAATTAGATAAGGGGTTACACATCTACGGCAGCCAATTAGATATGGGGTTACACATCTACTGTAGCCAATTAGATAAGGGGTTACACATCTACTGTAGCCAATTAGATATGGGGTTACACATCTACTGTTGCCAATTAAATAAGGGGTTACACATCTACGGTAGCCAATTAGATGACGGGATACACTTCTACTGCAGCCAATTAGATAAGGGGTTACACATCTACAAAAAGGTGATTCACACAGGCTATCTAAACAGGTGTACCATTATCCCCTCCTCCCCATTCAAATGTATTTGTGGGCTCACCCACGTTGTGCAGTCCTTCTCAAATGGTGGGGTGATCCCGGGGGCAACGCGTATAACCATGACCGTAGTCACAGTGAAGCCAAGCGCATCAGACGCTTCGTCATATTTCCTCGCCTTAGCTTTCAGGTCACTTTTGGTTGTCTCATTACCTGGGTCCCTCTCCGCCTTTCTTTTCATCCCTGTTAAATATTTTGGTGTCTCTTAAGGGTTTCTTCACTGCACTTTATATCTTCTGCTCTTTGCTGTGTGCAAACATTCTCAGTGCAAAAAACCCTACATCAGAGATAATACTCCATGCATACACTCTGATAATGACTGCACCCCTGTCGCCGTAGTTTAAATAAGGATTTAATTTTTGTTTTGATTTCAGGCAAATTGATGCATTTTATGTCTTTTCTGTTACAGAGCAAAAATAATGTTAATAAAGTTATTGTTTGTTCTAGGTTGATCTAAATTTATTTTTTTATTGTTTTCTTTAATGTTAATAACAATACAATATTATGCAGAGGTATACTTATAACAATTTTATAGACAAGTAATGCTATGTATAGTTGCAGCAGAGAGTGGGCAGCAGTAGTCATCATTTTTTACATCATCCATCTTAATGCAGCCCTTAGCCACCTCCCCATATGCACTTTATCTGGTCCTTTTGTCACTCTGTTGCTGGTTGTACATTTTATCTGTTGCTCTGACATCCATAGTGACTTGAAATTTTTGTCTTATATTTGGAAAAAGACACACCCCATATTTCAAGTTTATTTGCCAAACGGCATGCCCAAGTAAGTAGCACAGTTGCCACATAGTTTTAGATTCGAGAGAAGGCAAAGTGACTTTATTGTATAGCGCATTTCATGTGCAAAGGAATTTTAATGTGCTGTACAAAAATAAAGCAAAGTACAAGAGATGAAAGAAAGTAAAAGCACAAAAACATGACAACAAGAATACAACAAGGATAAAAAACATGATAATATTATTACTAAAGACCTAAATGATTAACATAAAAGTTAAAGTGTACAGAGTATAAAAAGAACGATAAGTGAATCGTTAGGAGAAAGCATCTGAGACCAGTTTGGTCTTAAGTCTAGATCTGAAACTGTCAACAGTGGGGGCATTTTTTATGTCTTCAGGAACTTAGTTCCAAAGCTGAACTTCATGACTGCTGACTCAGACATGTTCTTGGTCTCATTGGAAAGGTAACCCTCCCCAACACAACCCATGTTTTTGTCCAAAGCAGGGGTGTCAAACTCAAATACACAGCGGGCCGAAATAAAAAAAAACCTGGGTCAAAGTCAAGGGCCCAATTCATAACAAAACTTAAAAACTGACAAACTTAACTTTTACACATTAACCTTGAAATTGGCCTACTGCTGATAATAATTATTAGAGAAGAATTGAGCCCAATTTAGTGGACTTTATCCTACTCCATACACAAGCATCAAAGAGGTGCCAAAATGAATAATTCCATAGAATCACATAGGTCAGGTTAGGCCTAAAATTAGCCAACAAGCAAACTAGCCAACATAATGCATTAGATTACATCTCAAAAAGCTGTATTGGACATGAGAAATATCAAAAAAAGAAAAAGAATATTGGTTTTGGTGGTGGGGTCTAACTATGTACAAATATGTAATTGTGTACAGTAAGCATGAGCGAGTCAGAGAGGGTTTGATTAATGGAAGAGAGGACAGTTGCCGCTTTCATACCAATCCCTGGGGGGAGGTGATCCACAAATGAGGTAGGTATGAAAGCAACCTCAGTTTGGGGCTTTTCAAACCTCTGGGCTATTGTTGCGTGCATTAAACACCCTCCACAGCACCTGTGTGAAGAAAGGGTCTACAATTGATTTAGCTTGTGTTCTAGTATGGAGGGAAAGAATCTGTTAGGCTTTGTAACTTTGTACACTGATGTCTGTTTTGCACTGTGTGTGTGTGTGTGTGTTGGCGGGAGGCGTGGGGGGGGCAGGTTTGGGACGGACGGGAGTGGCTTCAGCAGGTAGGCAGTGAATGAGTTTCCAGCTAAATAGAAGGAGGGGTGTGGCAAATTTTGTCACATTCCTCCTGAACTTATGTTTGATGGACATCATTTCAAAGCCACCGGATAGGCGACTCAAGTGCTAAATGTAATTCCACTCTGCCTCACGCAAAATTGGCCACCTAACAGGCAGATAACTATCACCATTGAAGCTGTGGCCGAAAACGTCTCTGACAATATGTGTGGAATTCACCTGTCATGAATCAGCTTTACTACTGCACTCGGGACAAACTGAATGCGTGACTTCTTCCAACTTCTGCATGTTTTGACTGGCCTACACTCGTCTAATGTACATTCTACCCATTCACTTCCTCCCCTTTCACCTAGCCTGTGAAAATAGAGCAGAAGAAAATAGAAATAAGAGAAATAAATTCAAAAACACTAATAGACTTCCTCTGTACTTGTAGGCAGAATTAAAGTGTTTTCATATTAACATTCTGTAGTCATACGAAAGAAATCATAAATGTTACCCAACATCCATTTATCTTAAAGTAACAACTAAAATGACCTAATTGCTGGCCAATGAATTTCAACTTTATTGCCATTAATACCTTTTACTATTATTATGCTATGAACCTATTAATTCAAATTAATAATTAATTCAAAATGTTCTTTTGTTATATTTGCATGTTATTTCTTGGCAAGAGATTTTCCTGTAACATTGTAACATAGTTTCACATAACAAGATATTGCATTTCATGATGCATTGATTTGTGCATTCATGATGTAACAGGAAAATATTTAATGAAAAAACTGAAAAAGGCTACAAAGGCTAAACAAATTAATTAGGTCTACATTAATTAGGCCTACAAGGCTTTCTACAACAAGCACCTGGCTGAGAATTTTTTTATCTGTGTTTGGTTTTCTCAAATCAAATATTATTATAATATTATAATAAATATTACAATATTATAAATATAATTTTTACTTTCTGGACTGATGGTTATTTACTACTGTACAATACCACACAATCTACTAATGTGCAGTTACAGAGGGCTTGACCTTTTGTGTTCCACACCTGACATAGTAGAGGAATAAGGGCCGAACAGCATCGTCTCTCAGGCCGTAGATCAGGGGGCTCAGACAGCGAGGCAGAAGAAGAACAAAGAGAAAGTTCAGGTAGCGCAGGTCCATGAACAGGCGACTGCTGCCGGTCATAGCCAAGGCTCTCTCTATGGTCCCATAAATAAAAGTGTTAACACAGAGCACTAACTGACCAAAGTGAAGCAGAATAGTCATATGAGCCTTCTTAGCAGATTCTTTGTCAGTGGAGGCAGATCGAGCAGCAACCACAACATTAATATAAGTGAAAATCAAAATGACTGTTACAGTCACAAAGAAGAAGAAATTGAATCCCTGAAACACATCTATTTGCCACGGCGACAGAATAAACCTCTCTCGAGTACAGAACATGGGGTCTTTGAAAGAATTGGGATGCATGATAAGTGCATATAGAATATCTATTGAAAGATTTATGGAACCAAAGATCCAGATGAACACAATAGAAACAGCTGTTGCTGTCTGGGTCATCATCTGACTGTGTTTCAGTGGAAAACAAATAGCTACATAGCGCTCAAGGGACATTACTGCCAGGTTCAATGCAGCATTGCGAAATGTAGTCACTCCCACCAGGACAATGAGTGCACAGATAGCCTTGGGAATCAGTTGGGAACTCATAGACAGAACATACAGCAACATGGAAAACATTAACTGAACTGTGTCATTACAGAGCATGTGGGCAAAGAGGATGTAGCGCGGCAGCTCTCTAAACACAGGCTTACTCAAGAGAGTGTGAAACATGATGCTGTTGATGCAGGTGAAAAGCAGGGACATTAAGATGGACACAACAAGTTTAGAGAGTGTACCTTCATGCATCTCCACCTTAAACATCTGCTGATGCACCAGCAAAGGACCTTCACTGGAGGAATTTTCCATGGCCATTATGTGCTATACATACAGAATGTACAATCTAATCAGAGAAGTTAAAATATAGAACAGAATATATTTATACAGAATATTTATGTAACATTTCTGTGCCTTCATAGAGTGATTTTTGAGCTGAAGAACACCACAAGATGCTCTGAAAGTAACATTTGTACTACACTTGCTAAAACCTACTGTGAACTAAAATCATTTATACATATAGTCTTCATAGAGAGGGGAAAAAGTAAAGTAACAAGTTGCATTAAAATACAAGAAAAAATCAGCTTATTAAAAACATCAAACATCATGTGGTTTGAGATGAAGCCACCTGATTACACACTCTGACACTATGATGAACACATCATATAATACATGAAATGTGTTTACATTTAAAATGCTTACATGGACGACTGTTCCCACAACCCTGAGCCAGGCAAGAAGCCCACTCATCATAGAAGCAGTGAAAGATGTGTGAAAGATACTGTGTCCACTCACTTTTAAAGGCATGTGTGATGTCACAATGATAGATTCGGTCTTCCTGTAAACATCCCTCTAAGAATTCTCACAGGTCTTTTTCAGAGGTAGGCAATCATCCATGGATGCGTGGAGATATTTTCACATTATTTATCATTATCATTATCATTATTTATTATTTATTATTTATCTGTAATGTGGTACGGAGGCTTGGGTTATCACACTTGTCTTTGGCCAAGCGCCAGTCAGGGGTGGTAGTAATGCAATTATATGAATCGTAGAGTCATATAATTCAAATTCATTTTTAAAAAACCTGTATCTTTACTCACACTCAAGCATGTTTTTCATTTTGTAGTTAGCTCGTAGCTATAGTGTCATTACAATTGTTTACCAACGTAAAAGCTAACTCGATGCATTGCCAAGAAATGTTCTCTTTTCGATCTCAAAGCGACCCAGTAGGGATATAAACCAGAAACAAACAATATGATCAGCAATCACAACTCAAATTTGGCTACTAAATATTTGGTTGTTCCCTCAAAGATGGCTCTAATAAATGAACTTATTACTGATAATCAAATGGACATACTTTGTCTTACAGACTGGTGAATAGCCCCAAATAAATAAATGAGAATAAAATAATATCCAGGAAACCTTCCAGTCAGGCTTTAGAGGTAATTATAGCACAGAAACAGCCCGTCAAAGTCTTATAAGACTTCCTTACGTCATCTGATAATGAATATATATCAATATGAATTCAACAGAATTCCTAGTGCTGTCTTAGGCACTACTGACTGTGGCATCCTACTACACAGGCTTGAACACATGATGGGCATCTAAGGTTCAGCATTAGCCTGGTTCAAATTGTACCTCTCTGGTCACTACCCGTTTGTACATGTTCATAATGAGTCATTATGCCACACCAAAATAAAGGTGTACCCCAAGGCTCAGTGCTGGGGCCCCTGTTATTTTCCCTTTACATGCTACCTTTGGGATCTGTTATAGGGGAAAATGGCATGACTTTCCACTCCTATGCAGATGACACCCTACTTTTCCATGAAGCCTAATGACTGTATGCCAATAACTAAACTTGATGCCTGCCTCCTAGAAATTAAAATCTGAATGACTAATAATTTCTTATGTTTAAACTCTGATAAAACTGAAGTTATGATGATAGGCCCTAACCAGCTAAATAACATTTTACCCCACCACCAAAATGTACTTAGTGGCCTTTCTGTCACGTTCGCTAAAGCTCAAGACAGAAACCCAAATGCAGATCGGCACGGTTTATTTCAAAAGAACAAAAACTATACAAAAGGCAGTATGCGGAGGAAGTAAGCTCGGGAGATCTTGGAAATTTCACGGTGGCAAAAACAGGTAAACAGGTATCAAAAGAGCAGGGGTTCGGGGAAACAAAAGAAACTCACAAGAATTCCAGAGGCAGACACGAGAAACGAGAATGGGAGAAAACACGAAAACAGAACTCACAGGTAGGTAAGCAGAGTAGATACAAACTTACAACGAATGGGGAACGAGGTCGGATGATCAGACAAAGGACAGAGAAAAGACTGGGGTTTATATAGGGAACAGGAGCACCAGGACAAACAGGGGACAGCTGAAACTCATTATGGGGAAAACAGAATCATGAGTAGCAGGTGTAGAGCAGGGGAGGAGAAAGGGGCAGGGCAGGCAACAGAACAGAAGCACATGGGGAATGAAAACAAAACACAGAGGTTGCAGTTCATTGATAGTCCAGTGGGGGGGCCAAGGTATCAGGAAGCAGGACCATGACACTTTCACTCTCATTTAACACAAAAGTTAAAGACTTCAGGGTAATCATTGATCAGGACCTCTCTCTGAACAGTCATGTAAAACACATGCATTTTTCACCTACAAAATATTGCTAAGGTTAGAAACTTCCGATCCTTTGAGGATGCGGAAGAATGAATACATGCATTTGTTACCTCTAGGCTTGATTACTGTAATGCTCTGTTCTTTGGATGTAGTAATACCTGTATTAAAAACCTACAGCTACTACAAAATGCCAAATGCCCGAACACTGACTAAGACTAGAAAATAGGAAGATATCTCTCCTATCGTTGCTTTGTTACATTGGTTCCCTATTAAAAGTCGAACCCTAAGATCCCAGAATGCTGATCCTCTTGTAATCCCGAGAATATCAAAATCTCAATCACACACATCTCAATACCTTTAGACTCAAAATCTTCTTTACTGCTCCCCATAGTTAGGGATGGTGCACGGTAGATCATTCCTCATGGGCCTTGGAAAGGACTGCCTCTGCATCTCTTGCCATGCACTGCACCTTAATTATGCTGCTATAGCCTAGTGCTGCCACAACTTGATTTCACTCCTTGACTTCAGCATTATGTATGGCTGCTACTACTCTGTCCTACCATAACCTTGGACAACCGTATAATGATACCGTATAATGTTGAGGGACAATATTTTGGAATTATTATGATGCTAGACTACCACAAGGGATTGTTCCTTGCCCCAGTTGCTCTTAGGTGCTCCTTGCTAAAAAGTGCCATGAGAAAATACCATTTATAAATATAGAAATATATGTATTCAGATGAATTGAATAGAATTTATGGATCTCATTCTGCCCCTAAATCTCACATGGCTTTAAATTTTAAGTTAATTCCACCTTTTAATGGTTGGGATTTAGATTCATTCTTTAGCCTGTTTGAGCAAGTGGCTGATGCCCAGATACTGAGCTTACTCTTATGCTGTGTCTTTAAGGGTAAGGCCCAACATGGTCATACCTATCAAAGTAAACCACTGAGTAAAATTAACACATTTCATGCCTCTCCAGGTTCTTTAAACCCAGACTGTTCAAATCTCACTGAACTGAACTGAACACAATCACAGTTCTATACTTGTTAAACCCTTGAATAATGAACACAAGTTAATAAATATGATTAAAGACATATTTCTGTGATTATCATGATAATTATTATCCATTATTATGTTGATTGCATACTGTATAGTTATGGAAGCCTGCTCACAGTGCTGTCCTCCAACGTTATCTTCTACCATGTGGCAGGAAGGTCTTCCTATAGTGGCTAGAGTTGTTGACAGCAGTTTGCAGAATTGTGTTTGTGATGAACAGCTGAAAAAGCTGTAGAGTAATGGACACCACCCAAGACTTGGGTCTAGATTGGCTACTATAACACACTATTGTAGTGTGGTACAGTAGCCGCTGGTAGGGCGGTGGTAGTGTAGTGGTTAAGGAACCTGGCTAGTGTGCAAGAAGCCTGAAA
Source organism: Tenualosa thibaudeaui (assembly GCA_027481765.1). Taxonomy (NCBI): domain Eukaryota; kingdom Metazoa; phylum Chordata; class Actinopteri; order Clupeiformes; family Clupeidae; genus Tenualosa; species Tenualosa thibaudeaui. The sequence goes on along the minus strand of JAIFZK010000009.1, from coordinate 27,091,699 downwards.
AGTTTTGGGTTTGAATCCAGCTGCCACTGTTGTGCCCTTGAGAAAGACACTTACTCTAGGGGAGACTGGCCCTGAATAATTGATAGTTGACAAGTCGTAATTTGCTTTGGATAAAAGCATCTGCTAAATGCATAAATGTAAATGTAGCCACTCATGACATCAGACTGGTCCACTCCTCCCATGTGCCTGTGTAAACATAAAAGATAACAAAAGCAAACCAGCCAAATTTAGTACATTACATTGGAGTCAATATTGCATGATAAACTAATAAAAATTGATTCAATTCAAAGAGGCGAAATTATGAAGAGCAAATGTAAATGTAATGTCAAATGTAAATATAATCCAAATAATTGCTCACTAATGATTCAATGTTTTTGGTAAAGTACGCAGACAATAGCCTGCCATACTCTATGTGAATCGCTGTAACAATTATTACACTGATGGTGTTTCAAAAGAAATTCTATTATTGTCCCATCCATGTTGGAATCGTCCGTAAGGAAGGAAGTTTTTCCTAGCCCCCATTGCTCTTGGATGCTTATGTGTGGGAGTATTGTAATTTGCCTTCCCTACTGCCCCATATGCTTTATCCAAAGCTGTCTCTTATGCACTAAACAGGCTGCACAACACACACCGTTTCACTGCACTTACACCCAGTAACTATATGCATGTGAATAATGGCAGTGTAAAATGTGCACCTGACAATTTGAACATTCTAAATACTTTTTCCAACAACTGCAGAATGTTGATGTTTGTTGGTGCTTGTTTTGCAGTGTGAAAGCTGCTTTAGGTGGATGTTTATAAATGGATGTGATGGGTTTGAAAAAATAGGTATCCATTGATAATGAATAGCCAAAAACCTGTTGGAAAGAGATGGCGATGGACTGCATATTTGTGTGTGTGTATGTGTGTTAGGATTAGTGAGGCGATGGACTGTATGTGTGTGCGTGCTTGTGTGTGTGTGTGTGCGTGCTTGTGTGTGTGTGTGTTGGAGGTAGTGAGGGATGGCCTGTTTTTGACATCAGCGTTTACATCATTCACAGCACTTATAATAACAACTGCAAGAACTCGTCTATGTCTCAAACCCTGGAAGCCCATTCCACAGAAAGGATGGCTGTCATCATGGATTGGAAGCTGCCTGGCAAATCAGACACATCCATCTTCCAACTGACTGCACTTTACTGAACTCCTTGGCCTCTTCTGCACTGTCTCATATTCACAGCAAAGGAAAACTCTTTAGGAAATTGGGGTGTATACTTTCAGAACAGAATGAATTATTAATCTGATATGTTTTGTCTGTCATCATCTGTGTAGCGTATCACTTTTCTTATTCTTGTTATAGTACAACAACCTCAATTTATATAACTTGTATATCTCCAAAGTCTTATATATATAACATTTGTTTTGAGATCTGAGATACAGTTTATCTTCTCTTCATAGATTATAGACTACACACTTAGCACATATGACCTTAACCAATGAGTCCAGTGACTCTCCACTGTTATATCAGCAGATATTTAAGGTGGAAATGAGTGAGGGACTACTGACCAAAGTTATTGTGTCCATCTTAATGTCCCTGCTTTTCACCTACATCAACAGCATCATGTTTCACACTCTCTTGAGTAAGCCTGTGTTTAGAGAGCTGCCGCGCTACATCCTCTTTGCCCACATGCTCTGTAATGACACAGTTCAGTTAATGGTCACCTTGTTTCTCTTTCTTTTGGCACTGAGCTTCCAAATGATTCCCATGGCTGTCTGTGCACTAATTATACTGGTGTCAGTGACTACATTTCGCAATGCTGCGTTGAACCTGGCTGTAATGTCACTTGAGCGCTATGTGGCTATTTGTTTTCCTCTGAGACACAGTGAGATATTTACCCAAAAAACTGTATGTGTTTCTATAGCTCTTATTTGGGTCTTTGGTTCAGTAAACATTTCAATAGATTTTCTGTACATACTGATTGTAAGTCCAGCGTCCTTTAAAGACACCATCTTCTGTATTCGAGAGAGATTTATTCTATCACCATGGCAAAATGATGTGTATCAGGGCTTCAACCTGTTTTGCTTTGTGACTGTAACAGCCATTTTGATTTTCACTTATATAAATGTTGTGCTTGCAGCTCGATCTGCTTCTGCTGACAAAGAATCTGCTAAGAAGGCTCATAAGACTATAATGCTTCACCTTGTTCAGTTAGTGCTCTGTGTTAACACTTTTATTTATGGGACCATAGAGAGAGCCTTGGCTATGACCGGCAGCACTCGCCTGTTCATGGACCTGCGCTACCTGAACTTTCTCTTTGTTCTTATTTTACCTCGGTGTCTGAGCCCCCTGATCTACGGCCTGAGAGACGATGCTGTTCGGCCCTTATTCCTCTACTATGTCAGGTGTGGATCACAAAAGGTCAAAGTTTCTATATAACTTATGACAGCAAGTGTATATGAATTTTAGTTATGTTATGTTGGTAATATAGGCTTATTTGATTTGATTTGATTTCCTAAGTGATTTCTTTTATGGAATATAAACTTAAGTCATCCAGTATTGCTTATCTTGATCCCCATGGCTATGACCCCCATGGCTGTGACATAGGTGACCAGAGTTTCATTGACAGGGAATCTGGGTATAGAACGTTGAAGTGGCAGCTTATGAAAAATTACGACTTATGGTCCAACATCCCCTGACAACAGTGAGTCGTCCCAGATAGCAAGATGTTGGCGGGCTTCCACTCTTTCAACACATGTGGTATTTTTCCTCTCTGGAAAATACCATATATGTTAACAGATAGCCATCAGAGAACTGAATGTAATATTTCAGAAAATAAAATTTTACAATTCCACCTGAGCTATTTTTGCATCCACTAAAAGCTGGAAGTGCATAAGGGGCCCTCAGGTTTACAGTTTACTATAACATGCCTGATTTATTCAGGATTAAAAAAATATATATACTGACGGAGTTGACTCCAAGTGAGGTGACAGCTTTGATATGCAAATTTTTACTTAATGTAATTTGTGACATTTTATGGAAGCATAAAAATCTTTTGGTATTATATTTTTACATTTTTCGCCTTTTTAACCATTGAGACATCTTGATGAGGACAGGATAAATTGGGCACAGTGCAGAGCATGCAAGCAGGAGTGAAGCTGGTGGAATTTAGTCAGAGCGTGGAGCAGTTCTAAATGATCACAATCACTTGCAGATGACAACAAATGACTACAAACTATGTGAGAATATGTTGCTGGTCTGGGCAGAGTAGTTACTTGTTTATTTCCAACCTCATTTCAGCCACTTGTTTTTGGCCAATAGTGTCATCCATCACAATGCCTTACTACTCAAGGCCTAGGTTTGATGTTGTAGAATGACCTAATATGTTGATTGTTTAAATTGATTATTTTACTGGTTGATTATCTTTTATGTTTCATCCTGAAATTTTTTTAAAAATGTATGAACTCTGACCAAACAGTTTTACCTTAATATAACTTAAAGTAATCTGAATGATAAATTCACTTATGATATGGAAAATGACACTTGATTTGCCCCGACAGGCAATTAATGTTGGAACAATCAGCACAACACCAGACATTGGTAGACTATAAAATTACCATGATAAAAACTTGATGCACATGAAGCTGTAATCTCTCTAAAATGGAAACTAATTGGCTGATCAGAAATACTTACCTACCCACCCACTCTGGTAAGCAGGTTGGTATCTTGCATGGCAGCCTCTGCCACTGATGTATGAATGGAGGAATGCAAGGCATACATTGTAAATGCTTTGAGTGCTTGTAGGAGTAGAAAAGCACTATATAAATGAAGTCCATATCTATAATTGCAAGGAACATCTGTCTGTGTATCTATCCCATGCATACTGTAACTCTTGAACCATTCATCCAACTAAGTGCTATGAGAGCAAGGCATCCTTCTATACCTTAAAGAAATTCTTTGAGACCCAGCTCTTTTGAGAGCACCTTTTGTCCTAACAAAGTCTGCCTCTCAACCTAAAATGCACCCCCGACCCCTGAGGTACATTCCCTAGGTAACAGGGGCAAGACTGATGTGGTATGCAGGGTTTCTAAACGTCAAAAAAGAAGAAAATAAATAAAAAATACCCTAATAGGCTTTAGAGCTAATCATCATACAGAAACAGCCCTAGTCTTCACTGACCTCCTCACCTCAGTGAATCTCCATATTCATATATGGATATCTTAATATATATGGATATATATTAATATTAACCCTATTGAATCTTAGTGCCGCCTTTGACACTATTGACCATGGCATCCTACTACACAGACTTGAGCACATGATAGGCATCGAAGGTACTGCCTTAGCCTGGTTCAAATTGTACCTTACTGGTCACCAGTTTGTACATGCTCATAATGAATCATTATGCCACACCAAAGTAAAGTATGATGTACCCCAAGGGTCAGTGTTAGAGCCCCTGTTATTATTTCTCCACATGCTACCTTTGGGACCTGTTATAGGGGAACATGGCATTACTTTCCACTCCAATGTGGATGACACCCAGCTATACCTTTCCATGAAGCCTAATGACTGTGCGCCAATAACTAAACTTCATGCCTGCCTCTGAGATATTAAAATCTGCATGACTAATTATTTATTATGTGTAAACTCTGATAAAAGCAAAGTTATGATGACAGGCCCTAAACAGCTAAATAACATTTTACCACACCACCAAAACTTACTAAGTGGTCTTTCACGCTCATTTAACACAAGAGTTAAAGACCTCAGAGTGATCCTTGACCATGACTTCTCTCTGAAAAGTAAAACATGTAAATATGTAAAACATATTTCAAAAACATCCTTTCTTCACCTATGACATATTGCTAAGGTTAGAAAGTTCTTACCCTTTAATAATTAAAGTTTAATTAATACTTGCATTTGTTACCTCCAGGCTTGATTATTGTAATGCTCTGTTCTCTGGATGCAGTAATACCTGTATTAAAAACTTACAGCTAATACAAATGCTGCAGCACCCTAACCCTAACCTTAACCCAAGCACAACACTCACTAGGACTAGAAAATATGCACATATCTCTCCTATCCTCGCTTTCTTACACTGCCTCCCCATTAAAAGTCGAATCAATTTTATAATTCTCCTCCTAACTGCTCCAACATATATTAAAGATATATACATATATTGTACTCCTGAAAATATCAAAATCTACGATAGGAGACATATATTCAACAAGTGGGCACTCTCAATACCTTTGAGTCTAGACTCAAAACCGCCCTCTTTACTGCCCCCCATAGTTATGGATGGTTGACAGTAAATAATCACTCCTCATGGGCCATGGGAGCGACTGCCTCTGCTGTTGCCCCCAGCTGTGATGCTTGGTGACCAATGACCATCCCTGCAGTAATGTTGGGTTTCCATGCACCATACCATAGTTATGCTGCTATAGCCTAGTACCACCACAAACCTCTCATGTGTAATGCCATACAGCTCTCTCTCCCTCTCTTCTTTCTTTTATACATATATATTTACATATATATGCATATACAACACATGGTCATGGAAGTGTTAGACTGGCCTAACTCAGTGGACTGTGATCAACTTCACAGGACACCCATGCCAGCCCTCCTTCCTAGAGGCCCTTCCTAGACGCCCATGCCAGAACCGACTCTCCTTCCAGAGGCCCCAGGACTGACCCCTCCTCACAATGGCATTGTCACAATAGACCCTCCCAATTCTGCCCCTGTGATCGATTTCACTGCTTGATTTTAACATTATGTATGGCTGCTACTACTGTTATAACTTTCGACAACCACCTATGGCTTGACTACCATATCATGTGGGACAATATTTTGGAATTATGATGCTCAACCATAAAACCATGGACAAATTGTAGTCTATAATGGTAGCTATTGATTGTACTTTTCCTGCATGACCCCTGGCAGTTGGCTTGTCCCCATGAGCCATGGATCTGCTTTCTTCAGTTTCTTTCTATACTTACCACAAGAGGGTTTTTCCTTGGCTCTTGGGTCTTTTTAGTTTGGCTTTGTGGAATTAGGAGAGGTTGTGCATGGTCACAGAGCTATCATGAACATAAAACATGGTTGTGTATTCCTTAATACTGTATGTAAATCCACTGAACAAAGCCTTTTTGTGATGTCACGTGTCACAAGTCAACTGTAGTTCAATTGTGGTTGCCAAAGAAGGCACCATTTAGCCAAATTTCAAGCCATTTGTAATTGGGCTTATAAATTTGCATTTGAGCTAATTTTTGATAAACAAAATTTGGATATATTTTATTTTAATATAAGAGAGTAAAGGTTCCAATAATGTCCCTTTCCACAGTTAAACTCTCACAGTAATCCAGTCCTGTGGAGGGCGCGATCACCCAGAATGCATCACATGACCCTGGGCTATGTGCTCTATTTTTGTATTTATAGGCAGATGAAAATATGGTGCAGACAACAGCTAAGGCAGACTAGTATGAATGTAAGAAAAGTTAAAAGTCACAATCAAAACACTTAATCAATACACGTGATGGACCAGGACTGGGCAAACCTTTTGGTTCAAGGGCAACATTAATCTTTAAAAACTGACTGATGGGCTCAGTGACATAGACTACTCAAGTATAAAGTATTTTAACATGTAAGCCTACAGAATTTTTGCAAAGGGGGATCTAAATTTTGCCTATTTGCCTAAACTTTTTATGGGTCAGATTATACATCCTGAAGGGCCGCATGTGACCCTGTCGCTTAAGTTCACCTCTGTGACAGACACAATCAAAACACTTAATCAGTGTTAGTACTGCCACATGGCAATGGCTGTGTGCGTGTGTGTGTGTATGTGTATGTAAGGAGGGAGGAGGGGTGGGGTCTTAGAACATATGACCATAAATGTTGGGATATGGATACCAGTGATGCTTATAAGCGTAACTGGAATGCAGCTTCCCAAACTCTGGATTTCCTCTCCACTGAAAGGATGGCTCATGTCATGGATTGGGAGCAGTCCAACATGTCAGATACAGCCATCTTCCAGCTGACTGCACTTGACTGAGATCCTCATCAGCACTGTCTTACACTCACAGCAAAGCAAACACGCTGTCACTATCGGCTGCCATCTTTTGGAAATTGGGCTGTTTACTTTTATGGCTGAATGGATTATTAACCTATAAGATGGTTCTCTGTGTTCTTATGTTGTGTCTTCATGTAATATTCTTCATAATTTAATGTAACCTCAGCTTGTATATTATTACAATTGTATACATATGTCTGCTATATTTGAGATACAATTCACTACTCTACTCTACACTCTGCACTGCTCTATATAGATGCAGAACGGCACGTTTAGCACCGACAGTGTTGGACATGGCAAATTCATCCAATGAGGGCTCTCCACTGGTGCATCAACAGATGTTTAAGGTGGCGATGGATGAGGGCCCACTCTCTAAACTTTTTGTCGCCATTCTCATGTCTATGATTTTCACCAGCATCAACAGTATCATGTTTCACACTCTCTTGAGTAAGCCTGTGTTTAGAGAGCTGCCGCGCTACATCCTCTTTGCCCACATGCTGTGTAATGATAGTGTTCAGCTGATGATCTCCATGTTGCTCTATCTGTTGGCTATGAATGTGCAACTGGTTCCCAAGGCTGTGTGTGCTCTCCTTTTAGTGGTGACAGAGACAACATTCCGCAATGCTGCCCTGAACCTGGCTATAATGTCACTTGAGCGCTATGTGGCTATTTGTTTTCCACTGATGCACAGTCAGATCGTCACTCGAAAAACAGCTGGCATTTCTATTGTGTTTATCTGGTGCCTCAGTTCCATAAATCTTGTGATAGATATTCTATATACTCTGATCGTGAGTCCAGAGTCTTTTAAAAATCCCATGTTCTGTACTCGAGAGCAGTTTTTTATGGTAGCGTGGCAAGTAGCTGTGTTTCAGGGATTCAGTTACTTCTTCTTTGTGGCTGTATCAGGTGTCTTGGTTTTCACCTATATTAATGTTTTGGTTGCAGCTCGATCTGCTTCTGCTGACAAAGAATCTGCTAAGAAGGCTCATATGACTATTCTGCTTCACTTTGTTCAGTTAGTGCTCTGTGTTAACACGTTTATTTATGTAAACATAGAGAGAGCCTTGGCTCTGACCAGCAGCAGTCGCCTGTTCATGGACCTGCGCTACCTGAACTTTCTCTTTGTTCTTATTTTACCTCGGTGTCTGAGCCCCCTGATCTACGGCCTGAGAGACGATGCTGTTCGGCCCTTATTCCTCTACTATGTCAGGTGTGGATCACAAAAGGTCAAGCCCTCTGTAACTGCTCACTAGGAGATTGCATGGTATTGCACAGCAGTGAATCAGACCATAAAATAAAAATATTTTATTTGAGAAAAACACAATAATAATAATTCTCAGCAGGTGCTTGTTGTAGAAAGCCTTGCAGACTAAAACCAAGAAGTTAGCCAAAACGTTTGTTTTGGCTAAGTCTTATTGAGGTTTTAAAAAAATTGCAAAAATACATTCAGTTACACATGAAATTAGTAAATATTTGTTGATGTGAAACTGTTATAATGATGTAATGTGAAATTACCTCGTCAAGAGATGACATGAAGATATCACAAAATAACAATTTCAGTTGTCAATTAACTAACAGGATCAGGCTGTTTCACAGTAAGATGATGTAATGTTCTGCTGTGCCATTGGTCGTTTTGAATTGGGGTGTTTAATAATAGAATATTTCCTGCAACATTTGACATCATGAAGAGCTCTCTCAAATTTAATGATGACTTAAAGCAGACATGTACATTTTATGGAATACTTCATGGGTTTGTGTTTCCTTCAATGTTGATATAAGTAGTTAGAATACATAAGCAAAGAAATTTTTTTAAAGCAACACAGTGCAAATAATGCAAGTAAGTACAATTCAACAAAAACTATAATCTATAAAACAAGTAATCTGTGGTCTGTGTGTTACATCTCAGCTGGTGTTATTTCTGAAGACAAGTGAGTGTGGTGTATTTTTTTTATCCAGCCAAATACCTCATGCATCCACCTCACCCAATCGGAAACAGACCGATCAGAATTAGAGAGAGGGTGTACACCTTTTGATAATGTGGCTGTTAAACTGGACATTCACTGCTTTTAGTGCAGAACCTGCAGCTGTGAGCCAGCGCTCTTAAACACTGAACTGAACTCACCCTTGTTTGTCCCAAAACAACAATATTAATAATAAAAACCTCATGTTAAACCAGTGGTCGGCAACCTTTTTGATATGTTGCGCCAAAAAGAAATAGTTTTATTCATTTGTCTGCCAATCAACAGACTAATTGCTTTTAACTACACATATTGAGGCCTTATTTCCGACATGAAAATGAAATTCAAAAAATAAAGGAATCCAAATTAATCATTCTAAATTTCATACATTTACATTTACTAGTAAACTTCTGCTCCGGCTTTTGAACTCCGCCTGTCCTCGACTCACGCTCTAATCTCCTGCCTTGGCTCCCGATCTGCTGCCTGCCCACGACCTACGCTCTGCTCCCTAGTCCTGATTAACCGACTCGCCACCCGAAGAGCATCCACACACTCCCTTTCCCCATTTCTCTTAATAAACTGTGTTAAACGTGGCGCATTTGGGTCTGACTCGCTCTGTTCTACTACTGCTACTTTTAGTCTGTTTGCTGATGAACTCATAAAGGTGTTTGATACGGGGTCTGCTTCTGCCGAGGCATCCCGTGACCTGTTGCGTATTCGGCAGGGAAGGTGATCAATTGCTGACTACTCGATCGACTTCTGAACACTAGCCAGCCGCAGCAGTTGGAACATAGGGGCCTTTATTGATGCCTACCTTCACAGCTTGGCCAACTACATGAAGGATGAACTGGTTTCCCATGCCCCACCATCGACCCTTGATGAGGCTTGATAGGAGAGTCCAGGCGTGCCGACGAGAGAGAGGGCGATCCATCCAGTCATCCACGAGTCTTTCCGGGGGTCCTGCTGCCATGTCACTGCCTGCAACCACGCCATCCAGCGAGCATGTGCGGCCTGCTAGCCCGCTTAAAAGACCTTGCTCACCGGTTGTAGGTGGGTGCCGGCTGAGTTCTACGAACATACAGACCTCCAAGGAAGGTAAACCCCTGCTCCAGATCGCACTTCACCTTCCGAACTCTGTTCACACCCTGTCCGTCCTCATTGATTCTGGCGCAGAGGATGCCAACTTTGCTCAACAGCTGGGGCTGCAGGACCGGCCACTACCCGTTCCGGTATCTGCCCGAACCCTGGATGGACACCTGTTGGGTACGGTAACCCGAATCACCAAACCCATTAAGATGACCTGTTCCGGTAACCATCAAGAGTCCGTCCGGTTCTACTCAGCTCGCTGGGCCAACCCCTCATTCTGGGTTACCCCTGGTTACGCCAGCACAACCCACAGTTGGACTGGCAAACCGGGGTGGTCCGAGAGTGGGGGTGGATTGTGACCAGACCTGCCTGCTTGCCACGATGTCTCCTGCTCGCCCCAGACCTACAAACTCTGTTCCTGATCTGTCCGGGGTGCCCGAATGCTATCATCATCTGAGGGAGGTGTTCAGCAAGACTAAGGCCACCTCACTACCGCCGCACCGTCCTTACGATTGCACCATTGACCTGCTCCCGGGGGCGTCTCTATTCGCTTTCAGCCCCCGAAGCAGTTCCTTGGGTTTGCTTATTTTTATCGCCGTTTTATCCGCAATTATAGCTCCAACGCTGCTCCCCTGACTGTCTTAACCAGCAGCAAGCGGACCTTCCAATGGTCTCCGGCAGCCAATGACGCCTCCGCCGCCCTCAAGGCTCGATTCACCTCGGCCCCCGTCCTCCAGATGCCCGACATTGAACGCCAGCTTGTCGTGGAAGTCAATGCTTCAGATGTGGGGGTGGGCGCAGTTCTGTCTCAGTGATCCAGTGACGACAACAAGCTCCATCCCTGCGCGTTCTTTTCCAGAAGGCTTTCACCTGCCGAACAAAACTATGACATCGGGAACCGAGAACTGCTGGCGGTCAAATTGGCTTTGGAGGAGTGGCGTCATTGGCTGGAGGGGGCTGCCGTCCCTTTTCTGGTGTGGACCTATCACAAAAACCTGGAGTACATCAGATCAGCGAAACGTCTGAACCCATGACAGTCCAGGTGGGCCTTGTTTTTCACTAGATTTAACTTCACTCTCTCCTACCGTCCAGGATCGTGCAACGTCAAGCCTGATGCCTTGTTGCGTCAATTTGAGAAGGAGGACGCCACACTGGACTCCCCTCCTATCCTGCCAGAGTCCCAGGTCATTGCAGCTCTGACCTGGGATGTAGAAGATCTGGTGTTGAAAGCCCTGCAGAATCCTAGTCCTAGACTGCATTTATATAGCGCTTTTCTACTCCTACGAGTACTCAAAGCACTTTACATTGTATACCTCACATTCACCCATTCACACACATGCACTCACACACCGGCGGCAGAGGCTGCCATGCAAGGTGCCAACCTGCCACCGCGAGCAATTTGGGGTTCAGTATCTTGCTCAAGGACACTTTGATGGGGTCAGCCAGAGGGGGGCACGAACCTGGTTAATGGTGGGTAAACTATAATTATAAGTGCGCAAATGCTATTTTTGAAATTCAGGAGGCCCTGGTTGTTTATGTTGCTAGAAATATACAGTTTGAAGCCTTTCAGTGGTAGTGGTGCGGCAACTTAGCCAACGTGCTACTTGGGTGGCAAAGACAGCGTAGTCTCAAATGGAACAGAATGGCATCACTATTAAATTAACCCTTCATGTCGATTCAACTTTCCCCTCTACTGCATACATTATTATGGCAGTATGGAAAAAAATGTTGCAGTGCTTTTTATCACCAAAATGAACTTCCATTACCACCCCCCCCCAAATTTTGGGGGGTGGTTTTAGGTATGTTGCCATATGGCAACACTGTGCAGTTTCCAGTATAATTTTTCCTCCAAGACCATGAGATCCATACAACATTACAGATTGTTTTAGAGCAATTAAAGTATTTTTATTGGCAGCAAAACATAGCAATTTGGCCATCATATTTAATTATTTATCATTTTCTGCAGATACATTCAAAACATATAATATTCATGTTAAAGATTTTCAAATATAACAGGTATTCAACATGTCCAAGTTAAAGCTGTAACATTCATATCTATAATATGCTACTAACATGAACTGATTATACTTATGGAAATGATTATTTTAAAGATAAAACATTTAATATTACTAGTATGAACTGATTGTTCCTCGATGGCCTATTTCCAGTAGTACTAATATGAGAGTAAGAGAGCAATGTTTGTTTTTCTGCATTTTACTCAGTGTGAAAGCTCTTGAAGCAGTTCAGTTCTTTTCACTAGTAAAACAGACGTGGACTTTGCACTTACAGCAAGTCACTCTGATGATGTCTTTGCAACCAGGATACTTGCATCTCCCTTTCAGTGTAACCATCTCTGGCCAGTGGCCAGTGTTGTTCAGGCACATGCTGGTTGGTGGAACAGGGGCTGCTGGTCCTTTATGACGTGCCTCCACACTTTGAGATGGTCTTCCTTTCTTTTTGATGGAGGAATCTTTTTATTGACGCCTCAGCCTCAGCGACATGATATTTGGCACACTATTAATGCAGATACTGGTGCCCCAGTACATGCGACTACTAAGTGGGGATCCACTTGTACAGAATAGAGGTTGGACTGTGTTGCAATATGCTCAAAAGCTTCTCTACCTAGAAGACTATGGAAGTATTCCTGTGGTTCTTGGACCACTGTTGACTGAGGTAGGATTTGGGAACTGGAAGGATTGTTCTCCTCTTTTTCCAGTTCATATTTTTTTTGCCTTTTCTACAATGGGTGCCTCAATCAACTCCTCAGCTGAAATAGCTTTTTTTCGGAAGCAGCTGATGTGTTGCGTTAGGTCCGTGTAACACTTTGCAGTGCATTGTTCTGCTTGCTCCACCTTCTGACACAAATCGAAAATTGAGTTGTCATTAAATTTTCCATTTTTCTGGTATACTCGGCAAATGAAGAATTGGATTTTTTTACATTGTTTTTAGATTTTGTAGGCATGCTTTTTGCAATGGAAAATGACTTTATAATTTTTTTTTTAATTTTAATGTCGTACTTGGACTGGTCCATTACCAATGTAGGGGAGGCTTAGATGGGGTGGGGTGATCATAAGGTGTGCGACTGCGCGGGTAGACCAAGGTAATAAGTAAAGTCATGGAGTATAATTGCTATATTCAATTTAGCATACATCAGGGGGCCCAGCGTGTTATAATTACAGCCCGAGACCTATCAAGGGACCGTCTGGAGGCGATCTTTAAGGTAAACCTTTGAATGAATCTAGTAACATGATGTTTTTTTTTCTGAATGGAAATGCTTGCAGCTAGTACTACATAGCCCCCCTACAAGGGCTAGCCAGGGTGCTAACTAAAGCCCTTGATATTTTTTATTTATTTAGCTAGTGGTTTTATCCAATGCGATCTACTTGTTTCAATTGCTTTAGGGCCAGTCTACCCCAGAGTGATATGATATAAAATGATGATATGATGATGAGAATGATATGGCTCTGGTCTACCTTAGAGGAACATACGGTTATGTGCCTTGCGCAAGGGTACAGTGGTGAAGCCATGTTACACTAGTTTAGTGGGGGGCATTGAAGACGTTAGTTCTGTTAACTTCAGAATGTTGTGACACTATCGATTTTAAGCAATACATATAACACGATTGAGAGTTCAAAACTCACTACTGAGCACGCAAACTAACCCAACATGTTTCTTATAGTTGGAGCCAGATACCGTGTACCTCCAAGACGATATAACAAGTTTTTCCCGATCACAATGGGCAATTTGATACCATGCTAATGAGGGACAAAGGATCATTTTCTGTATCAAGAACAAGAAAAGAAACAGAATTGGCAGGTGTCACTTTGCCATCTACACCGATCCCTCCTTTCGTACACCCATTAAACTCCTTCCAAAACCCTCTGCACAGGGTGAAGACCGTACGTAAGCAGACCTATGTTGCTGATGTAACCTAGGCTAAAATGGCCATGATCAGATTTAAAAGTTTAAACAATGTAAAATATTTTGAATAAATATGTTAACATTTAAAATGTAAACTTCATGATTTCGTTTCATAAATAGGATTTTTATTATTTTATTTCATTATTCAGTATCACAGGAAGTCATTAAAACTAGTCAGCCAACCGGAATACTTTGTTGCACTTCCTGTTTAAAAAAACATGCTAGAGAAGAAGGCAGGCAGACCGTGAAGAAGCTAGTGAAAAAGACCAGTGAGCAAACTTAGCGTTAAGACCAGTTAAAAACGTATTTCTTTGTTTTGAAAGTGTTTTGAGTTGTATTCTGTCTACATAGGTAGACTGTGGTTTTGTTAGCCATTTTTTTAAGTGAAAACCTTGTTAGTCTGTCGGAGCCACACATGCCGCTGGCGAGCCACCCACGTTGTTAGAGGACATCGTATCATCACCACGTTTCATCGGAGGAGTTGATGACATCCTGTTAAGAAAACCAGCCTAATTCATCTGTTGAGCGTTTGAACTGTGAACTGCGTTCGACATTTCTGCCGCAAGCGGATACATTGACTTGGATTTGCGGTAAGCGTGGACTCGATGAGAACGGAACTAAGGACACATGGATTTTCGTTGGACTGCTATATTGGTCGCTAGCCTTTGCTGGACTGAATGTAAATTGCCTTGTTTGAGCTGTATATAACTGTATTGTTAATGATTCAACACGGCAAGATTTAGCCTACAGTTGAACATTTAGTTGAAGTACAGTAGAACATTTACTACGATATTTACTAGCAACCACTGTGCATAGCATTCATGATATGTTGGTCTGGAGTAATGCATATGCAGTTTGAATGATACTTGGAAGGTTGTGTCCATGCTAATGCAAATCTGGTTAGTGTAGTAGCTCACTGGTTTAGCCCGTCAGAACACAGAATCCTTAAATAGGCCTATTGATATAAAACACTTGTTGCTATTGATTAGACCATTCAATTTAGATTATTAACATCTAACAAAAAGGACTAAATGTTAAGGTTACGTTAGCCTGATTTAATTCATTACTACAATAGAATTACACTTATTAGTCCAAATAAGAATTTTAGGTTAAGGTTAAAGGAATAAACACTGGATTTAGAAAGCTTAAATTAAGAGTTAACTCTTTCTAAACTAGAACTCTAAAACTAAACAGGAACTAAATAGAGAAACTTAAACGAGTTACACTAAAAGAAGATTAAACACCATATTGAATTGCATTTAATGTCAGTGTAAAAGTAATTGTCTTTGTCTTGGTATTTTCTCTTTCTATCTTCTATTTTTCTACTTTTATAAAGCAAGCCGGCATTTCAAACCTTACTTGATGGTCTGTGGTGGTGGTGTTATAATACTATCGCTGCTGTTTTAACCATTACTACTCCCTACGAACCTAGACACTGGTCCTAACTATAGCATTGCTTATCTTTAACAAGATAAGTGCTACACTGACAGGGAAGATTTCAGCATACAGTATGTATTTGTTCACAGAAAATTCATATACGGTAATTTACAGTAGTTAATTTGGTTAATGTCCAGAGATAAATAATTAAGGATATAAGCATATGTCACAAACATATAGATAGTTGTGTATAATGTGATGAAATGATGTTGGTTGCTCAGCTTTATTGTGCACCTGTGAGTGAATGACATGTTTTTGAGGGGTGTGGGTAATAAAGAAATTTAAGTTGGGCATATATACACTGCATATGTAGGACTAGTGATGTATGGTATGGGTTGCTTGATGTCATGCCACCCACTCTAACCACCCGTGTCTGGCAAGGAAACTGTGGTGCCACTTACACATTTAGCTTGATATCTCTTTTCGTTATTTTATGCAGCTTCATGCTCATTCAGGACACTCCAGTCAGCCATACCTGCCATCTGCCAATTATTGTCTTAGGATTCCGTAGAATACAGAAATAATGTAGGCTCGAAGTGGTTGTGCTGTACCCTTTAGGTGCGGAGTTACTAAAATACTAAACTTTTTCAACACCATGAGATCATTTACCTATAGAAAGCACAGTACTGTTAGTAGGATGTGAAAACGTCACTTTAACTTCATGACCGACCACTTTAAATTGGCTTTTCTGTTGTGTTTTTACTAAATGTACAAGATGTGACATTATTTACATATTCATATCTTCTGAGTAACTTTAGTAGCCATTACAAAAAAGGTACATGCAGGCACTGTCCATACAGAAATAAAACCCAAAACACTGGATACCTGTATGCCATGCCTAACAGAAAAGCTCTTGGACACAGGGTTGAACATGGTCTGTAGATCATTACTCAAATAAGTGATATTTCTACTGAACAAGATTTAGCAATCACTAACATGTTACACAGATTTCTATACGGTTCCACACACTAACAACTGTGCAAATCAAAACATCAGAATCAGAAAAGTGAGGAAAAGCAAGGAGAGTTCACTTCAGTAGCACCAGAACATTTCACAAATACCAGTTTACTGGCAAACATGGGCATCTGACACAGAATACAAGCGTCATTAGCATTTAGATATGTCTGCATGCATGGGCCACAGCCTGCCACCTGCCCACAGCATGCTATGATGGCAAGCAAAGTAGTGGGTATGTTTGTGCAGATTTTACATACTACTGCCTGTCGAGGCAATTGTGGGTTTTATGGTGATTGAACGAAATTACTCAAAATAGTCTATAGCGCCAGTACGGGCATTGGTCTACCCTCATGATGGGGCTGTGTGTGTGTGTGTGTGTGTGTGTATGTATGTATGTATGTGTGTGGGTGGGGTTCCAGTGCTATAAAAATGCTGTATGCGTGTGAGAGTGTGTAGTGAAGTGTAATGTATTAAGGTGTGTGTACTGAGGGGTGGATGTGTGCAAAGTCAGGATAGAAATAGCCAAGTGGTTACATAGGCGTCTTCAAGACCTCAGTGGTTTAAACAGTTCATTACCAGGATGAGAGGAGTCTGTCAAAAATGTTTAATATCAAATACTCACTGCATTCTGACACTTAACCAAAATCGTCTACTTCTGAGACGTATATTGGTCTTCGGACAGACTTGGCTCTTGGAGTTTTTGAGGTTTGGTTAGGTGTGTGACGCTGCTCATCCATGGGCGACAGGGGTGGCTGGTTGTAGAACTAGAAGTTGTTGTAGTAGATGAGGAACTTGCCAAAACATGTTCTTTGAATGTCCCCAACACAGCAAAAGAGCCCCTTGCTCTCATGCGAACTGTTTCAAAGTGTCCTCTCTGGTCCGGGAAAAATGTCTCCCCTGTAATGTCATCCTCTAGGTACAACGTGTCACCACCCTGTGGCACCACCTTATCAGGGGAAAGAAAGGAAAAGGGTTGATGAGACCACTCAAAAATGACCTCACAAAGTGTGAAAGTGATGATTTTCAGAATGCTAAATCAGGACACCCCTCCCTACCCTGCAGAACATCTACACATCATACTCTTTAACACAAAACTTTTGTTAGTTAGGGGTTGAGTCTAGTCTAGTTTATGTCAAAAGTCCATGAACACGAAGTTAGATGAGAAGTTTTAGCAAGCCTTGCTGCTTTATTATATTATTTCATTGTTCAACGACAATAAAAAGTCCAAGTCTTTGGAGTTTGGTCTACATTTTGTAATGGAAGCCTACAGGGGTCGTATACCGTATAGAAGTGGTGACCGAACAAATAAGTGCCGTTAATACTGCGCACTTCAACCTGCTGGAGTTGACATCCTTTCTCCCCCGACACACACATACACACACACACTCCCTATATTAGGCCTAGACTTATGCATAGTTAGCCCAAGTTACGCATCCAAAAACCATTTGGCTTGCACTCAGCGAACTAGCATGTTAACGACAACAATCTGCTAACGTTCACACAAGAAACCTACTAACTCAGGATTTCAACCTTTCAAATTACCTGAAATATCGCAACGAGTCGGTACCGTGAGATGTCTCGGGCTGACATTGTTAGCCACTTGACGCCTTGATGAAGGCTGAATTGTTCTGAAATACTGCCAGTTTATAGTGCGCGCTCTCAGCTTTTAAGGCGTACTCTCCCCACCCCACATTTGCATTTCCATTGCAAAAAGCCTGCCAAAAAATCTACCCCCCCCAATGACAAGTCAATTTTCGATTTGTGTCAGAAGGTGGAGCAATCGGAACAATGCACTGCCAAGCGTTACACGGACCGCGTTACAGCTCGAGATTCGGATATTCTATCTCCTCGCGAGTTAAGGAAAAACAGAGGCAAAGGAACAAGACATTTCTGAGGCCAACACATGCTGCCCGCAAGGTCAGTAGATTATTTTAGAAATATTCTCTTCGTGTAGCATGTTATGGAAAAGAGTATCTTGATCTTGACTGATTGATATTGAGTATATTTGATAGGCTTGAATTGTTAAGTTGCATAATGTAGGCTATGCTAACAAACCGATGCAGTGTAGTTCACTAACTAGTTAGCGTATCTTGGTAGCTAACATTTAGACCTAATGTGGACGACTTAAAATGTCTTGTTCGTGGTGAAACTATCTAAGGTAATTGTGTGGGACATTGTGTGGGACATCCTAAAAAGCTTAAAGTGAAAAAGCTTAAAGTAGCTTAATTTTCGAAAACAACAATCAATCATCACCAAACTTCTCACGAACATCTCTTATCATACACACTAGGACTACACCAAATATCAAAACAGAAATACCAATATTATGGACGTAGTGTGCGTTAAGCTTTTTCGTTTACATGGGCTTCTATGGGGAGGAAAACGCTTAACGTAGCTTAATGTCAGATAATGTCAGATAACGCAGGCAGTCAGACTGCTGAACAACCTGTAGTGCAATTGGACTGTAATTTCTTAGCAACTCAGGATGCAAACCAGCGCGTTACAGCACACTGCACCTTTATGCCCCCCGGACTTTCTTGCTGCTATCACTTATATTTATGCAGAATAGTCTTTTGTTTACAAATCATACCACTAGCCTTGCTGCTAATATTTATATTTATGTAGAACAGTCTTCTGTTTACAAATCACACCACTAGCCACAGTGCTCTGCTAAAAGCCATGCCCTGTCTAGCATGTTTGTTATAGGTCACCTGTAACTTTGACCTGCCAATTTTTTACAACTGTGTTGTACTGTATGTACATACGTGTACGAGAGTGTGCACGCGTGCGTGTGTAGTTGTGTGTGTGAGTGCGTGGGTGAGTGAATCTGTGTAGTCCCGCAATAGTGTATGTAGGCACTATTACGTATCTGTCTTGTCCATACTGTGTTTTAACAGTTACGTGTATCAAAGTTGCTTTTATTGTCAATTTCTTCACGTGGACAATTCTAGACCTAGTTTGTATAAATAAATTAGTGCAAGTAGCTTAAGGCTACTTTTGCCTAGTACTACTGCCTAACATAACAGGTATGACAAGACAAGACATAGAGTACCCTATGTACACTACTAATGTAGCAGGGCATGACAAGACAGACATGAGGAGACTCTGACTGAGTGTTTCAGCTTTGTGCATTTAGAGGTAGTTGTAATTGTGTTTTAGTGCAAAAATGCAATGTGCAAATGTCAATAGGCAATACTTGCCACATTAGCAGCAGTAATGATAATGATAAGTGGTGCAAATCTAAATATAAAAACAGAACAATTAGCAGCAGATGTGTATAAGTTGCATATGCAGAGTCTCAGTTGGGGGAGGGGGGGGCAGTGTCTTCCTAGACTCCCGCCATCCTGGTGCCTCTGCTGGCTGGGAGTGGGGAAGGGAAAGAGTTCAGCAGTCTCACAGCCTGGTGGATGAAGCTGTTGGCGAGTCTGGTGGCAAAGGTTCCTGTACCTCTTTCCAGAGGGCAGGAGACTGAACAGACTGTGTGCTGGGTGGCTTGTATCGCTGACAATTGTGATGGCTTGTGGTGTACAGGTCTTGCAGGGAGGGGAGTGATGCACCAATGATCCTCTCGGCTGTCCTCACAATGCGTTGTAGACCCTTCCTGTTGTAGTCAGTGCAGCTCCCACCCCACACAGTGATGCAGCTGGTAAGGATGCTCTCTATGGTTCAGTCATGATGGGTGGTGGAGTACTTGCCCGCTTCAGTTTGCGCAGGAAGTAGAGACGCTGCTGTGCTTTCTTGGCCAGTGATGCGGTGTTGGTGGTCCAGGAGAGGTCATCGCTGATGTGCACCCCCAGGAACTTGGTGCTGCTCACCCTCTCCACTGCAGCACCGGTCAGTGGGGGGTGTTGGGTGTGGCCCCTCTGGAAGCTGACCACAATCTCCTTGGTCTTGCTGACGTTCAGCAGGAGATTGTTGCCTTTGCACCATCTGGTCAAAAGATCCACCTCTTTCCTGTAGTGGGTCTCGTTGCCATTGGTCATGAGGCCCACCAGTGTTGTGTCGTCCGCAAACTTCACTAGGTGGTTGGAGCTGTGGGTTGGTGTGCAGTCATGTGTCAGTAGGGTGAAGAGGATTGGACTGAGTACACAGCCTTGGAGCTCCTGTGCTCAGGGTTATGCTGTTGGAGATGATGTTGCCAACACGCATATATTGTGGACGCAGTATACGTTAAGCATTTTCCTTTCCATTTGCGCCTATGCAGAAGAAGAGCCTTGTGGGGCTCCTGTGCTCAGGGTTATGCTGTTGGAGATGATGTTGCCAACACGCATATATTGTGGACGCAGTATACGTTAAGCATTTTCCTTTCCATTTGCGCCTATGCAGAAGAAGAGCCTTGTGGGGCTCCTGTGCTCAGGGTTATGCTGTTGGAGATGATGTTGCCAACATGCACCGCTTGTGGCCTGTGGTTGAGGAAATCCAGCTGCCAGTTACTGAGGGAGGTGCTGAGGCCCAGTTTGTCCAGCTTGCAGATGAGTTGCTGTGGTATTATGGTATTGAATGCTGAGCTGAAGTCTATGAACAGCATTCTCACATATGAGTCTTTCTTGTCTAGCTGGGTGAGGGCTGGGTGGAGGGCAGAGCAGATGGCTTCCTCTGTAGATCGTTTAGCTCTGTACGCGAACTGGTACGGATCCAGGCTGGGGGGCAGGGTGCATTTAATGTGTGAAAGGACTAGTCGTTCAAAGCACTTCATGATGATTGGTGTCAGTGCCACAGGACGGTAGTCGTTGAAGCAGGATGGTGATGGTTTCTTCGGCACTGGTATGATGGTGGCAGCTTTGACGTCTGATGGCACAATGGCTTGACTCTGTGAAGACATCTTTCAGCTCCTCTGCACAGTCCTTCAGCACCCTACCAGGGATGATGTCCGGACCCGCTGCTTTCCGGGTGTTGATGGCAGAGAGCGTCCTCTTCACGCTGGCAGCAGACAGGCACAGAGGCTGGTCGTGCAAAGGCGGTGGTGTTTTCTGTGGGCGAGTGGTGTTCTGTGCCTCAAAGCGTGCAAAGAAGCTGTTCAGGTTGTTCACCAATTGTATCACCAATTGTTCCCGGTGAAAAGTTGTGTCGTCTCACTATGTACTGTGTATATGGCTGAAACGACAATAAAAACCTACTTGACTTGACTTAACGGCGAGCAATCATTACCAAACTTCTCTTGAACATCTCTAGTCATACCGTGGATGCAGTATACATTAAGCATTTTCCTTTCCATTTGCGCCTATGGAGAAGAAAACGCTTAACATAATTTAATGTCAGAAAACATCTATCGATCATCACCAAATTAAGCTCAGAAACCCTTTCTTAACAATGCTTACAGCTGCCAAAAATTCAAAGTCCAAGTCTTAATAGAATCGAAGATGTCAACATTAAGCTATTCATCCATTGAAGTCTAGGCCAAGATAGGAAAAGGCTTAACATAATGAAGAATGAAGACAGTGTCAAAATTTAAAGCTCTTTGTGCTGCACACAGCTGTAAACTGGGCCAGAGCTGGAAACTGCGGGCATCTGGTAAATAAAGGTGGGCACGCACAGAACAGAGTCGGACACCTTACATTCACTAATGTAACTCATAATGGCCTGCTCTATAGTTTCTCCCTCAAGCCAGGTCTTTGGAGCCAGACATTGGCTTCTGGGAGCTACTGGTGACCAATCTGGCTCATTGAGGTCTGTATGCATCCAAAAGTGTCTATCCCCTGTAATGCTGCTGTTGCTTCTGGACCTGCTATATTGTCCTGTTGTGAGGAATCATGTGTGCTGTCCTCTGTTTTAATACTAGGGGGAATTTAGGACTGGAGACTTGAAAGGATGGAGTCTGGGGCCAGGTTAACTGTATAATTGAAATCTTTTGTCCTGGGTTTTTTCCAGATTTTGTCTCTTTCCCTCTACCTCTTTTGCGCATCATTGAAAGGCTGTATGTCCGTTTGCTATCTAAACGAAGTCCAGTAGCCAATTCCACCGCCAGTACATGGAAACATTTCCCTGAGCTAGGACAGGAACATTTTGTGCCATTTGAGGTGTTGTCAACCACGTGAACCGATTCATTTGATGGACTCCCGCAGATGAATCCAGGCTCACAAGGCTCATCTCTACCACCGTCTTTCCCAAAGAGCTCTGGGTTAGTCGGTTGGCAGACAGTATGTCCATTCTGGATGCTTCCTCTTTGATTTTTGAGCCTTTCTATTATGCTCTCCAAAGGTATAAATGGGGGCATCTTAACTTCTCTGGGGGCAAGAGGCACCCAGCATGATACATAGCCTCTTGTACACTCTTAACCCAAACTAGTTGAGTTTACTAGAAAATCACGTGGAAACCCGTTGCCTTATACTGCTTTAGTTTTTACAAAACATGAAACTAAACTGTTTAAGTTGTATTGACATAGATGACTTGGACATATTCAAATTTACGTTGGTAGTTTCTACTCAAAATCATTAGTTCACATAAATTTATCTGTTTTCTAAAGTCTTACCAACTTTTCAGTCAAATGCACATAAACAAATATGTGAAATAACCCAAGGAACATTATTTAGCAGTGCTTAAAATAATTTGTTAATATAAGTAATGTATTTTATTCTAATTGAATGAATGAATTATACTGTTTTGATTTAGAGATTGTATTAATTACATTGATTCAAGAATATTATATGGGAAAAAAGAAATTAAACAATACATTTAAATTGCTCAAGTTTTTTTTCATTGTAGAAACACTTAGTACTTGTCACAAATGATAATAAAACATAATAATACATGCAAATATAAATATTAAAAATAAAATTATAATATAAAAAAAAAAAAAAAACAATAAAAAATGGACCAACAGACAAATTGCAGTAAGATAAAACAACAATACAATAAAAAAGACAAAAGATAAGTTCAACATATGTTAAAACTGCAGTCAATCAAAAGACAAGTAATACATACTGTTACACGTTTCTTTTTGTTTTCCCTGAAGACGGGGAACACAACCATCTGACACTTTAATTTACACTTTTGTTTTTTACCCCAACTTAACAGACTACTAAAGAGCACAATTTCAAATGTTAGTGTTCTTGTATTGAACATCTGCTCCTAATGTGCTCCAGTCCTGCTCCTGAAGAGCTACTGCCCTGCATGTTTTAGGTGGTTCCCCATTAAATTATCTTTTTTAAAACTATGGCTTCAAATTTTGTAGATGGCAAAAAGGATGACGTGCAACGTCCACATGCTGCAGTTAGCTGTGTGGATGGTATGAGATGAACTGGTCATAAGTGACGTGATTTCTGAGACAAATGTGAGAACTGTGACCTGTGACCTTTACATTGCAAGCTGATTTTTCAATGTTTGGATCAGTTTTAGTTCAATGTGGCCTAAATCAAGAAGTACCTGCTGTATGAATTGGAATGTGAGCTGCATAGACTTGGGGTAGTTGAGATGGAGTGCGTATGTGAGTCCAAATAGAATGCACATAGCTTCTGGCAGGTCTTTGATGTCATCTATGACAACCTCTCCCTCAATGATTATTTTCAGGAATGAAAATGGACAGGAATGGATTTAGATGCATAGAGGATGATGTCGCATCACCTGTAAAAAAGAGAACTTTGTGTCCGAGTTGCTGTTGTTTGTGTTTATAAATGATAACGGTCATTTTAAAAGTTTGCCAAGTTACTACTAGCAGTAGCTAATTTGAATCATCACAGACTGCGAATTTTAGCCAAGTGTGCAAACACACATTACATTAACCTAACTTATCTTCAAACGTGTTGCAACCAGACTGGTCTTAATAATTGATTTTCACGCTCATTCTTCCACTTAGTGTAGTTAACACTGCTTTAAAAGATCTACAGTTTATTTTTAAATACACAGTTCTGTTTTCTCAAAGAAATTTTACCATTATACTGTGGTGCACAACGGCTAAGTGAACTGCCAGAAAGACGTTAGCATATTAACAGTAATATTTCTTTAGTATTTAGCTGACTTGGACCGTGTAATAAAATGTCCTCCAAAAGTTCTTCACTTTCCTTCTTTCTCCACTCCTCAAGTACTTACACTTCGATGTGATTTGACTTTGGCTTCAGAAAATCGTCTTCTTTTCTCCAAATGGCGTGCTGCTCAGACTCTTCCACAAGACGTGTCCACACATGTCTCACGGTGAACTTCAAAAAGGCCCCTCCCCTCCCTCACAGAAACTTAACTTTAAATGTAATCTCTGCTAAACATGACCATTGCGCTGTATGTTTTCAGTTTTCTAATTCAAACATCTAATTTGGTATAGTATTGCTTTTTACAAAACATAATAGAATAAGTAATGAGAGCTAAAAAGTTTAAATAGAATCAAAATTCAGGTTTAGAGTGTAGCGTATTGCTTATTTCCTTAGTTCATTAATAGTCCAAGGTCAGGCACAAGGGCTGGCAATAAGGAATATCTGTGTTGGAGAGGGGAGTGGGGTGCTGAGAACGTGACCATGAGGACTGGGATTTTGACATCAGTTCTTTCATCACAGATGCTTATAATATTAACTGGAACACCACACAGCATCCCAAGCCCTGGGTGCTCACTGAAAGGATGACTGAAAAGGAAAGGATGAGCAGCCTAGCATATCAGATGCATATCTTCCAACTGACTGCACTTTACTGAACTCCTTGTGGATCTTTTTAATGTTTTACCGCAACAACCTTAACTACTAATATCACAAAACTGTTGTAACATTTTTCTATTTGAGATACAGATCTTATTCTCTCTTAGGTTCAAAACTGTTAAGCACAGATAGACATGGCTTTGACCAACCAGTCCAGTGAAGGCCCTCTACTGGTGCATCAGCAGATGTTTAAGGTAGAATTGAATGAGGGCCCTCTGTCTAAATTTTTTGTGGCCATATTCATGGCCCTGGTTTTCACCAGCATCAACAGTGTCATGTTTCACACTCTTTTGAGTAAGCCTGTGTTTAGAGAGCTGCCGCGCTACATCCTCTTTGCCCACATGCTGTGTAATGATAGTGTTCAGCTGATGATCTCCATGTTGCTCTATCTGTTGGCTATGAATGTGCAACTGGTTCCCAAGGCTGTGTGTGCTCTCATTTTAGTGGTGACGGAGACAACATTTCGCAATGCTGCCCTGAACCTGGCTATAATGTCACTTGAGCGCTATGTGGCTATTTGTTTTCCACTGAGACACAGTGAAATGGTGACTCAAAGAACAGCTGGCATTTCTATTGTGTTCATCTGGTTCCTGAGTTCCATAAATCTTATGATAGATATTATATATGCTCTGGTAGTGAGTCCAGAGTCTTTTAAAAATCCCATGTTCTGTACTCGAGAGCGTGTCTTTATGGCAGCGTGGCAAGTCAGCGTGTTTCAAGGCTTGGGTTACTTCTTCTTTGTGGCTGTATCAGGTGTCTTGGTTTTCACCTATGTTAATGTTTTGGTTGCAGCTCGATCTGCTTCTGCTGACAAAGAATCTGCTAAGAAGGCTCATAAGACCATACTGCTTCACCTTGTTCAGTTTGGGCTCTGTGTGAACACGTTTCTGTATGAAATCATAGAGAGAGCTTTGGCTAGGGCCAGTAGCACTCGTCTGTTCATTGACTTGCGCTACGCTAACTTTCTCTTTGTTCTTATTCTGCCTCGGTGTCTGAGCCCCCTGATCTACGGCCTGAGAGACGATTCTATTCGATCTTTATTCCTGTACTATGTCAGGTGTGGAACCCAAAAGGTCAAGCCCTCTGTAAATGTACATTAGGAGATTGTACATAAATGTACAAGAGCAAGTGTCAGTCAAGTCAGACAGTAAAAATTGATTGTTATATGTGAAACTGACATTTAGTTTAAACATGAACATGTCTTGTTAGCATATAATGTGAGAAGATAGCCAGAAATAACAAGATAACACAGTAACATTTCATAGTAAGATTACACATTTCTCATGATAAGATACTTTAATGTTTT
Source organism: Tenualosa thibaudeaui (assembly GCA_027481765.1). Classification (NCBI taxonomy): domain Eukaryota; kingdom Metazoa; phylum Chordata; class Actinopteri; order Clupeiformes; family Clupeidae; genus Tenualosa; species Tenualosa thibaudeaui. The sequence continues at coordinate 27,065,379 of JAIFZK010000009.1, read as the reverse complement.
TGAATTTGGCTGAAAAGTATTTGTATTTTCAGTACCTGGGCAGGGCTCAATCATGTAATCTAATATTAACTTGAAGGGAATATGAAATGTTAATAGAACTAACTTTACTAAATGAGTTGTGGTGAGACATACTGTATGTAGTTACTGCTTTTGTGAACTATAGCTCAACAAAATGTAAATGTAAATCAAAAGTAATGTCTGTATGTTCTTTAGCGTTCATCCAACAGACTGCACATCTGATAGGTGTTTCACTGAGGATGCAAATCAGTGCAGAGTATGAGATGAAATGTGTGACTACAGCACAATGAAAATAAGAGATTCATCTCTCTTTAAAGAGAAACATATTAATTTGGACTTCAGAATTCACACATTTCAGAATTCTGCCCAATGTGATTTAAGGATAGTTACAAATATGCTGTTTTTAAAATGGGCTTTATATGTCTTTTAAGCCAACGTTACCAGGAGTGCCAGAAATTGTGGAGGGCACTGTATGGATATACTATTCATCCCTACATCTACCCATCTGTTTATTCTATTCATCCATACATCTACCCATCTGTTTCTATTCATCCCAGCATCTACCCATCTGTTTATTTTAGCTTTCATCATGTTTATATATTTATGAATTTAACAGACGCTCAAAGCAACTTTTGTCATGTTTGTCAGTTACTTCAGGGCCAGTCTCCCCTAGAGCAAATTAAGGTTAAGTTCATGGGTACAACAGCTGCAGAACCCACAGCTTCAATGGCTACTGCTTACTAGCCCAGCTCCTTAGCCATGATGCTACCACCACATTATGTCTGCAGGTGTGTCAACAGAGTGAAGTATAGAAATACTCAGTTCTGCCAATCTATAACTACATTCAGAGGGTACAGCACAGAGTTGAAGTATCTTCAGTCAGCCAAGGACCACGAGAAAATCCAACTGTCTACACCATTGGTTTTCAAACTGAGGTCCGCAACACCTTGCCAAGGGGTCCCTGAAAAAAGGTTTGCTACAAAATAGCATCTACCATTTAATAGAATAAAAGAATATAAGCCGCTATAGTTTATTTGTGTTGCGGTTATGAGGGGTCCTCAGAATTATTTCTGCTCAATGAGGGGTCCCCAGGCCAATAAAAGTTTGAGAACCCCTGGTCTACACTGTAACTCTTTTGGCAATTGTAAAAGTCTTTATACATTTATATATTCATACATATAAAGTTGGAAATGTAGTTGGAAAATTATGGGTGACACTTTAGAATAACAGATGCTTATAATGCATTAGTAACATGTAGCAAATAATGAGCCAAGTATGAACAAAACATTTATATAGATTAAGAAAGATGTTAATATTTATTTATTTGTCAAATGAATTGGTCATGATTTGTAAACATTGTTAAATAAAATGATCATTTAAAAACAATTAGTAAACTTATGAACAATGAACCAATTATGAACAAAACATTCAGATGTGTTTTGATAAACATGATATTTTGAGCATTTTCAGTGTGCATGACTTCAGAAACTACAGAATTTTTCATATTGCATTATAACTCAATGAACGTTTCACTTGGAACATAGCGCCACCTAGTGATATGGGTAAATGCAAAAATTGGGATTTTGAATTGCCAATATCTTGGGCCAAGAAGGCAGGAACTGCACACAATTTGTAGCATAGGGAGCGTTGTAATTTTACAAAATGTCATTTTCCCTATTATCTATGGAACGCTAAAGTTTGCAAACACTTTTTTTTTGTCTTGAAATCCATTGATCCTCACACGTTGAAAACATTGGTCGACGCCCAGTTCCAATAAAAAACACTTTCAGTGACAATGCTGGCAAAAAGTTATGAAAGGATTTATCTTGAGATGAACCGTTTCAAAATTATTAACCTAGCTTAAAATTCTTCAAAAGTCCATATCTTGGCCTCAAATTTCATTAAAGTTGACATGCAAACTCTATATCTTGGACCAACAAGGCGGGGACTTGCACATACCATAAAAAACATCTTACTACTGCAGAAAGATGGTGCTTGCCAAGCATGTCTAAATGATGGATTAATTTCATGAAGTCAGTTGTAGAACACCTTTCATTCATTGTCTGTATGGTCAGCAGAAATGTGGAAATGTCATGTCAAGCCAGATAGATGTGTTGAGATGATGTATGTGTTGCAAGGAAATTTCCAAAAAGGAAAATGCATGTAAACACTTGCATGTAAACAACAGACCGACTAATCTGTTTGCCTACGAGATGAAGACTCGTACATTTGTATTTCATTGTATGTGACAAACTCCTTGATCCCTGATTTAATAAACATTTATAAATGTGGTTTGTCATGGTCTCACTCTGCGCGGGCAACCTTCCACCAGACTGCACCCACTCAATCACCTGCCACGCCCACTCTGCTCACTCAGTCACTACTGCTCCTCTGCTAATGTCATTGCCTCCACCTGCTCCTTGTTCCACCTTCAGTATTTTTCAGTTACTAGTCTGTTATTAACAGCTGTTAAAGTTACTGATGGTAAATAATACACATAAAATAATGTTTCTAAATGAATTGTTAATACTTAATAAATGATTTCTTAAGCATCTGTATATTTTCCAATAGTAAGATATTTTTAACAACTTTTAAAACGCATTAATGACTAACAAATTACCTTCACAAATATGTATGTATGCCTTGGTAATGATGGACAGCAACTAATGATTCATTCAAGAGTTGTTTGTGTTTAATTAAGTGTGTTTTAAGAACTCAACTGAAGTGATGACTTTCTATACTTTACAAGTCACTTACAAATGCATTGCTAAGGTTGTCAGTACTGAAAGACATGATAAGTCTGCATTCTGCCTGTGCCTTAAAGGTTGTGTAGCTTTGTTAAACTGGAGTTTACTGGAATAATGATATAGTTTTCTATAACATTTGTAGTAAGACAGAGCATCATTCTGCAGATGAGAAGACAGTTGACTCACTCAGGCAGGGTTTGTGGAAAACTTGTTTGTCTGGGTGTTTGTCTGCTTCAGGGCAGGTTCTAGCTGGTCTTGTGGTTGCTTGTTGCTCAGTGCCTCTCTTGGTGCATCTCCCCATCTTTCAGGGTTTTCTCTAATTTGGCTATTTCCATAAACTGGTGTGGGGAGTGAGGGTTGATGGGAAGTCATAGGCACTGCCTCAGGAGTGCTAGGCCCAGTGCCCCATGTAGTAGAGCCCAGTGGGGTATTGGCCACAGAGGCATGAATGAGTAGAGGGCGGGCGGGAGCACAGTATATGTGATGATCCTTTCTTAAAATTCTTGAAACCTCTCCAATCCGCAGGCATCAATATCATTTACTAAGGTGATGATGTGCATAAACATAATAATCCCTAATAATCCCTAACAGTGATGCAGATTTTAATTGAATTTTAATTAATCCCTTGATGTGACAATAATGATTAATGCTGGTAGGAGAATGGTGTCGCAGTCAGGCCCTGACATCATCATGTCAGTCTTATGAAGATATAGACACACACATTTGTGTTGCTTTATTTTGCCTTGCGTATATTTAATGAGCAGTTCTAATCATATTTATGATTCAAACAAGCATACTATTTTACATCTTAAACAAGCTAAGTGAACAACTAGAAATATTTCTCCCAATAGAAATATGGTGTGAAATGGTACATGCTTCATTTAAACCTGATCACATCAACTTTATCAAGTTGTTTAACCTCCCATTGGTGTTGGAAGGATGCAGTCACATCATCCTTCCATCACAGATGAGTTCTTCTCAGTCTCTCAGTGTGCAGTTACAGATGGCTTGACCTTTTGTGATCCACACCTGGCATAGTAAAGGAATAAGGGCCGAACAGCATCGTCTCTCAGGCCGTAGATGAGGGGGCTCAGACACCGAGGCAGAATGAGAACAACAAGAAAATTCACAACATGAAGGTTTATAAACAGCTGCCGACTGTTGACCATGATGAGGGCTCTTTCAATGGTTCCATACAACAGACTATTCAGACAAAGTATTAACTGCCCAAAGTGGAGCAGGACTGTTTTCCAAGCCTTATTGGCTGATTCTTTATCCACAGAAGCAGATCGAGCAGCAAGTATAACACTGACATATGTGAAAAAAATAATAGCCGTAACTGCCACAAAGAAAAAGCCAGCGATCCCTTGATTAAGTTCATTTTGCCATTGTGAAAAAATAAACATCTCTCGAGTACAGTACATGGGGTTTTTAAAGGATGATGGATTGACTGTCAGTGAATGTAGAATATCTATTACAACACTTATGGAACCTACGAACCAGATAATGGCAATTGAAAGAGCTGACACTTTCTTTGTGACCATCTCACTGTGGTGTAAAGGGAAACAAATAGCCACATAGCGCTCTAGTGACATCACTCCCAGGTTTAAAGGGGAAATATTCACTGTGGTTGCTGCAAAGAAAATCAACAATGAACAAAGAATTTTAGGAATCTTTTGCCAAAATTGAAATGGCATATAGAACACAGGGGACAGCACCAACTGAACTGTGTCATTACAGAGCATGTGGGCAAAGAGAATGTAGCGCGGCAGCTCTCTAAGAACAGGCCTACTCAAGAGAGTGCGAAACATGATGCTGTTGATGAATATGAAAATCAGGCACACAAGAATGGTCACACAAGTTTGAATGAGTCGCTCCTCAGTAACTGTAAATTCAAATGTTTGCTGAAATACAAGTATAGTGCCTTCACTAGATTGATTAATGATTCCCATCATTTATGAACAAACATACAGCGTACACAGCACAGAATTTGTGGACAGATGTACAACATTGATCAGTTGACAGAACAAATGACTTAAAGATTACATCCAGTCTTCATGAAGAAAAATGTCAAAAAATATGTATAAAGTAACAAACCCTCTGTAAAGCAGCAAGTGGTTGTCAAAGAATGAGTTAAATGAGTCAAATAGGTTTTCACATAGGGATTTCCCAGGCTCGTCACCCCACTCATTTTATCCCACTCTTTCTATAAGCAGTTCTGACGTCATGTCAGTGCAGGTTAAATCCCAGTCTTGTGATGCCAACCCCTCACGTGTCAGGGGTGACCCCAAACAACAATATATCAACATTATTTCATTTATATTATTGTTTTTTGTTGTTGTTGTTGTTTTATTAAATGATATCACCAACTTCATATGTAAAAATAAAATAATAAGGAATGTTACTTTGCAGATCACATTTTCTCGGTTAAAGGAGAAATTCGGGTGATTTACGCCATTCAGCTATTTTGGCATGGAGGGTCACATACAGCTTTAAAGTATACTCTCGGCGAATACATTGAAATTTATTTATTGTGCATTACATTAGAAAAATACTATTACTAATACTATTATATAATTACCTTTCCCTCTAATTCTTAATAAGTGTATTACTCCAGATAGCAAGAGACTGGTGGTCCACTGGAGTCCCAAGTTAACAATGTTAAACTATGTTTATTTTGCCACATGTTAAGAGTTTGCTGCTGAGGTCTAGTGGTAGGAGGCATAGGTGGATCTCTATAGAACTGGCAAAAGACACCCCAGCTTGAGAACATGCCCCCATCAAGTAGATATTGGCTACTTCAGTCCCTACTGACAGAGGACAATGCTGCACGGAAGCCGTGTGGAACCCGTGTACGATGTGTAAACATGCATTCTACATGAAAACATGTCCGCACCACGTGAGCACGGATAGCATTATGAATAAGGCGTCAGTGATGATGACAGCAAGGTGGATCCGTTCAGTGAGGTTACAAAAACACCAGGCCCCTGCCTGTCAGTGATAATGGGGAGTGGTCAACAAACCATTTAGTGACGTTAGGGGTCCCCCACTGGAACAGAGGCTATTTTTAGCTTATTTACTATTAGGCGGTCATTTATAACATAACGCAAACCTCCACTTAAATCCCCATTACACCTCTGAGTGAGGTTACAGAGGAAGACACCAGAGGTACGTTCAGATGCACTGAAACCAAGTGAATGCTTAATGTAACACATTCACATTAAACAATGAAATATGAACGATTTTGTGTAATGTTCTAAAAAGTTCAATATAAGCTGCAAACAATAGGATTGTCAATGTTAATGCGTGCAATTAATGTAAACGTTTCGACTAGTCTTTGCAAATTAATCATGCAGACGCCTAAGTCGCACTACGCACCAGCACCCTCCTGACTTGCACACACCGCAAGGACTGCGATTGGATGAGTTTGTCCACTCGCATTGTTTTGTTTGCTAGTTTATTTCAGCAGCCCACTGTGGCCACTCTTAGCAACATGCTAGTCCACTGTATAGACTTTAGAAATAATTTAAGACATCATTTTTGAATTCAGTAAAGATCTTTCCATTCTTTTCAAGAGCCAGAGGGTTTTTGGAGAAGAGAAGGGGAAAAGATAGGACAGGAGCTGCCATGACCTCTCATGACCCCAGGCTCTTCACCCTAATCCCTAGGGCTACAGGTCATCACTTACTTTTTCTGAAATATATATTATATATTATGATTTATATCTAATGAGGCCCTCCATGCTGTCGTAGGCGTGTGCTATGGCTATGCAGTCATGGAGTTGTCTGAGTCTGTGGATTTGAAATGTGCAGTAGCTGACCTAACAAGTACACTGCTGGTATCTTTGTATGGTGATTCTGTCACACTCTGAACCTTTTTTTGTCACACTGTGGACTTTTTTGTTTTCACCACTAGATGTCACCCTCATGAGCTGTCCCTATGTTGTGTTAACTTTTCAATATGTCCTTGGTTGATTACACTCACCTGCACCCTGTTACACTGGTCATGTGCCTGTCTTGTTATTCCATTACTCACTAGTATTTTAGCCCTAGGGTTAGTCTTTCCTGAGTCCTCAAGGAGTAACACCGTAAGGTACCTTCTGTTTGTGCTATAGTGCTTGCTTGTTGTTCCAGAGTATTTTTGCCTACCTCTTTGTTTCATCTTTTTGGATCTTCTGAGCTTTTGTATTTTTCTATTTGGATTACAACTTTTGTTTACTAAAGACTTTCCTCTGTCTGCCATTGAGTTGAACACTGTCAGCTTGGTGGGTTAGTGGGATTGTCTACTCACTGTCATTCAGGAGACCTGGGTTTGAAACCTGAGTGTAAAAGATTTTAGCTGGTTTGTTTTTGTGGTCCTAACCTCTGTGTTCTGGGGGAAAAATGTTAAAAGTGTACATGTTTCATGTCATAGTGATGCTTTACATAAGTACTCTTGACAAGGGCTACAGTCTTCCTGTAGATGAAACACACTGGTTTTGTACTTCCCTCGGGGAGTCATATTTGTCAGTCGACTCGACGGTTCTCAGAGTCAACTTTTCTCTTCTGCCTCACACAAGACAACTTTCTTTCACTAACCCTTTCTTTCACTGTGTAGACAATAAAGGTTTCTGAATCTTGAATTCATAAAGATAAAATCTTGAATAATATTTTAATTCAATGCATTTAAGATTAAGATTTTAATGATACTATGATGCAACAGTAGAATTCAGAGGCAAGCTAAAGTAAAAAATAAGGTTGCAGTTACACAATCACTTCATGTTTGTCTTTGTGATGTCTTCTCAGTATTGCTCCATCTGCTAATAGAATGTACACAATACAGTTCCAACTCTCTCAGTGTGCAGTTACAGAGGGCTTGACCTTTTGGGCTCCACACCTGATGTAGTAGAGGAATAAGGGACGAACAGCATCGTCTCTGAGGCCGTAGATCACAGGGCTCAGACACCGAGGCAGAATGAGAATAAACAGAAAGTTTGTGAAGCGCAGGTTCTCACTGTTCTGACGATGACTGCTGACTGCAAGCAGAAATCTCTCAATGATTCCATAAAGCAGACTATTTAGAGAAAGTATTAACTGTCCAAAATGTAGCAGGACTGTTTTCCAAGCTTTATGAGCTGATTCTTTATCCGATGCAGATCTTGCTGCCACTATAACACTAATGTAAGTGAAAACTATAATGGCTGTAACAGCCACAAAAAAAAATCCACTCAGGCCTGTATTCAAATCCTTTTGCCACTGTGAAAAAACAAACATCTCTCGAGTACAAAAGATGGGATTTTTAAAGGACGAGGGATTCACCATCAGTGCATATAGAACATCTGTTACAACACTTATGGAAGCTAAGAACCAGATTATGGCAATTAGAATTCTCGATAGTTTCTGTGTGGCCATCTGACTGTGGCGTAAAGGGAAACAAATAGCCACATAGCGCTCCAGTGACATCACACCGAGGTTTAAAGGATTAATATTTGTTGTGGCTGCTGCTAAGACCATCAGAAATGAGCACAGAATCTTTGGAAGCTTCTGCCAATATAGAAATAGCATATAGAATGTTGAGGACAACATCAACTGAACCGTGTCATTACAGAGCATGTGGGCAAAGAGGATGTAGCGCGGCAGCTCTCTAAACACAGGCTTACTCAAGAGAATGTGAAACATGATACTGTTGATGCAGGTGAAAAGCAGAGACATTAAGATGGCCACAGCAATTTTAACAAGTCGTTCTTCGTTAAATGCTAATGTTTGTTGAAATACCAGTGGAATGCCTTCATTGGATAGATTAGCAGTTTCCATCATCTACAAATAAACACATATATGTACTACAAGTAATCCCTCATTGGGTTAATTCTTATCTATAAACATGCTCTCAACATCTACAAACCTGACAAATAACATTGGTTAATTAACAGATCAGTGAGTTAAAAGCAGCTCTTGTGAAGAAAAAAAGAACAAGAAAAAAACAATGATTAAAATTAAGAGTCAAGTGTTATGTATGAATGTTTCTAGATAAGCATAAGAAGAGATGAAAAAATCAGCAAAGATGTCAGCAACCTCTTAGAAGTTAAAAAGGCTAATGTGTACAATATCAAATAAGTTGAAGCATAAAGTAGTCTCCCAAGCTCTCCGCTGAGGAATGTCCAAAATGACTTTGATGCCGTATCCATCTTATTTATATAGAGAGCCATGATAGAATCACCCTAACTCCCCACCCCTGGTGCAGCCCCTGAACACGCTCCCTGATAACTGGATTTTTTTAAGACTGTGTTCACCACCATTTGACAATTCAATTTCATCTGTATCTTCATACTAATTTGGATGGCATATAGTCACATGAAGGCCAGATACATACATACATACATACATACATACACACATACATACATACATACATACATACACACACACACACACACACACACACACACACACACACACACACACACACACACACATTTGAAATGTGCAGTAGCTGACCTAACAAGTACACTGCTGGTATCTTTGTATGGTGATTCTGTCACACTCTGAACCTTTTTTTGTCACACTGTGGACTTTTTTGTTTTCACCACTAGATGTCACCCTCATGAGCTGTCCCTATGTTGTGTTAACTTTTCAATATGTCCTTGGTTGATTACACTCACCTGCACCCTGTTACACTGGTCATGTGCCTGTCTTGTTATTCCATTACTCACTAGTATTTTAGCCCTAGGGTTAGTCTTTCCTGAGTCCTCAAGGAGTAACACCGTAAGGTACCTTCTGTTTGTGCTATAGTGCTTGCTTGTTGTTCCTTTAGTAAACTTTTGTTTACTAAAGACTTTCCTCTGTCTGCCATTGAGTTGAACACTGTCAGCTTGGTGGGTTAGTGGGATTGTCTACACACACACACACACACACACACACACACACACACACACACACACACACACACACACAGCACACCTTGTTCCCACAGCCATCCAGGATATGCACTGTACCGTAATGGGTGCAGGGTAGGAAAACACCAGCCAGGCTTGCCCCACTGTAGTAGCGTTGCTCAAAAAACACTACAGTATTTAAAAAGTATTTCACTACAGTATTGCATCAGGGTACTCTCCTAAGTCTAAGGTTTCCCCTATGATTGCTCCCCAACCATTTGTTTATCTGACCACATGTTTGCAACAGAGCAACTATAAAAAAATCATTGTCATCTATGTTCCAATGTTAGTTGAAGTGGATCAGACAATCTTGTATGTCATAACGCACAGCAGAATTCACTAATAGAATAGTACAAAACAATACAATTTGTGTTTGCTGATTGGCTGCTGGAAAATCTAGTTGGGGGAACCAAAAGCTGACGTACTACTGTAGCAAAATGCAGTATAGAGCAGAGGTACTACATCAGCGCTAGCCTGGCTACATTAAAGCTGCTCTGAGGTGGGCTCAAAATCGTCTTGCAGCAATTTTTTTTCAAGTATCTTTTAAATGGACTTTAAGCTGTTAAGTGTAGTTCTAAAGGGAATAAGTTTCCATCGAGTCACCATGAGCCATGCATGCAGCTGTATAGTCTTTATTTACATTGTTTTTTAATATAATAGTCAGAATGCGATACTGTAATTCCTTGATGCGTAATGTGCCAGGGCTCGACCATGCACACACTGCACTGGAGGCTGCCCTCAAAGCTGCACTCTGGGACTGTCCATCCTCCGCTTCCGCACCAAGCCCTGGGCCAACGCGAGGGAAGACAAGCTACCTAGCAGCCAGCTACCAACTAGCCAAGATACTATAGGCAGGCTACCTGGTCCACCTAGCATCCCCACTACACAGCATAGCACGCCTAGCCGCTGCCCGGTCTTCGGCTTCGTTGAGGACGCTATCTCCCTAGACATGTCTGATGGAGAAGCCATGGCCGAACAGGAGGACAAATGGGCCCTCCCTTTCCCCCATCCAGTGGACGCAAGGCTACTCAACTACTCGCTACTGAATGCTCCCCTCACCTCCTCCAGTTTGTTTCGTGCAGTGGTAGGGGCCAGAAGGATGTCGGCCCTACCACAGAGATCCCGCTCTGCAGTTCAGCTCCGGGGAATGTAGGGAACAACAAGCGCTCTTGACTCTATTCCAATTCACCTGCCGCCAAAATCGTTCATGGACCATCAAGACTCCACACTGGTCCCCCCACTGGTCACCCACTGGGGCCCACACTGTTTCATAGCGCCCCACCATTGCTGGCTGTTCTCAAATGCTGTTGCATCCCATCATAGGCTGCACATGCCACCTGTTGTGCCCAAAATGATAAGGACAACGACTGCCTCATCCGACCCCCATGTCCTGTCATGCCTTCCACTGCCTGGGCTGGCCTACGGCTTGACTGCATGTTGTAAATGCACCCATCTCGACTGGCTACATGCTTCAGTTTGCACGCCCATTTCTGAGGTTTAATGGCATTGTCCACTCAGTTGTTCTGGAGGAACACAAAGACATTTAGCGTCAGAAGTTTTCACAGCTTTTAACAAAAGGCACTGTTTCAGTTGTCCCTCCACCAGACTCGCCACGGTGCTTCTACAGCTGGTACTAAGATGGATGGAGGCATGAGATCGATCTTGGACCTGATATGCCTGAATGGCCATCTCAACCGCATTCTGTTTTGCATGCTCACCCTGAAACGCGTTATCTGCAGCGTACGCCGACATGAGTGGATTGCCACCGTAAATTTGAAAGACGCATTCTCTCATATTTCAGTGTCGGCCAGACACAATGAGGTTCAGAGGTTTGCCTTTGAGAATTAGGTGAACGAGTTTTGCATACTGCTGTTTGGGCTAACTCTATCCCCATTCTGTTTCATGAAGTGCATGGAGGCAGGGATATCCCCCCTCTGGAGACGTGGCATTCACATCCCGATGTACCTGAACGACTGGGCTATCCTGGGGTCAGACTTCCTGTCAGTATGTTGTCACACACCTGCACTCACTGGGGCTCAATTGAGAAAAGAGTGTGTTGACCCCAAGACAGCGTACAGACTTTCTGGGCCTCTCACTAGACAACATTACAAACATCATCTGCCTCTCAGACAGACGACTGAGTGCGCGTGAGCATCCAACAGTGCCAGAGGCTCCTTGGTCTTCTCTCAGCAGCAGCCATGGCGGTCCTGCTGGGTCTGCTACACATGAGGCCATTCCAGAGATGATTCCTGAGTCATCACGTTCACCCCAAGAAGGACAGACGCAGAGAGCGACGAAGACAACAGCAAACGGTTCACCAGGGGTGTCGCCATGGGTCCAGTCCTGAGGAGAGCTGTGATGTTGAGCTGGAGAGCCCCGATCTCCCACCTGGCGCGAACAGACTTCACAAATGGGCTCAGCCACGCCTGCTCTCGTTACGCGTGGCTCACCTCCCAGGTGCTATGAACGATGGCGGAGACATGCTGTCCACGGTACATGGACACAACATCTTCACATGCCCTATTGAGGCCATCCTGTCATTTTTTCAACTTATATTCTCGACACTCAAAGTGTACCTGGTTGCTATTTCTGCGTGCTACATCGGTTGGAACAGTGTAACCTTGGGTGCACACGCTCTGGCTACATATATGTGACTTAAAAACACTCAAAATATTTTTTGGTTTTATTACAGGCTTGTTTGGACCTATTTAGATATTTGCATGCAGATCACCTATCTGGATGTTTCCAAACAGATATTTTTATCTTTTTTTTTTTTAAATTATGTTTATACATATCCACAGAATCTAGCGGTTTACAAAATCTCATAATGTATTGTGTAGTGTTTCCAGAAGACCATTCAATACAACAAATAGAACAAAATATCTCACATCACTGAGTTAACTTCCATCACATATATTTGTATTTGTAAATGGTTATTTATACATTTATGTTATGTTATGTATGTGTGCATTTATAAGTTCTATCAACAGTATATTACAGTACCACTTTGTCGCCCAGTAGATATATGCAACATAATTGTATGTAATCATAACAGTGCTATAGGTGTTTTCATTCTGCTAAATGTAATGTGCTAAATGTAATGTGCTCCAGCTAAATTTTCAATGTGCAAGGCTTGATCTTTTGGGATTCACGCCTGAAATAGTAAAGGAATAAGGGCCGAACAGTGTTGTCTCTCAGGCCGTAGATCAGGGGGCTCAGACACCGAGGCAGAAGAAGAACAAAGAGAAAGTTCATAAAGCGCAGGTTCTGACTGTTCTGGCGATGACTGCTTATTGTAAGCAGGATTCTCTCAATGATTCCATAAAGCAGGCTGTTTAGAGAAAATATTAACTGTCCGAAATGTAGCAGGACTGTTTTCCAAGCTTTCTGAGCTGATTCTTTATCTGATGCAGATCTTGCTGCCACTATAACACTGATGTAAGTGAAAATAATAATTACTGTAACAGCCACAAAAAAAAGTCCACTTAGGCCTTGATACAAATCCTTTTGCCACTGTGAAAAAATAAACATCTCTCGTGTACAAAACATGGTATTTTTAAAGGACAATGGATTAACCATCAGAGCATATAGAATATCTATTACAATACTTATGGAACCTAGGAAGCATATTATGGCAATTAGAATTCCCGTTATTTTCTTTGTGACCATCTGACTGTGGCGTAAAGGGAAACAAATAGCCACATAGCGCTCCAGTGACATCACACCGAGGTTCAAAGGATTAATATTTGTTGTGGATGCTGCTAAGACTATCAGAAGTGAGCACAAAATCTTAGGAATCTTCTGCCAAAATAAAAATAGCACATAGAACATTGGGGACATTATCAACTGAACTGTGTCATTACAGAGCATGTGGGCAAAGAGGATGTAACGCGGCAGCTCTCTAAGAACAGGCTTACTCAAGAGAGTGTGCAACATGATGCTGTTGATGAAGATGAAAAGCAGGGACATTAAGATGGCTACAGCAATTTTAACAAGTCTTTCCTCATTAAATGCTACTTCAAATGTTTGTTGAAATACCAGTGGAATGCCTTCATTGGATAGATTAGTCGTTTCCATCATCAATAATAAACAGATAAACACAAATAAACAGATACACAAAGTGAAGTTCCCTCACTGGGTTAATTCTCATCTAGAAACAATACAGCATACACAACATCCAAGAACTTGACAAATAACATAATTAACTAAATCAGTGAGTTGAATGCAGCTCTTCTGTAGAAAAAAAAAAATCAATAATTAAAATTAAGAGCCAAGTGTTATGTATAAAAGTTTCTAGATAGATCTAAAAAAGATGAAATTATCTGTGAATATGTCAGCCACAGCTCAAAAGCTAAAAATGTGTATGATATCAAATAAGCAGATGATATCAAATAAGCTAAAACGTGAAGTACTCTCCCACGCTTTCTGGAGGAATGAGTGTGTTGCCATTTCCACCTCATTTATAGTGAGCCATGATGTCAGTGTGCATCAAACCCCAGCCTTAGGGCATTGTGATGCAATTTCCCTTTGCATATTATGGGATGGCTCAAATACCTCAGAGCTGTCCTATTGAGGCCATTATATCAGAAGTGTATTACTACATACACGCAAACCAGGTAGTACAGCTCCCTAAGTTCATTAGAGTGGCACCTGTGTTTCAATGCTAGTTGGAGTGGATTAGATAATGTCCATCCACAAAACACAGTGTGATTCACAAACGGACTAATACACATCCAAGTACATAAACGCTAGCCTGGTGGACTCTCACTTTCATTTTGTGGAGAGGCATACCTTTACTTCATGGTGGGTGGGCACTTTGTCTGAACTGTAAACATATTGGTTTTGCCTTCAATTTCTGCTGATTGGTTGCTAGAAAATCTAGTCTGAACAGGGGTGTATCCTCAAAAAGCGAAATGCTGGCTGTCCATGGGTGTTTCTGCATTGGCTCTCTGGCGATCTGCTGGCAGCATGTCGCTATTTACCTGTATGTGGATAGTCAGAATACTCTGGGGGGGGGGGGGGGGGACAGTGACAAACTGCAATCCTAGTGGCAGTGTTCCTAGCCAGAGATCCAACCTATTGAAAATCCCAAAGACCTGGGGCCTCATGTAAAAAGAGTTGCTTTGGAATTATACCAAATCTGAGAAAACCTGAAACTGTCATACAAACAAATATATTCAGATGCATGAAACTGTGCGCACGCACCATTCCATACAGCCTATGTTTGTACATCGCAATCAACGTGAAATTAAACCACATGCATAAGCACTACACGCCACCCTCTCTCCTCCCTCAATGACATGTCCTAACTGACCTTTGCAAAGACGGAATAGTTTAGCCTATCTTAATGTAAAGTGATTAGATAAAGTAATACTTGGATCTATCGTGTTCACACCAACATTTAATTGAAGATAACATAAGTTTGGGAGAAATGCATGGAGGAGCAAAGGTGCTGTTGTGATATTATATATCACAAAAAAGGGTTTCCCTATATTTTTTATGCATTGACAATGTATGTTTTAGTTCAGGTTCTGTACAATATGCTGGAGCAATAAGACGCTCATATCATGTGAGGCCTTACCACTATACCACAGGGGAGAGGGAGACTCAAAGTGCAGGCTCAAATCAGTAGGAAAGTCTTTACTGAGACTAGAATTATATTACAGTACGGTATTATAGTACAAACAGAAAGCACAGGAGATCCAGGGAGCACGTCCAAGCAAGGTGCAATTGAGACGAGGCAAACAATTTCCAAAAGAAGATCCAGCAAGTAAATGTCCATGCAGGGCCATGTCAGTAGGGAGACAATTCCAAGACTGAGCAACAGACAAGAAACTGAGGAGGCTTATAAAGGAAACAAAACGAGACTCGTGGTACTAATGATCAGATAAGTGCAAAACAAGGAGCATACACAGGAAAAAAATTACTCAGTAAAACAAAAGGAAGAATGAGGACCCCTAGTGACAGAAGTCCAAAAAGGTCCCAGATCCTCATAGGTTCCCCCCATCTAGGAACGTCTCTGGACGTTCCCACTGGGACGATCAGGGTGAGTCCGGTGGAAATCTGTAATGAGGTCTGCGTCCAGGACATCCCGGGTCGGCACCCAGGACCGCTCCTCCGGCCCATAACCCTCCCAGTCCACCAGGTATTGCAAACCCCTCCCGACGCGGCGAGAATACAGCAGGTGACGGATGGTTTAAACTGGCCCACCATCAACGATCCTCTGGGCTGGAGGTGTTCACATGGGGGGAGCAAGTGAACTGGTGACGACCGGGCGCAACCGGGACATGTGGAAAGTGGGGTTAATCCGTATGGCCCGAGGGAGCTGCAGGCGATAGGTCACAGGATTCACCCTCCGTAACACCTTGAAAGGCCCCACAAAATGTGGGACTCCACGTGCAGGGGAAGGTCCCGGGCCGAAAGTCAGACCCTCTGACCCAGGCGCAGGGAAGGTGCAGGTTGGTGGCGGCGGGGAAGGAGGGAAGCTTGGGCAAGGGGATGAAGCGGCATGCCTTGGAAAAACTGTGTTACCTTCGTATGGTGGAGACCCGATATGAAATCCAGGGAGATGTGCTACCAGGGTCGACTAGGAATGGGCAAGGGGTGAAGCAGGCCCTTGGGAGGGGTGTCGAGGCTGTTATTCTGTGAGCAGACAGTGCAAGCAGCAACAAAAGACTTAACACCAGCATTCATCCGGGGCCACCAAAACCGTCTACTGAGAAACTCTAGTATCCTGCGAGAGCCAGGGTGATTGGTCAGACAAGAGGAGTGTCCCCACTCAAGGACTCGGCCACACACTGCAGATGGCACATAGAGACATATTCATAGTGCCCGGTTGGAGTGTTGAAGGCTGTCTTCCATTCATCTCCTTTGCTAATCCGAACTAGGTGGTAGGTGTTACGGAGATCCAGTTTGGTAAAAATGGTTGCCCCCTGAAGCAGCTCGAAGGCAGAAGACATCAATGGCAAGGGATAACAGGTCCTGACAGTTACCTTGTTAAGACCCCTATAGTCAATGCACGGCATGAGACCACCATCCTTCTTCCCAAAAAAAAAAAAAAAAAAAACAGCACCTGCAGATGGGGTCGAAGGCCTGATGAGCCCAGCTTCAAGCGACTCCTTGATGTAAGTCTCCATAGCTTGAGTCACAGCTGGCGACAAGGAGAAGATGCGTCCTCTTGGAGGGGAGGTTCCTGGCAAAAGATCAATAGCACAATCTAGCACAAACCACAATCAAAAGGTCTGTGGGGAGGCAGTGAAGTGGCCCTCTTCTTGTTAAAGTCCTCACTCAAATCGTGGTACTCGGAGGGGACTCAGGACAACTCGAGAGGATTAGGAGACTTAGAGACAAGTGACTTGGATCTCGAAAGGACTTACAGCTGGGGCCCCATTCCACAGTCCTTCCAGTTGAGAAGTTGATGTGGGGGCTATGGTGAGAAAGCCAGGGGTAACCCAACACAACAGGACACTGAGGAGAAGAGATTACATTAAACTGGATACATTCTTGATGACTACTGATATATTCATATTAAGAGGAGATGTTAAATGGGTGACAGTACCTTTCCCCATGGGTCTTCCATCCAGGGCGGTGACGGAGAGAGGGCACTTGAGGTTGGTTAGAGGGAGGCAAAAGTCTGTTGGCCAGGGAGGAATCCATGAAATTCCCGGTGGCACCGGAATCCACCAGGGACAGTAGGGAATGACTCCCAGGAGATTGTGATGGGAACTTGCATGCAGACAGAAGAGGCATAGGGAGTGAGCATTGTCCCAGTTACAGTGCGAAAGGTTCCCTGAGCGACTGCCGCTCATGTTGTCTCTCTCTTAGACGGTTGTCAAGCCGGATGGCCTGATCTATTAGGGCATTAGGGCCTCCAAGAATTGGTTCTTTAGCGGCCAATTCATCCTTGATGCTCCCTGACAGACCATGTCGGAAGGCTGCCGTCAAGGCCTCCATGTTCCACCCATTTTCAGCTGCCTGGGTGCGGAAGAGAACCGTGTACTTGGCACAATGATGAAACACCCTGCGCATCTCCTCCGTGAACCTTGTGTAGCTAGTGCAGACTCTACCCTGCTGCTCCCAGTCAGCAGGATTATTATGTAAGCAATGCGGGTGCAATCAGAGGGGAAGGACCCCAGGCAGTCCCTGGGACTCCCGTCGGATCTCTCTGGGGCGGGGAGTTTGGGCTCTGAAAGTTGAGGCTCTGTAGGTTGAGCCCCAGCCGGAGCGGGACCAGGGGAAGGACGAGGCGGAGGTGTGTATTGTGCTTCGTTTGCCTATGGTCATCAACTGGAAAGCTCTAACATGTGTTTGTATCTACTAGATATGTATTGTTCAAATCATATGTATGAAATGTTTCTGCCTAGAAGCTAGGTTATCAGAAGGGGCCTCGCCCCTGAGAGCTTTGGATTTTGATGCTGGAACTTTGTTGCTGGTGACATATCCCCAGTCGTGAATCCATCTCAGACCGTGGTTAAACACGGAGCCTTTTTATTCCTGCCTGTGCTGCCTGGTTTCTGATCTTTTTTACGTCACTCTAACCCAAAAAGAATTTTACATCTTGGAATCAATAAAAGAAAGTTGAAATGAGAGCACGGCAGAGTTGGTCAGGTGCAATGGTGGTCAGGGAGATTCTTTGATCTCTCTAGATATTGGTTAAAGAATAATTCTGGTACTTGCACTTTAAGCCCCATATCTGGGTTATCCAGGGTGTTGATGATTGGTCCTGTCTCGGCTATTTGACTCATTTAGAATCACCTCTGCTTGCTTCAGAATTGCTAGCTATGGTCATTGACAGTCCTGTCCTTAAAGGGCAAGATACACTGCCAAGACTAACCAACATCCAACCATTCTGTTGCCTCTCGTCTGCTGCATCAGCAAAAAACATCCGCTTCGACTGTTGCTAACTACACTGTCACGTCACAACGTTTTGCACTTGCGCGAGAGTCAGTAACTCTCCTTAGGGGTGCCGCTAGTCTCATGTCAGTAAACATGAACACCGGAAGAGCATAAGCACATACTGTGTAAACAAAGCACACGCATTGGGCTCCTTGTTTGACTTGACAGCTAGAAAGATTGTCCTTTATTTAGATGCTAAATGAGAGCTGTATTATCCTTTCTGTAAGGAAAGATACTACAGTTCAGTATCACAGGTAGTCTAGACAATAGGAAGGATTGCTTTTCCAAAAATGGACCATACGGACATTCCTCGATTGTTAAGTGTTCACCTCACAGAAATGTAAATGTGGCACATTAACTGTACTGGCATTATATACATGGTTTGAATGTCTTGTTTAAACATCAGTGCAATATATCTTACCCCGACCACCAAATTCATAGTTTACCCACATTGTATTTCGGTGTGTTCAGCTACGTTGGAAGCAGTCAGAATCGCTCAGAGCTGCATGGACTGTCGGCTCAGATTCAACGTATGATGTTTGAGAATGACGGCTGTGAGCCATCATAATTCTCATTGGTTTGTGCTAGCTACACTGATGAGAATATTTAAGTCATGCTAATGTCTTCACAGTGGCCAAGAATAAAACAGGTAGTGCAGGTAGTTCTCTAAATTTCTTTAGAATGAAATGTTCGATTGATTGTCACCTGTCCTCCAATGTTAGTTGGAGCAGATCAGATTGTCTTCTATGTCCCCAAAGTAGAATTTGATTCACAAATACCTTACCAACATACACACCCAAGCACATTACAGATGGCCTGGTGCACCAAATGCTTTCACATCATTTTACTTTGTGCAAACTAAAGCATCTGGAATCCCTCAATGGGCGTAGGTTTCCTTCCTCGTGAGCAGATACTTTCTGTGAACTTTAGAAATGTTGGGCATGCCAGAGCCCCCACTTATTTCATTTGATAAGTGCCCACCCCATAGAATTCTAACTATGCCAGGTCAAAATAGGTGAAATAAAGATAACAGGCAGAAGAGCAACGGTCTCTTTTTAGATTTATGCCTGAATAATGTCAATAATACATGTTTCTAAAGAAAGGAGAGCTTAGGGGTAAACAACTGCAGTTCAGTTTTGGTTAAGTCCATCATAATTTTTGTGTCCTGTGCATTTTGAAAACAATAACTTGGGGAGTACAACAGGCTTCATAAGTTTTAACCTGTGACTGTAACTGTAACCTTGCTATAACAAAGCAGTTGTGCCTAGTGAGAACACAGATGGATTTTTTACTTTGCTACTCTTTGTACAAAGAGTCTAGAGGCTATCAATGAGATTATGCTTACTTTGTGGTGAGTTTGAAATTTAAACATATTGGTTCTGCCTTCAATTTCTGTTTGCTGATTGATTGCTTGAAAGTCTAGTTGGGGGAACCAAAAGCTAATAACTTTACATCTAGTCTCAATGAGCCATGAATGCAGCTCTGTATTCACTTACATTGTTTTTTGTATAAAAAAGAATGTGAATTCCTTAAAGGGATCCATGGCTTTACTGACATTTGCATCAGCTGCACAGACATGACTTCAAAACACTGAAAATGTTTTTGGTTTTACCAAGGGCTTGCTTACACGTATTATTATACACTTATTTTTTTATCAATTTCCTTTTTAAAATTGTGTTTACACATATCCAGCATTTTACAAAATTTCATAGTGTATTCTGTACTGTTTCAAGAAGACCATTCAATACAAATAATAGAACAAATTATCTCACACCATATCAGAAATATATTAATAATAGGTTCTTGGCATTCGGGGGGGTTGTGTTTTGAGTTGACTTTTATCACATGTATTTGTACTTATAATTGGTTATTTATACATATAAACATGTGTAACACATGCATTTATACGTTCTATCAACAGTGTGTTACACTACCACTCAGAAGAACTATTTCATCCAGTAGAAATATGCTACATGATTTCATGTCCACTCTATCAAGTAATCATAACAGTGTTACAGCTGCTTTCATTCTGCTGCTGTAATCTGCTCCAGCCAAACTTTCAGTATGCAACAGAGGGCTTGACCTTTTGAGATCCACACCTGAGATAGTAGAGGAATAAGGGCCGAACAGCATCATCTCTCAGGCCGTAGATCAGGGGGCTGAGGCAGCGAGGCAGAATGAGAACAACAAGAAAATTCACAACACGAAGATTTATAAACAGCTGACGACTGTTGACCATCAAAAGGGCTCTCTCAATGGTTCCAAATAGCAGGTTGTTCAGACAGAGTATTAACTGGCCAAAGTGGAGCAGGACAGTCTTCCATGCCTTATTAGCAGAGTCTTTATCCGCTGAGGCAGATCGAGCTGCAAGTATGACACTGATATATGTGAACATAATAATGACCGTTACCGCCACAAAGAAAAACCCACTCAAGCCCTGAAACAAATCCTGTTGCCACTGTGAAAAAATAAACATCTCTCGTGCACAGAACATGTTACCTCCAAAAGACATTGGATTCACAATCAATGCATACAGAATATCGATCATAGCATTTATACTACCTAAGAGCCAGATTATTAGAATTGAAATGCCAGTCATTTTCTGTGTGGCCATCTCACTGTGGTGTAAAGGAAAACAAATGGCCACATAGCGCTCCAGTGACATCAAGCCAACATTTAAAGGAGAAATATTTAAAGTTGTTGCTGCCAAGAAAATCAGAAATGAACACACAGTCTTTGGAATTTTCTTCCAAAACAGAACTAAAAGAAAAAACATAGGGGACAACACCAACTGAACTGTGTCATTACAGAGCATGTGGGCAAAGAGGATGTAGCGCGGCAGCTCTCTAAACACAGGCTTACTCATCATAGTGTAAAACATGACACTGTTGATGTAGGTGAAAAGAACAGACATAAGCATATTCACAACAATTTGAAGAAGTCTCTCCTCATTTAGAGCCTCCATTGTTTGTTGATAGAAGAGCATAGTGCCTTCACTTGTTTGATTAGTCATTCCTATCAGTTTAAAATGAACACTTCCTGAATACATAAAATACTCAAAACTAACTTGCATACAGTACAATATTGATCAATTGAGTCCAATCTTTATGATGGAAAAACAGTTATAAGAAAAGTCAAGGGATGCATACAAGGATATAAAGCATAAAACATACAAACCTCTCTGCAAGGCCGTAAATCACAGTTAAACTGTAAGGTAAATGTGTGGGGATTAAGTAATGAGGTTTGAAGTTATACCATTCCCTAAGCTAGTCATCCTTTGAGGAATGCCACACCACTGAGCTTGTGTCGGTGTGTTCAACTGTTTATAAGCAGTTCTGACGTCAGTGTTGGGAAAATCATAGTGTCAGTGCTCACATGAACCCAACTCCAGTCACAAAAATAAACAGCAAAAACAAGCCCAGTTAAATGATTTAGTCAGTTGTAGACCTTATTTAAATCAAATAAACAAAATATTATATTTTTATATCTATTTATTTTACTTTAGTGGTTGAAAAGTTTGGTTGTTTTCAAATGTGTTCATTAGGCCCAAAAGCTCTCTTAGGTCAATGGGAGAATGGGACGGCAGAGAACCCAGATAGCAAAATGCTAACCCTAGGTGGATTACTGGTATTACATCATGTATGGTATTTACCAGATAGCAGAAATACCATGTATGGCAAAAGATTGGCAAACTGACGGCGGACCACTGAAGAACCAATGTGCAAAAGCCAGCAGAGCACCAGCGGCTTGCTTTCTGGGAAGACACTTGATCTCCATGGACACCACATGTGTGCATGCATGAGGCTTGCTGCAGGGATAAGGGAACAGCAGTATTAGGAAGGGCATCTCACACTAAACTCTGCCTATTATTTTTTGCAGTATATGCTTTTGGCTTTTTGCCTAATTTGTCCAGGTATCACTTTTGAGGTAGCGTTGTGGTTTTAAAACTGACATCTTATGTCATAGATGTTTTTCAACCGAGAACAAGCACCCTGGATACCGGAGTTCAGTTGTTGCTAAAGACTTTTTGGCACTAATTTACCATATCCCAGATAGGGCCCGCTGGTGCTTTGCCCATCGATTCTCCAGCAGGCTGCCGCTCTTCAGCCATACACTGTAGTTTTCAAAATTAAGTTATTAACTCATTAACTAGCTAGTTATTAACTAGCTTTCAAACAATACCAATAATATTGACCACCAAAATTCGTAGATAAGGGCATTCAAAGTGTTTCAGCGATTGTTTTTCTACCATGCAATTATGACAGGAATGTCTCCAATGCTGGATTTTACATGAAAGATGAATATAACAAGGATATATATATACTTGACCATAAGGTAGGAGCCTTAATGGATGGTCTGGTGTTTGCTGTGGTGCAAGTAAAGATGCCAACATTACATGTAGATGCTAGATGTCAACATTTGATTTATGGCTGTCACATTAGGTGGTGGGCCGAAGCCTTGTATCTGCTTAACTTTCAACAATGAGCCTTGGAGAACCTGAATTTTTTCAGTACGATTGTTTATTCAGTATGATTGATTTATTTTAAGCGATATACCACTTGTCACCCACCCACGTTCTCTGAACAATAGCTTTATTTACGCTTTGTGGCACAGGCAAACATTGTGGTCTTCTATATCAGACCTAGCCAATATACGCACGCCATCCCTTATTGATTTGTTATGTTGTGATTGACAAATTGTTTTTTTTAAACTGCAGCCACTAAATATGATGGTTGTCTTAAAAAACGGAATTTTAAAATGAGGTGACTACTTCAAGCACAGAATTCAACTTACCTGCTAGATAAGAGCAGTTAGCTGCTGTTTTGGCATTACTTCTTAATAGCGATGCACTTAGTCAAAGATGTAGCTTCCCCAGACAAAATGGATGTTTATCAAACTCAACCACGTGTCATGTGCTTTTGTTTGTCAATCGCGGGCAAGCCATCTTAATGCATGCACTTGTGTAGCATTTTGTTGTTTCCATTTAGATAGGAAGGCATAAAGTTGTAGCTTTTCCTCACAATTATTGCAAGGTTGCTGTATAAAAAGCCACAGACCTAACTATCAGGAATTACAGTTACAGAACTAATGCACGTATCTGACAGGGTCTTGGCATGGCATTACGATGGGGAGCCAATCATTTAATCATTCATGTCATTCACTAATAATGACTGGCGATGGTATTGGTCCAACCCTATTGCAAATACATTAATTAGTTTTTAATTGGATATTTATTTTTACTTTTAACCTGTTTTTGTTGTTGTAATTTAACCTGACTTTAACCAGAGTTCAGATTTGTACATGTAAAATCTATGCAAATGATCACATGTTAATGTTAAAAAGCCTATTTCCACATGAAAACGTAACATTTCACATGTCTACTCTCAAAGTCACTAGTCATCCACAGAAGTTACATGGAGATAACCTATTAGCCAAATTTTCTACCCTATTCACATATACAGCATTATCAAGTCTATGTTACTAACTCTGCCAAGCAGGTTATGTTTTCTCCAGCATTTGTTTGTTTTGTCTTTTTATCTCTGTGCAAAGTAACTCAGAAAGTACTGCACTGATTTAGATTATATTCTCGGACAACAGGAGTATTAGGACAAGAAGCAGATGATTAATTTTCAGTTGTAATCTGGAATTAGTATTGCGTCAATGACCCTATATTGCCTTGGCAGAGTCTGTGGTCTTAAAGTACTTTTGTAGTTAAATGTTTAAATCTAAATTCTAAATTAAGCTTAGTAAATAAATCATTCAAAACCAGCACCCCAAATTAGGTTAAATTGCCTGTAACCGACTTTTCCTGATATGTACTCTCTGCTCACGCTTCTGACAGTAGAGCCGGTCTAAAAGGTAACATAGAATGGATTTCTGAAGTATCTCTGCTGTTATAATACTCCATATCAACTTTGCTGTATCAATAGTAATAACAATTACAAAGGAGGGCATATCCATCTCTCATGCTCATGACAGCTCTGTGGCCTTACAAAACCACTCCTAATTCAACAAAGCAGAGGCAAGAATACTTTTCCGTTCTATGTCCTCTTCAGTAATAGCCTTCCATTGTGTGAGAATACACAATTCCATCAATTACTGTTTTGTGTGCCACTGCAAGACTGGCCTAATCTGTCCACCGTCTGTTAAATTTTCTCTACACTCCCTCAGCTGGCAACACAAACAAAAGGTTGTGAAAGTTTTGAATCCAGAGACCACAAATCAGGTTACTATCTGGCTATGTAACCCTAGGCTTATAGCCATAGCATCTACAGCAATTAAAACAAGGAACGTTTCTGTAGCTCAAATTACCAGAATTTCTGAAGCCATAACAGCATGACCCACAGCTGCCTTTAGACGCAATGCTGCAGAGCTTCAAACCCTGTGCCCATTAAGAGGGCGGGAGAAGATTAGGATCAGATGACAAGTGCTGCTTTGAGTCTTCTGTTGTTAATCAGTCATTCTACAAAGGCACACCTGCCAAAGCAGTCTGACTGGATTCTATACTGTGGTGAAACAGCCTAGGTGAGAAATGCCAGGATGCAATAGGGCTTGCCACTAGTCTTTTACATCTTGAGCTAACAATGACAGAAGAAGGTTACGGTGTGATAATGAATCTCTATGACAAAGCAGTGTTGGAGAGCTAAACTTAATTTTATGGATTTTCCAGAGATTGATGTTACATGGAGCTACATACCGGTTCTTTACAGCCCTGGCTTCCGCTAATCCAAACAAGTCACTTTGTAGAGCTTGCATCTCCCTCAGTGGCAGAGACAGAAGAGGAAAGCCTATGTTGTTGACACTGCTGATGTTACATAGTTTTGGGGTGAGATTTGGAGCATGTTAACATGCTAAAAACACAGTTAAGAGTCCTGCCTCCATTGGTTAGCTGTCAGTGCTAACTCTACATTCAAGGAGACCAAAATTTCTTGTGTCTTCGGGACTGTCGGTTAGCTTGAGCAATACAGATGCGTGTTGAAAATGACCAAAACTGTCCTTTAGGTTAAATATTATGTACAATAGTAAATAAAGTTTAATGGTGCAGCTCTCCCTAAGATAGTCATCCTTTGAGTTAAGTTACACCACTGAGGTTGTTCCCAACTGATTTATGAGCTAACCTGTCAAGCTTCCCACCGCATGGACCTTTCAGCTGTCACACTCCCCACACTGTGGCCCTTGTGCCGTTACTTTTTAAATTTACACGTCCCATAGCTTGAGGAACACATAATTATACACCCAATCACACACAGGCTCAGCCAATAGAAAAGACATTCAGGGTAATCCTCAGGTGAAGAGATGTTTCCATAAATGTGCAGGGATTAGGATGCAGGTGTTGGTTGTGTTGCAGGGATTAGGATACAGGTGGAGCCTTGTGCTAAATTTTGAATTAAATTTTTTGAATTAAATTGTATATAATATTTTATATAATGAAATGTAAATTCCGAATGCACTATGCCAACATGTATTCATTTTCTGAAGCCTGTATTTTATATGAATTTTTAATGTTTATGGAAGAGGATAGCAGAGGGTGGACAGGTAGTCTGAGCTCGTGGACACCAGAACGAGAATTACACCGTTAATATCTGCTTTTAGGCTTTATAAGTGGAGTATGAATTCTCAATTACCGTGTCCATCTAATCGCTATATAATAGTCCCTACAGGTTTTTGCTATTTTGGAGGGTGATTTTTTGTGTGTGTGATTTGCTGAAAAGTTTTTTTACTTTTTTACTTTTAACTCCATTGTAACTGAAAACTGATTAATAACTCTACCAACTCTAACAACTCTATACATATTCTACTCTTACCTCTTTTCCACTAGGGCGGTGGAGGCCGGTGCTGGTGGCAGTGCTGGACTTGAACTGGTTCTGGTCCAGCACTAGCACTGAGATGCATTTCCACAGGCTTCAGCACCAAAATTTGTATAGCAAATTGTTACCATGGTTACAGAGCCTAGATCCGGGGGTCGGTAACTTTTTTGACATGTAGCCTTTTACTATCATTTCAAATGATTTATTCTGACACTCCAAGGCAGAAACAGATATAAAGTATGTGTGCTAAAGTAGTAAATTTTGGCTCTCTGAACCCTGTCGAAATTATACCATTAAATAAAATACTTTTGTTGAGACAATGTATTCATGTCAGTGTGAAGCTACCAGAGGGATTTATGGTGGCATTGGCCAGCGCAGGTAGAAGTCATACCTAGAAAACATGAATGGGCTATGCATTGAGTGATATTTGCATTGTGGTAAACAAAACGAACTAGTTGTCAAACAGTGTTAACTTACAGCAGACGAATGGGACAGCCACAAATCAAATGCACACAGCTTGCAAATAACGTTAGCATCGTTTTGCTAACAACACAGCACTGTGACAGTTGTGGTTCCGACTTCGGGACCAGCAATTTCAGGGAGCTGTGCTGGTGCCAGCTCTCTGATTTCTGTGATTGTTCGGTCGAAACACACAGAACCAGTTCTAGATTGGGCACGGGCACCGGCACCAGCACCAGCACCAGGTGATTGTTCGGTCGAAACATGCAGAACCAGTTCTAGATTGGGCACCGGCACCAACATACTGGGTAAAAACCTACATTAGCTCTTGAGTTGAGTAGCCTATTCTAAAATAAAACCAGCTATTTGATGATAACAAAATATATTCTATAGCTATTAAAACATATAACTAGTAAGTTTAAGATGGAGAAGTGGCTTTGCTTTTACAAAGCACTTCACCAGTGGCTTCCCATGCATCAGACAGTCACATGTTGGGATGGTATGCACTGTTGTTTCTAGCTGTCATAGCTCAGTCACTCTTGTTGATCTGCCACACCTTCAAAATCTCCATTGAGCTGGCCAGAGTCCGTTTGAACCCTGGCCCCGGCTTACCCCTAACACCGAGCTTTTGCCCCATGGCGTTAATACACATGGTCCTTTATGATTCCCCTGTTACAGATGTCAGGTGTGACAACTGGATAGGGCACCCATAACAGCACCTCTTGGTGTTTGTTATTACCTGGAGTCATACTAGGCCTACACTCTATCTGGATTTGTTGCACCTTAAATGATACTATGGACAGTGAAGCTGATAATTGTGATTCATGTTTTATGTTATGTTAGTTACAACTTTTGTGAAGGATAACAAATAGATGACATTTAATCTGTTGATGCCTAGAGTGAATTTGTATTGCACAGGCAAAGTAGGTTTATTTGAGGTAGGTTAATGAACTACTGGAAGTAGCCGTATCTGAGCCTCATATGGGCCTCTAGTGGATGCGGCTGGTATTGCTACATGAGATAAGTACTAAATAAGTGTCTGAAACTGACGCAAGATGTGTATTCAAAAGGCGGGTTATGTATTTTGTCCTAAGTAATCACTATTTTTCTATAATCATATTATATTTCAAATCGAAACCTACTTAATAGCTGCACTTTTTGCTTTATACTGAAAAATGTGTTTAGCAGAAGCTGCTATCTGTCATTAATCCCAGTTATGCCACTACAGTCTGGTGGTGGCTCCACCCAGTCAGGCCACCATCCAGTGGTAGCCTCTCCACCTAGTCATGTCACTCTCTTCTGGCAGTCACTCCACTCACTCATATCCAAAACAGAGAAACTGGAGGTCCACTCTTTGGCTCCCTTAACCAAACTTGTTATTTAGGTTTCCATGCACTTCCCCCAGTCTTGCTACTGCTTCTTAATATATAACTGTAAATTAAACATTTTCTAAGTAATGTTGAATCAGAATCCCATAAACACACACAAATCTTTTTAAAGGTTCAGCATGAAACCACAGGCCTTATCTTCAGAGCTTCATGCAAACCACATTTCGAATGGTAAATGAACAAGAAGTGGACAATGGCGTTTCACACACATTGACATGTTGGGCTAGTATGGTATTAACTGGGAGTCTGTACAGTCCTTTCTTACATTATTCTGTTGGGACAGATATATACATATGTATGTCCTCCCCTGGGTGAGGGTATTCTACATCCATGACAGTGATATTGTTAGGTTCAGCAATAACCAGATGACCCTGTGAGTGGAGTTGGATGGGCCTGAGGCCTAAGAGTCTTTCACTGTTCTCTGACAGTTTGGAGGTCCACTCTTTGGCTCCCTTGTTATTAACTTGTTATTTAGGTTTCCATGCACTCCACCCAGTCTTGCTACTGCCTGCTGGTAGTCTAAAGCCAAATAAACTGTTTAAATGAGCTACTTATCTAGAGCAACCTCTTAAATATGCGCCTGTTTTTGTGGCTAAAAGACAATAAACTGCTAGTAATTTGTGTTGACAGGGAAACAAGTCTCGCAAGATGTATGCATCTGAAAATGCAAAACACAATAGTTTATGAGTTTATTATTGAAGCAGTTTGCTTATCACATCATTCAGAGGTTGAGGGGGCAGTTCTAACAGGCTTACTTATAACCTAACAAAATGGCATTTAATAACTGAACTAAACAATACAGTATTGGTATTGTAAGTCCAATAAAACATTGATAAGCCATCAACTACATCTGACCTTCCTCATGTCCACCACTACAACAAGCACACCTCTTGATTATGTGTGTCCCCTCGGCCAGCTTGAATCTACATTAAAATCAGCTTTCGTGTACACATATACAAAAGTTAGACTAAGGTGTTAGTCAGTGTGCACTGACCATAGGCTTGACTCTGCTCATGCCACTGCGTAAATAAAACAGGAAGACAGGCCTGACAGTGTCGTCCCTCAGGCCGTAGATCACTGGGCTCAGGCACCGAGGCAGGATAAGGACAAACAGAAAGTTCACGTAGCGCAGGTCCATGAACAGACGGCTGCTGCTGGTCATTGCTAGGAGTCTCTCTATGCTCCCAAACACCAGCGTGTTCAGGCAGAGGCCCAGCTGGAAGAGATGCAGCAGGAGGGTCTTGTGGGCTCTCTTAGCAGACTCTTTATCGGTGGAGGCTGAGCGGTGTGCTGCAATCATCACACTGATGTAGGTGAAGATGATGATTAGTGTCACGGCAACAAAATAGAATGCGTTGAAGCCCTCAAACAGCTCCCGTTGCCATGGCGCACTGAAGATTCTCTCCCTCGTACAGAACATGCGCTCGCTGAAGAACGTAGAATCGGTGGTCAAGGTGAAGAGGACGTCGATGACAGGGTTCACCGCCCCAAAGAACCAAATCACAGAAATAGCCACGCCAGTCCTCGACTTGGTTGCAATGTCACTGTGGCGCAGAGGGAAGCAGATGGCCACATAGCGCTCTAAGGACATGACGGCCAGATTTATGGGAGCATTTCGAGAGGTGGACGCAGTGACTAGGATTAAAACGGAGCAGGCAGCCTTAGGCACCTGCACGTAGCACAGGGAAATGATGTACATGAGAGAGGAGAAGAGCAGCTGGATGGAGTCGTTACAGAGCATGTGGGCAAACAGGACGTAGCGAGGCGTCTCTCTGAACACAGGCTTACTCATAAGTGTCCCAAACATGATGCTGTTGATATAGATGAAAAGGACAGACATGAGAATGGCCACCATGAGTTTGGACAGCGGGCCCTCAGCAGTGAGACTCACCTGGAACATCTGCTGGTGAGCAATCAGAACCTTCTCTGAGTTATTCAGGGCCATAACATCACACACACACACACATACACACTAACAGACACTCAAGAGAGGGAGAAGCAAACCCCCCCTCAGTGAGCTGCGATAGAAAATCAAGGGAGGCCCTCACTCTCTATCTCTCCCACACACACACTTCTTTAAAGTACAGAAAAAAGCACTGTGATTTCTTCATACAAGTTCACACTAATAAAAATAAATAATACATAGGGTTTTCTGTAGCCTTTTTCCCCAAGATACACAAAGATGCTTAAAAATGTAACATAAGCTTACTTACAGAGAATGTAGTGTCTAATGTAAAGGAAAACAATGAAACACAACAACAGTAAGTACACATTACACATAAAATACAAAATTAGTTTGCAGAAAACACATTTGCAAAAAAAAATATCAACTGTGAAAGTCCATTTTTCAAAGTTTGATAAAACAGTGTCCAGTGTAAAATAATGCAGTACAATTAAAGTTCTATAAGAGTAACTGATGTAACAGAGAAGAGGAGAGATAAGCTGTGTAATGATCACCAGTGGTGTGTCTGATAGCAGGGGTGGGGAGATTGTAGTGGTATGAGGGCCACTGCTTTGATAGTTGCCCTCCGACTAGACCAGTAAAGCTCTCTTTATGAAGTGGACTGGGGATGAGTTGAGCTAGTGCATATCGCATGTCAACCCCTCCTACTCCCTCTCCTCCTTCCACACACACACACACACAATTAATTATTCGGAATTAAATAGTTTGGAATTAAAATATTCTCCTTCAAGTTTATGTGAATAGAATAATTCCGAATTAAGGTTTACATTGAAAACACATTAAATTGGCTTTATTTAATTCCGCACAACGTCTGGGGGTCGTTAAGGTTTCTGATTGGGCAGGGGGCACACGTAGAATTCTGTCAACTCGGTTTGTCGCTACACCATGGATACAAACTTTTGTCACAGTGGTCATGATTAATTAAGCAGCTTGAAAATATTATCACCCTTTACTTATGTCAGCTGAAGAGGAGAAGGGAAGAGTGTTGGAGGTGTTTTTATGTTTTCTGCCATCCACACTTTTCATTATTTGCAGTTCCTCCAGCACACTTATCAAAAAAATTGTTTTGGCTCGAGACCAACGTTTGCTGCGGGCCGCCATCTTGCTGTTGCTCATCGCATCAGAAGGGCAACCCAACGAGCATGCACTGAATGACCGGAATTATTTTTAAGCGGAATAAACATTTACATGTTCGAGGAAAAAAGTAATTTGGCTTTAAAATCTGAAAAAACCACCCACTTAATTTGGAATTAAGTTTAATTCTGAATAATCATTTTCATTAGGAATTAAGTGTTTCAATGGTATTTTTAAAGCAGAATTAATGTTTATTCTGAATTAAATTAGTTTTATTCGGAATTAAAGCTCTCATGTAAACGCAGGGAGTGTGTCTGTGTGTCTGTGTCTGTTAGGTGATCCAAGTAAGTGTGGGATGTCAGTACAGATCCAAGCGTGTGTCAACCTATCATGTGCCCGCCTGTCTGCAGGGTTCTCTGTGTCTGTGTCTGAGATGAACATAATAGCCTATCATGTGCCTATCAACATTATCTGGCTCTGCTTCATCAATCTTAACAATTGGGCATAAATCAAAATGAATTTCACAGCATAAATTATAGTTTCACTATGTTTTCCGTTCAATGTCTAAAGTCTTTGATTATGTCATATTATGTCCTAGTATATATTCTCATTGTATTACTATATGTTCAGGGCTGGTTTGGAAATATAATCAACATATGTAAATATACCCGTGTTCTGTTGCACTGTGAAGGAATGACCTTAAAGGAAAAGAATGACCTTTGAAAATGTTTGTAAATGTAATGTTTGTAAATGTAAAGTAATATTGAGGTGGCCAGCCAGCAGGTGGTGCTATACTGTGAGTAAAGCCCCCTCCTTTAAAAGGAAGACATGTTGGCCTTGTAAGACTGATGATGGTATCCGCTATATTCAACAAGATTTAAAAACTCACAGTGCTTTCTTTTTTTAGTTAAATTGTAAAAAAATCCCTTCATTTGCAGAGCTTCTAAGTTGCTATTCCAATTATATCTCAGTTTTTTCTGGGGAAAAGTGACATCACCTTGTTTATATTGGTGTGTCTGTGCAGCAACATGGAGGTATTTTAGGAACTAAAGAAAGTGAGGAAGTTCAACCCCCATTCATTTCAATCGGAAATGCTTGGCTAGTGAATTCAGCCAAAATTGAAGAAATGTTTCAGTTTTCAAAATGGAGTTTCATGGGGGTCATTTCCAGCACCATTTTATGAAGCCAATTAGGTCTTGTTTTACTAATGGAGGTGAGGGCAGCATAAAGCTATGGCTATGTTTAGCTAAGCTAAACAGTTAAAAAACACTATTCGACTATTTGGATGATTGACAGCAAGAGTGTGCAGCAAAGTTTATCTAGCCTACTTATTGGCTAGTCTACAGCAATGCTTTGGTAGGGCAATAGTAAACTTCCAAAATTAATATAGTAAAAGTCAATGCATTGGGTAGGGATAGGCTAATTAATTTTCTAACTAATAAACTCTCCATGTTCCTCGCCATTTAAAGTTAATTTTGTATTTAGCTCGTAGCTGTTAGCCTCATTACAATTGTTTACCAATGTAGAAGCTAATTACTTTTAAAATTACAGAAACTTTCAACAATCCTGAATAAAAGGCCTTTTGGGACTTTGGCACAGAGCCCATTGTTTTATTATGGCCTAGTTTCTATTACAGTCACTATCACAGCCATTTCAGCACCATATAGTTTAAATGATTAGATGAGGGCCAACAAATAACTGAGAACACAAGCAAAGGGGGATAACCTGAAAGAACTGGTTTTCAGCATTGTTCTACTGACTTTTAATCCATTTAGCAGACATCCTCCACAACACACCAGGAAACTCTACATTTACACTATATATGGATATACAAGTGTTATGATTTGTCACCTATATGCCTCGTTTTAAGGATGTAATATAAAGGCTTGGACAAAAAGTACTGACAAGAATAAACTAACTAAACATTTTCCTGCAGCAGCACAGGCCTCAGTATCCTCCCTGACTGAGAAGCACTATTAGAACATGTGATACATGTGATGGGAAGCCCTATTAGTACATGTGATGCATGTGATGGGAAGCCCTTTTAGTACATGTGATACATGTGATGGGAAGCCCTATTAGTACATGTGATACATGTGATAGGAAGCACTATTAGTACATGTGATGGAGCCTAGATGATGGGTATAACAGATTTCCATTGACTAAACTTCATTTCATTTCTGACATAACTGCAGGCACGTGTCTAAGTATGTTAAACTATGTTGTATAATATCCAAGGCCTTGATTACATCAGAGCTCAGGCAAGCAGTGTTCTCATAAGAATCACATAATCCACTGACAGTGTCATATTGCTCTACTGAGGGCTACAGACAGATAATAGGACCACAGGTGTGTAGTTAATATATTTATATATATTTTATAATGTTTTATATCCCTGTGTAAAGGTATAGTTCCCTTAATAGACATGCACTGACTGGATTAAGCTAAAGTGCCCTGGCAGCAGCATAAGCCTCTTCCTGACAGGAACAGGCCTGGGATATGGAGTATTTGAGCACAGATGATACATAAAGCATATCTGTATTTCCCATACTGATCGATCAAATAATAGGTCGACCGTTTGATAGGTAGATGGATAGATACATAGATAGATATGTAGATTCAGTGAATGGGTCCTGTTTCTCAGCTGATGCTTTAGTGCACACTAACACATAGTATCTACATTACAGGTCTAGGTCTGTCCCTATAAAGCAGTGGATTCAGTGTGATTGGATATTAATTTTTGGTTTGGCTCCAAATAAGCCGCATTTGAAGTAGTATATGAACAAACAGCAGAGAGTGTCATCTCTCAAGCCGTAGACGAGGGGGCTCAGGCACCGGGGAATGAGGATGAACACCAGGTAGACGGTGTAACGGATGTCCAGGAAAACCTCCATGGTGACTGTCATGGCGATGAGGCCGATGATTTTGCCGTAGGCCAGTGTGTTCAGACAGGGAAGCAACTGAAGGAGGTGGAGGAGGAGAGTCTTGTGTGCTTTCCCCGCAGACTTGGCATTGCTCGAGAGAGACCGAGCCACAATCATGATGCGAATGTAACTGTAGCAGATGATTAGTGTCACAGATATGTAAAAGAGGCCATCTATAGCCTGGTCGAACAAACTCTGCCAGGGCGACAGAATGATACTCTCACGTTCACATATCAGTGTCTCAGTGAAAAAAACAGGATCAGTAAAAGACGTGTAAATTGAATCGATCACAGAGTTCACAAACCCCAAGAACCAAACAGCAGATATGGCCACGTATGTTTTCCTTATGGTGGCCAGTTCCTTGTGCCGCAGAGGGAAGCAGATGGCCACATAGCGCTCTAGAGACATAAGGGCCAGGTTGAGGGGCGCGATTCTGCTGGACGATGAAGTGACTAACATTAAGAAAGAACACAGCACTTTAGTGACAGAGGTAGTGACGAGGAAGATGATGATGTTAAGGACAGAGGAGAAGAGCAGCTGGATGGAGTCGGTGAATATCATGTTGGCAAAGAGCACATAGCGAGGCGTGTCTCTCAGCACAGGCTTGCTGTACAGCGTCACAAACATGACTGTGTTGATGTAGATGAAGAGAAACGACACGATTACTGCAAAATTGATCCGCGGCACCTGAGCGTCCATCGCACGATGAAGCTCCTCTGTTGAGTTTGAGAGCCCTAACTTAGGCTAGAAAGAGAACACACACACATAAGCCAAAGGCTGCATCTCAACATTACTACTCCATGGGCTGAGTGGCAGTTCACATACAGATGAATACAAACATTGAGGCCACATACAGTACAGGCTATACAAACACAGAAAACGAAAACCTTCAGAGAGGTTTCCACTTTCATCAGGTATCACAACATTAGTAACCAACCTTTACAAAAGAAATAATGATGAGCAAGTTTCTGACTTACATCCCATCCCATCTTCAAATCAAAGAAATATGTGTGTATCTGTGTGTGTGTGTGTGTGTGTGTGTGTGTATTTCCTGTATGAATGTTTGTGTGTGTGTGAGCGACGGGGTTGTGATTGTGCTGTATAGAGATGGCCACACCAGTAACAGTACTGACCTCAGTGTTATTTTATAGATAGTAGAGGAGAGACGATTTCATAATCATCACGTCACACACACACACACCCCCAAACACACACACACATGTCCACACACGTGCACACAGTCTCACCTCCAATTTCTAGATATGTTTAGATAACATTGTGTTGCACATTCTTGCTAAACCAGAATTATATTTTCTTAATATATAACTGTAAATTAAACATTTTCTAAGTAATGTTGAATCAGAATCCCATAAACACACACAAATCTTTTTAAAGGTTCAGCATGAAACCACAGGCCTTATCTTCAGAGCTTCATGCAAACCACATTTCAAATGGTAAATGAACAAGAAGTGGACAATGGCGTTTCACACACATAGACATGTTGGGCTAGTATGGTATTAACTGGGAGTCTGTACAGTCCTTTCTTACATTATTCTGTTGGGACAGATATGTACATATGTATATATCATATGTACATATGTATCCCCTGGGTGAGGGTATTCTACATCCATGACAGTGATATTGTTAGGTTCAGCAATAACCAGATGACCCTGTGAGTGGAGTTGGATGGGCCTGAGGCCTAAGAGTCTTTCACTGTTCTCTGACAGTTTATGTCTGTCTATGGTCTATGTCTGTAGTTGTCTTGAACCCTCAAAGACTAAAACTGGACTGATGAAAGTAAATTCTTTGGGGCTTCAGTGCTTTTGGACATTGAGATTCAGCCTATTAAAGCACACTGGATGGTTTCCACCATCGCCTTAAACATACTTGTCTTGTGATGGGTAGGGCATCTACATTCAGCTCTGTTGTATTTCTGCGCACATTCTCAAAGCCCTGCACAAAAGTTGTAATAGGCCAGAGGGGATGGTCAGTCTGTGCTGGGTAGGCCCACTGTCAGGCAAGATGGCTAATAGCTGTTGACCTGTTCAACAGATCATAGTAATGAATCCCCAAGTGACAAAGCTCCATGGCACCACACAGTAAACTCTCTTCTCTCTGTGAGTGTGTGTGTGTGTGTGTGTGTGTGCCCAAAGACTGACTCAGCAGATGAGACAGACAGGCACGTCCATTAATGATTCATGAGCTGGAAATACCAGGAGATCCTCCTGCTGCAAAACACTTGCTGCAAAAGCGTGTGTGTGTGTCTGTGCACATGTGTGTTTGTTCAGGGACCAGTCTGGTCACTGTTGTCAGTTATCTGGTCTCATGTGAGGGGTGCAGTCCCAGAGGGGGGTGATTATGGTGGATTATTCTGTGGGATGATGC
This sequence comes from Tenualosa thibaudeaui, assembly GCA_027481765.1. NCBI lineage: Eukaryota > Metazoa > Chordata > Actinopteri > Clupeiformes > Clupeidae > Tenualosa > Tenualosa thibaudeaui. The sequence continues at coordinate 27,028,808 of JAIFZK010000009.1, read as the reverse complement.
AAAATTAATGGCACACTGGAGGTGAGGCAAGGTAGCTGTAAGGTTTGATGAGTTATGACTTCTGACTCCAGGCTATTTTTGCTGTCTATCTATTATATATATTTGCTATATTACATAGCAAAGTAGCAAAGCAAGGCCTAAGCAAACATCCTCAGATTTAAAGCAAGGCCTTAGCAAACAGACCCAGAGTTACAGAACAAGGCCTTACCAAATAACCCCAGAGTCACAGAACAAGGCCTTACCAAATAACCCCAGAGTTACAGAACAAGGCCTTACCAAATAACCCCAGAGTTACAGAACAAGGCCTTACCAAATAACCCCAGAGTTACAGAACAAGGCCTTACCAAATGACCCCAGAGTCACAGAACAAGGCCTTCCCAAGCAGATCCAGAGTTACAGAGCAAGGCCTTAAAGACCCCAGTCACAGAACAAGGCCTCCAAATAACCCCAGAGTTACAGAACAATGTTACCAAATAACCCCAGTTACAGAACAAGGCCTTCCAAAACCCCAGAGTAGAACAAGGCCTTACCAAATAACCCCAGAGTAAGAACAAGGCCTAAATGACCCCAGAGTAGCAACTTTTTAACTAAATTAGCAGATCCAGAGTTACAGAGAAAGGTCATTTTTTCCAAAACCATAGCAAAGCAATTTACCAACCACCTAAGTTACTAACTGGTTAGCAACTATGGTTTGGGGAAAAGCATCCCAGTTTAGTTTAATCAAGCTTATTTCTTGTGTTTCCAACATAAGTAGTTAAAGCAAGCTTCTGCAAGAATTTGTTGAAGTACGTAGCTTAAAAATGTCTAATCCTTGTTGTGCTTAGATGGCCAATAAGCAGAAGAGCCTCACAGTGTGTGGTGAGTGGATGGCAAGCATGAGGCCCTGGTCTTCAGAGTGGAATGTACTTCCGCAGAAACAGCAGCGGTGGCATGGATGGCCTCTACCAGAAGGTACATTGTAGAGAAATAACATCTTACAAACTATGGTGCACAATGAGTTGCAAGCACTGTGTGTCTGCTAGTCAGACTGTTCATGCTCCACTGGACCTCCCACATCAGAACACCGACTGATTCTGGCCCGCAGGTGAGGAAAACTTGATAATTGTGAAAACAAAAAGGTATTAAAGAATATGTGTGATGAATATGCATGTGTTTAATATAATGTTAGAGTTACTGTCACTGCCAGTCATACACACACACACACAGGTGCAGAAAAGGAGCAGAAAAGCACTATATAAATGCAGTCCATTTACACACACACACGGGTAACACACTGTTGTTGAAAATGGCACAAACAACATATAGTGTAGTATAACTAATCCATGTAGTAGATAAAGTGTTCTAAAGAAATATGTTTCAACATTGCAGGCGAAGAGTTTAGCCAGTGCCAGCTCCTGCCTGCTCTACCTCACCTCCGGCCCAGCTCAGCACAGAGGCCTGTTTTGTTTGCTGGCCCACAGGCTCTGGGGCTCCTTCTCTCTGTCACTGCCCCTTCAAAGGCTCCACTGAAAATAAAAGTTTGGTGCTCAAGAAATGTAGACTCAGACTTAGTTTATTGTTTTTGTTTTTAACAGCTACAATTTAAGAGAGCTTAAATATTTTTTTTCTTTCGTTTTTGGAAAAAAATAAAGTTTATGGTGTTACATTAGTGGTTATGTTGAAAACTGAATCAGGAAACTAAAGGTGAATTTACATTTCATATAAATACAAGAAAAAGAAAAACATCAATATTCACAGACCATAATAATAGAGGAACATTCATTATTACTTTCTTCTCTTTCTCTCCCTTTCCCCCATAACAGACTACTGTTCCTCAGCTTTACAAGTGGGCTAAGACGGATTTCTTACTTTACTTTCATACTTTTAGACTACTGCTACTACAAAGTGGTATATTATACATTGACAATCAGGTTTATTTATATATATATATATATATATATATATATATATATATATATATATATATATATATATATATATATATATATATATACATTGATTAATATGTTTCAAGCATCTCCTGTACAAACCAATGGTTTTTGTTGATCTCTTCAGGAGCTGAAATTATGATTTCTAAGTAATACTTCTAAGACTTGTCTGACTATGAATTCAGTGAACATTTATTTTCGGTTTGGTTCCAAACAAGGCACATTTAAAATAGTACATGAACAAGCAGCGTAGGGTGTCATCTCTTAGGCCGTAGACGAGGGGACTCGGACACCTGGGAATCACAATGAACAGCAGGTAGATGATGTAGCGGACCTCCAGGAAAACATCATGACTCAGAGTCGCTGCAAGTAAGCTGAAAACGTTACCGTACAGCAGTGTGGTCAGGCAAGTAGTAGTATCAGGTGCAGCAGGAGCGTTCTTTGTCCCTTTAGAATGATCTTAGCACTACTCGAGGCTGACTGGGCCACGATCATGATGCGTACATAGCTGTAGAGCATGGGTCAGCAACGCTTTTCGCCGATTTTCATTTAATTTTTTTCCGAGCGTGTCTTTTTTTATTACTATTCCACCACCTGTGGTCGTGGACCTCGCGGAAAGGGGTACCTGTTTAACAGAGGTAATGACTGCATCCATAGAGTTGCATTCAACTAGCTCTTTTAACACGGCAATTATGATATCTTTGAAAAGCTCTGCATCTGTGAAAGGCCTGGTGTGTAATGCAAGCAACCAAGATGCCTTTAGGGATGCACTTTTTCTTGTGATGTCAGACCTCGAACTAGGATGCTGCTGCTTTTCATATAACCATCTGAGAGCTCTTCAATTTTGCGTTTCCATGCCTCTGATCGGAGTGGATAAGCAACACTGCTTCGTTTCGTGGTGCCACCTGACATAATATTCTTGCAAACAGCAATAACTTCTTTGCATATGAGGCTCATAGGCGTACAATTACTACACCCGTGTAAGATGAAGGCGAATTTATCTCTCCATTCCTCCTTATAGCTCCTGTTTTTGCTGTCAACTTTATCGTTGAAAGCTAACAAATGTCTTTGCAAAACAGACATTGTAACATTGTTGAGACGGCCAAGGTAGTATTTCGAAATAAAAGTAGAAAAAGATTGACTTATTAGTACTTTATTCATTATTATTGCCATTATTGACCCTTTTACACTTGCAGATGACTCAATAGTTAAAGTTCATTAAGAAAATTTAATTATCAACCTAAAAGAGACTATCGATGGGCTTGTGCACATGCCACATGGTTTATTTATTGTGACCTGTTTTTATATTGACCATTCTCCGTGTAGACCTGTTTTTTTTTTTTTGCCAGTAAAGCCTTGAGGGTTCTTTCCGCAGGGTGTTTAACCAAGCCATAGGCCGGGTCTCTGGCCCGCCACCTAGTGGCGAGAAAAAAAAGAGTCTACAGATTCATCAGACCTGAGCAGCCTACACCACTGCCAAGTGGGCCTTCTCTTGCGTTCAGTCCTGCCCCCAGTGACAAGCCACTGGGCCAGACATCACTGGACTGGATTTCGGTCTTCCCATTGATACAGTTGTTATCAATGATGCACTTTTGAGTTATGACAAAGACTGTATGGCTGTTGCCCAAGTTGAAGACCAATGGACTGTTTGAGCTTTTCCATAGTATTAGGGACAACAACGATCCAAGAGAGAATAATCCCTAAGTTACTGTGAATGTGCCTACCCCAAAATCCTAGTTTCTATAAGACCTAGTTATGGGAACTTACTCCTGTTCTGTTTTGGGTAACTTGTTGGTTCTCTCAACAACTTAAGGGGGAGATGTAGTGATATGTCAATGTACGTGCCACCGTAGTGCCATATCTGTGATGTCATATTCATGCGTAGGAAAATAAGCTGGCAGTTCTATGAGTGAAACCTACACGGTAGTCACATTTCATGCCTCTGCATATGACAGGCAAAATCACCAGTGTACTTTTAAGTGCCAAAGCATATCGGTGTATTTTGATGTGGAAATGAGTAGCTGCTACTCAAAATGCATATAGGCTGGCAGGTTTGCATTTATGTCATGAGACATGAGGCAAATGTAAGTTGGTTAAGTGGAATTCATTTGTTGATTTCACATGGAATGACCCCCAAACAATTTGAACAAGCTTAACAAACAAGATACCGTTCAGTTCAGTTCAATTGCCTTTTTCTTTTTGTTTGGAACAGTCAGGGGCATTTTAAAGAGAAGATAAGTAGTATAGTAACTATCTTGTGTAACATACAAAACAAAACTCTGGAGACACAGATTTTAAGATAGAGTCTATGTTAATAGATTAGGTCATTCATTTCCTGCATATTATCAACTTCAGTTATATAAGAGCATATACTCTTCTAATAACACAAAAACTAAAAAGCACTGGCCTTATGACAAGATCAGATGGAAATACACTACTGTAGTATAATGTAACCCACATTGACTTCTTATCCCACAATCCCACGGCGGGGTCATCTGTATTTACAGTTTAGAGTTTTCCACTGCTGGAGCAGTGCAGAGTATCTACAGGTCTGTTGGCCAGCCTTAAGACATGCACATTAGTGCATTAAGTGCACTTTTCGCTTTCTGTCTGGAGCCAAGCCACATTTGAAATAGTACATGAAAAAGCGGCGGAGAGTGTCGTCTCTCAGGCCGTAGATGAGGGGACTCAGACACCTGGGTAGCACAATGACCAGCAGGAAGAAGGTGTAGCGGAAGGCATAGTACACCTCATAGCTTAGCACCAGTGCCAGGAGTCCAATGATGTGGTGAAAGAGGAGTGTGTTCAGGATGAGCACCAGCTGAATCAGGTGCAGTAAAAGAGTCCTGTTTGCTTTATGAGCGGAACTTTTCTCACTCGACACAGAGCGAGCCACAAGAATGACGCTAACATAACTATAAACTATAACAATCGTCACGGCCACATAGTAGAGGCCATTGAGGGTCTGGTAGAGAGACTCCTGCCATGGAGCGTTGATGAACATGCCATCAGTGCCACATACCACCTGCTCTGTGAAGAAATTAGGGTCGGTCAGACAGGTGTACACTGAATCAACCACAGGATTCACCAGCCCAAGGAGCCAAACACTTGCAATGGCCACAAACGTTTTCTTAATGGTGACAAATTTAGTGTGATGCAGAGGAAAGCAGATAGCAGCGTAGCGCTCCAGGGACATCACAGCCAGGTTAAGCGGCGCGATTCTGGAGGTGGAGTCGGTGACTAATATTATGACAGAGCAGACGGCTTTGATTGGCCTACAGCAGAAAGAGATGATGCCGATGAGTAAGGAGAAGAGCAGCTGGATGGAGTCGTTGAAGAGCATGTGGGCAAAGAGGACGTAGCGAGGGCTCTCTCTCAGCATAGGCTTACTCAGCAGCGTAAAGAACATCACAGTGTTTATGTAGATGAAGGTAAATGACATGAGAGCCATCACAGTAAATTTAGACACTGATCGAGCAACTGACATCAGCTGAAGCTCCTCCTTTGTGTAGTTCTGTGTTAGGGCCATTATCTAGATAGACATGCAGGCACAGAACACACACACACACTTGCACACAGTACTGCTACCTGCACAGCTGAGTCAGAGGGACACTTAAAGTGAAAGCCTTTACAAACACAGAGAACAAATTATACAAATTGCAGTCAGTGAAAATCAGACAGAAGACATACAGTATGCAAGTATATACTTACATATCACAAATTAACATAAAAACATGTTGAAAAATACTGCAGATAGCATAATAGTAATGGTTAAATGAAAGCACTGCAGGTGTGTGAGTGTGAGCTTGAGAGTGTTAAGTGTGGTGTGTAAAGCCAGCCACACTAATGACGGGGTTGCCATCAGCACTGTTTTATAGAGGAGGATTTAACACTCATTACGTCACCTCCATACACACACACACACACATACAGTATTTAGTTCTGTATATCGCCATAAGGTAACATCTAGGTTATTAGATAGATAGATAGATAGATACTTTAATTATCCTGTAGGAAATTTTGGTCTCCTTATGCTTCCACAACATGGCATAGACATACATGGCATTAACATACATGCATTATAAAAATACAGAGAATAAATCCTATCGTGTGTGCCTTTTAGGGTACTAATTTGTTTGGTGTGGAAGTAATGTGCAGCAGGATGCTATGGTAACCCCAGTGCAAAAGTATCAGTGCAGGTACATTTCCAGTGCAGATTCTGTTCCAGGTCCAGTATGTGTAGGCTACACATTATAAAACACTATTATTAAAAAACAAAAAACAATACAGTACAAAAGCTTAGTCCAGTCCTTGATCTATAGAAAAGAGGGTAGAATGTACATTAGATGAGGGTGGGCCCGACGAGAGATGCAGTAGTTGGAAGAAGTCACACATTTAGTTTGTCCCGAGTGCAGTAGTTAAGTTGATTCAAGACAGGCGAATTCCACACATATTGTCAGAGAAGTTTTCGGTCTGATGTTTTGCCATAGTTTCAGTGGTGATCGTTATCTGCCTGTTAGGTGGCCAATTTTGGGAAAGTTGCCACACTCCCTTCTCCTTCTATTTAGCTGGAAACTCATTCACTCAACTCATTCTACCTGCTGGAGCCACCCCCCTCCGCCCCCAACCCCCCCCCCCCCCCGCCTCTCGCCAACAGACACACACACACACACACACACTCACACTCCCTACCTGCTGGAGCCTCCCCAGCACATGGCTGACTGCCAGGGCATTGCCATCTGGATCTTGTTGGGGCCCTTGTCTTTTGTATGCATTTTACTTCCTCAAATTTCAGTGCATGAAACATGTAAGCTTGGGACCTGTCAGCCAAAACTGACTTTAATGCCAGCTATATTATTTCATAAGGGCTCAGTACGAAATTCTGAGTATTAACTGTATTTTGTGTTATATATAACTACAAGAGGACTGAATTAAACTTAATGACTGAAAACACTTTTGGCATATCCCACAGGATAGTGTTTCTGTTTCTTTTATTGGCCAAAATCACCTGTATGTTAGACTTAGAGCTCCCAAAGATTCCAGTAAAATTTCTAAAAAGTTTGTATGTCAGTCTGGTGGGGTGGAGTAGGAAATTGTAGTAATTGTAATTAATTGTAGTAATCTTCTTCATGTCTGAGACTCGTTTTGGCCTGTTGGTGTTGTTTAGAGTTGTACCATTCCATTCTTTGTCTACTTATTGAAGGAAGGTCCTGCTGTAGCCCCTATCTGTTAGGGTTTTGAAAAGAATACATTTGGCCTCACAGAAATTCCAGGGACATGTGCAAATCTGTGTAAACCAGGTGACCAGATGGCTGAAAAGGTGTGTTTAGGGTAGTGGCTGTTCTTGTAAAATAGGGCATACGTGTCCTTGAAGAAAAACCCTGGTTTCGAGGGTAGGTGGTGGTAGGTATCATTGAAAGTGGTGGTAGATATACAGATATCATTCAAAAATCTGAAATAGTGGGTAGATGTAAGTTTACATTGAGGAAGTGGTAGCACTTCATAATAACTCTTCCCTATTAAGCATGTATTAAGCATTAGTTAGAGTTGTCATTCCATTCTCTTTCCACTTACATTTACATTTATGCATTTAGCAGACACTTTTATCCAAAGCGACTTAGATTCGTCAACTATCAATTACATCAGGGCCAGTCTCCCTCAGAGCAACTAACTAAGGTTAAGTGCCTTGCTCAAGGGCACAACGGTGGCAGACAGGATTTGAACCAACGATTTTCCAGGCTACTTGCACGCTAGCCAGGTTCCTTAACCACTTGTCAAAGGAACGTCATGTTGTAGCCCCTAACCCTAAAGGTTTTGAAAAGAATGCTGTAGGGTCTCCACGAAAACAGTGCCACAATCACATTCTGGTCTTCAAGTTTACTGACGCACTGATTACTAAGACGAGAATCGCTGTATGCTGACAGACGGGCAGTGAAGCCTCCACCCCCCTCTCACCATATTCCCGAGGTAATGATAACCTTAATTACTACCAGGGAAAGTCTTTACACTCATTTAGCCTAAAAGTGTTAGTCTCAGTCTAACCCCAATGCATTGTGGGCAAAATGAAATATAAAAAGTTAAGACTTAAACACAGAAGATCAGTAGTGTAGTGTATATGAGAGAAAGATCAAATATTAAACAGTAGTGTAGTGTATATGAGAGAGAGAGTTTTGCAGTAGTGTAGTGTATTGAGAGAGAGAAAAATGAGGAAAAGGACAGAATCAGTAGTGTAGTGTATATGAGAGAGAGAGTTTGTGATCAGTAGTGTAGTGTATATGAGAGAGAGAGTTTGTGATCAGTAGTGTAGTGTATATGAGAGAGAGAGTTTGTGATCAGTAGTGTAGTGTATATGAGAGAGAGAGTTTGTGATCAGTAGTGTAGTGTATATGAGAGAGAGAGTTTGTGATCAGTAGTGTAGTGTATATGAGAGAGAGTTTGTGATCAGTAGTGTAGTGTATATGAGAGAGAGAGTTTGTGGGCATACAGGCAAAAGAGGAAGAGCACCAGCGCAAGACAGACATCAGTGTACAAAGTTCAAGACGCAGCAGATTGTGACCAAAAATGAAAGCCTAACAGATTCTTTCCCTCGATACTAGAACACAAGCTACATAAATTGTAGACCCTTTCTTCACACAGGTGCTGTGGAGGGTGTTTAATGCACGCAACAATAGCCCATAGGTTTGAAAAGCCCCAAACTGAGGTTGCTTTCATACCTACCTCATTGAAACAGTTTGTGGATCACCTCCGCCCAGGGATTGGTATGAAAGCGGCAACTGTCCTCTCTTCCATTAAGAAAACCATTTGTACAAAGTTACAAAGCCTAACAGATTCTTTCCCTCCATACTAGAACACAAGCTAAATCAATTGTAGACCCTTTCTTCACACAGGTGCTGTGGAGGGTGTTTAATGCAACAATAGCCCACAGGATCTAAATGCCCCAAACTGAGGTTGCTTTCATACCTACCTCATTTGTGGATCACCTTCCCCCAGGGATTGGTTCAATTGCGTATGAAAGTGGTAACTGTCTCTGTTCCATTAAGCAAAGCCTCTCTGACTCACTCATGCTTACTGTACACAGTTACATATTTGTACATAGTTACACGCCACCACCACCAAAATGTAAATGCATTTGTACTTTTAGACCCACACAGTTCCCAGTGACTACAAACAGGATTCAAATACCGTTAAAATTATTTAAATAATATGTACTGATTGTGTATGCAACTCCTCTGAATTTACACAATGTCAAATTATGACAAAAGAGTAATGATGGGCCTCACACCTAGTGCTGCAGTGCAAATTTTAAGACATAACTTAGTGTAACATTCAAACTTATTTGCATGGTGCAACCAGTTAAAATTTAGCAGCTCCTAAACTCCATGTAAGGCCAAACAGTGGGCCAAACACATTTTTAGTGTTGTTTAGTAAAAAACATCAAGAGAGGAAAACAAGTTTTTATTTATGCTATAGACATACCAAGTCTAACAAAATTTGTTGGCAGCTCTGGTTTTTCAATGTTCAAAAAAAGAGTTTTAATTGAGAAGATACGTTTTCTCTGGCAAATCCAAGGAATTCTCTAGTTGATAACAAAGTTAACCAGTCAAAGTTAAATATTTTGCGTCCTTGGAAAAGCCAACCAATCATGTACATGTCAAACAGGTATTGCATTGCTGTAGAGATGGACTGCCATCTCGGAGGAACTTTTGTCTCATTACTACAGTTATGTTTATCAGTGGAAGAGACAAAACACAGTGTAGGTCAGAATTCTGAAGGCTTTAAAGGGTTTATAAAGCAGGATTTTGATTATTGCCTTTAGCTTATTCAGGTTAAAGCTATTGGGTTAGGTCTCTTGTGAGACCTACATATACTCAACGAAAAAGGTAGATCTTAGTTAAAGTTCAAATTTATTTACAATGTCTGGTTTTTCAATAGGTTTGGATGCAGTCACAACCAAAATCCCTCAGGAAAAATGTTATGGATGACTGGAGGGAGCCATGTTTTTGTGTTGTGTGAATAACAGGATATCTTGTGCAAGTACGTACACACGTTGTGTACCATGAAAGAACATTTGTCTCAATAACTGGACAAATGATTTAACACAACACAATAGCACTTACACAAGCAATTGTTCATCACATAGCTCACTTGCAGGTTCACATTGCAAACAGTCAACAAGGTAGGTCTGTGTTGGAAGTGGTGTCACACGCCTTAGCTGTTTGTTGTGCAGGAGATTTCTTTTTCGTTTCAGACTTACATTGCCATCAGACTGTGGTTAATAGAGTATTGGACTCAGTGTTTTAGGAGTTAAATGTAATTCAGCAGTGTCATCTTTCTCTACAAAGATGATCAAAGAAGATCAAAGAATGTGGTTGGAGGTAAAAGCCCGGGTGAGTTACCAATTGAAGATGGCTCTGGTCCTGATGGAGAACCAGGTGAAAATTTGCATGGATGATGAATTGACCAAATTCTGTGTATTCAGTGTCAGAAGACAGTAACTAATATTGCAGTTCTCAGAATTAAGTTGATCTCTTATTATCAGAGAAATATGTAGTATTATAGTAAAACAAGCAATTGAAGAGTTCAGATGCAAAACCCCCTCAGTCCATTTGTGATGAATTTCCAGACATACATTTATATAACTTTGATCAACTTTGTGATCAGTCCAACTCCAATTGTATTATTTTGGCTTTATTTGTTTTTACTTGATAGTAAAATTCAGATTGCAGTTTGATAGAGATTACATGGAATTTATTATAAAACATACATTTTTTTGCATACAGGGTTTTGCATCTGAACTCTTACATGAGGCAAGGCTGGTCTTTGCCACCTCTGCCAGATGGTGTATTTGATGTTGTGAGGGCCTGGATGTCTTCCACTACCTGGAAGGAGGTTGGGTCACTGTTTGCAGAATTTGGCTATACTAGTCTATGTTATTATACTTTCACTAAGGCATTATCACCTGTAGACTTAACCACTGTATTTTGCATTTGCTGTAGCGATTCCTGTGTCTCTTCTGTCCTGTTGTCAGGAAAACAGAACGAATCGAACCCAAAAGCGTCACGTTAAGAAAGTTTATTTAGGGAACGGGGGTAAGGAGTGTGTGGGTGCTCTTCTAGAAGCGAGTAGGCAGGACGGAGCAGGAGAGCAACACGTAGTCCGAGGGCTGGCAGAGATCGTTACCGGGGCAGGAGAGCAGAACGTAGTCCGAGGGCTGGCCGAGGTGGTTACCGGGGCAGGAGAGCAGAACGTAGTCCGAGGGCTGGCCGAGGTGGTTACCGGGGCAGGAGAGCAGAACGTAGTCCGAGGGCTGGCCGAGGTGGTTACCGGGGCAGGAGAGCAGTGCGGTGGTCAAACGGTCTGAGGTCGTCAGCGAGAAGCAGTCAGGCAGAATACAGAAAACAGAGGACGGGGCAGGCAGGGAGACAGGACAGGAAACACCGACTGATGACAGACACAGGATCTTCGGGAACATAATCGGGAGTCAGGGTCTTAAGATGCTTGCCTTGCGTGAGTTGCAGTAGGTTCGCGGACGGTCTGACGGGGAACACTGGGAGACAAGGGATTAAATAGACAGCAGGACAACAAACAACGAGCAACAGGTGGAAGTAATGATTGCAACAGATAGGTGTGAATGAGTGGGAGGGGCAAGTGATTAGAGAGAGAGGGAGATACTACCCGACAGTCATGACACCTGTTTATTTCTGGTCTGGCACTACATGGATGGGCCAACAAATAAATTTGAAAGGGCAGGAGGGGATGACAGTACACCTGCTTAGATAGCCTGTGTGAATCACCTTGTTGTAGATGTGTAACCCCTTATCTAATTGGCTACAGTAGATGTGTAACCCCTTATCTAATTGGCTGTGCCACACTGCACTACAACAGAGAATTTTGAAACAGACGTTCTGATACACAAACATTGTAATCCATATGGACCGACCCATTGGCCACCTGATGGACCGGCCCACCAGACATTTGCCCAATTTTCCAGATCGACAGTCAAAAAAAATGACCTGTTTCACACTCCTTTCATACATTTTTTAATTCAGTTCAATTCATTTCAATTTTATTTATACAGTGTATTTTACAATAGTTTTGTCTCATGGTGCTTTACAGCAAGGAGCACCCAGAGCAACAGGGGAAACCCAACTGCCAGAGGTCATGCAGAAAAAGTACAATCAGTAGTTACCATGATAGACTATGGCAATTTATCTATGGTTTTAGCTGAGCATCCTAATAATTCCAAAATATTGTCCCACAACATTATATGGTTGTCTAGCCACAGGTGGTTGTCAAAAGTTATGGCTGGACAGAGCAGTAGCAGCCAGACATAAAGGAGTGAGTGAATGAGAGTCAGTGAATCTGTGTTTCTGATGTTTAGCATTATGTATTTAAATATTTAAACATATATTACAACATCATTCTGTATGTGTCATTAGTGCTTGGTTACAGGGGGCTTGACCTTTTGGGATCCACACCTGAAATAGTAGAGGAATAAGGGCCGAACAGCACCGTCTCTCAGGCCGTAGATCAGGGGGCTCAGACACCGAGGCAGAAGAAGAACAAAGAGAAAGTTCAGGTAGCGCAGGTCCATGAACAGGCGAGTGCTGCCAGTCATAGCCAAGGCTCTCTCTATGGTCCCAAAAATAAAAGTGTTAACACAGAGCACTAACTGACCAAAGTGAAGCAGAATAGTCATATGAGCCTTCTTAGCAGATTCTTTGTCAGTGGAAGCAGATCGAGCTGCAACCACAACATTAATATAAGTGAAAATCAAAATGACTGTTACAGTCACAAAGAAGAAGAAATTGAATCCCTGAAACACATCTGTTTGCCACACTACCATAAAAAACTGCTCTCGAGTGCAGAACATGGGGTCTTTGAAAGACACTGGGCTCACTATCAGTGCATAAATAATATCAACTGCAAAATTTACTGAACTAAAGATCCAGATAAACACAATAGAAATGGCTGTTGCTCTTTGGGTCACAATCTTGCTGTGTCTTAGAGGAAAACAAATAGCTACATAGCGCTCAAGGGCCATTACTGCCAGGTTCAATGCAGCGTTGCGAAATGTCGTTACAGTCACCAGAAGAATCAGAGCACATATAGCTTTTGGAATAAGTTGGGCATTCACTGACAGAACATACAGCAACATGGAAAACATTAACTGAACTGTGTCATTACAGAGCATGTGGGCAAAGAGGATGTAGCGCGGCAGCTCTCTAAACACAGGCTTACTCAAAAGAGTGTGAAACATGACACTGTTGATGCAGGTGAAAAGCAGGGACATTAAGATGGTCACAACAAGTCTAGAGAGTGGGCCCTCGTCCATCGCCACCTTAAACATCTGTTGATGCACCAGTGGAGAGCCCTCATTGGACTTATTGGTCAAGACCATGATACTGAGCAGTTATACAGAATAAATCATAACAGAATAATCATATTAATATAATTGGGCTGATTAAGAGAGAGACAGACTATGGTATTTTGTTAAACAATTTCTTCTCAGACAGCTTCAGTTTTCCAGCCCTGTACCTTATCTTAAACATTATGATACATTATGTACACATTTTCAACAGATGTGCTTCAAAATGAAATATCAAGAGACACCAGATTAAATACTCTGAAACTGTGGTGGATCGATCACACAAAACATCCAAAGTGTTAACATGAATAAGGCAGGACTGAAGAATGTAAGAGCACTGAACATCATACAGACCACCTGAGTGATACTGAATTAGTGACACTCTTATAGACCTGGGACATATCTCTCAGGGATAAAGAAGTTCCTAGAAACCAAGGTGTCTGGCCCTCATGATCAGAAAATAAACGGTTACATCACCTCAGAGTTACTAGCAATGTGAATCCAAAACAAAAAAAATGAATATAGGGTCTTATTCCTGTTAAATCCTATAATGTGCACACATGAATGATAGATGCAGAATTTTTGTATGTAGTTAAACTAGTAACTTTGATACAGCCACCCTATCAGAAATGTAGTTAAACTAGTAGCTTCGCTACAGCCACACTATCAAAAATGAAGTTAAACTAGTAGCTTCGCTACAGCCACCCTATCAGAAATGTAGTTAAACTAGTGGCTTCGCTACAGCCACCCTATCAGAAATGTAGTTAAACTAGTAGCTTCGCTAACAACGCTACTCAGAGATGTTCTTAAACTAGTAGTTTGCTACTTGTAGTCAAGCTACTGCCAAACACTGGTGAAAAGGCAATGCAACTTTATTTGTAAGCCGTTCAATGTGATTCCAAGAGACATCACAGGTAACACATAACTGAAAATTAGGGAAATTAAAATGAAAAATTGATTGCGCAAATAAGCATTTAAATGTGTGTTTCATCATTCTAAGGGTCAGGAGATATTTAGTCATATAGAAGAAGTAAAAAGAGAAAAGAAACAAATAAAACCACTGAGATAATATATAATATATATATAAAACCACTGAGATAATATATATAGAACACCACATACATGCTTATACAGTACCAGCCAAAGGACTAAATCATAGATTTTTCTTTATTAAAAAAAAGGGCCACATGGATCACTGTCAACTTATGTTATATCCACATTGTATTAATTAAGTATGCTTTCTCTTCTTTCCCGTGTTCAGTGTGATGGGGCTGTCAGGTGTTGGCCCACCTGCTCCTCCTGCAGGTCTTTTGAGACAGAGTCACCGTTCCACCTTTCACATGTCCGGCCTGAGCCGCTGTCCTGCAGGGAAGGGAGAGAGACAACCATGATCCTCTCAGCTGCTCTCACTACTCTGTGTAGCTTTTTCCGGCAGGACACGGTGCAGGTGCCATACCACACAGCTGGTGAGGATGCTCTTGATGACTCTATAGAGCCTCTAGGACAGTTTCTCATGATGGAGCTGGGCCTTGCCAATGCTCAGCACAAGGAAGATGCAGAGTTGCTGTTGACGATCAGCCAGTGATGCAGTGTTCTTTGACCAAGAGATGACTCAGAGATGTGGGTCCCAGGAACTTGGTGTTGCTTACTCAGAACAGCAGCCCCTTAATGGTGAGGGGGCTTTCTGTGTGTGCTCTCCTGAAATCTTCCACAATCTCCTTTGTCTTCCAAGGCAACAACAGGTTCATTGTCACTGTGCCACTTGACCAGGCAGTTGCTGCACTCGCTCCTGTAATGTCTCATCACAGTTGTGTCATCTTACACTTGATAAAGAGGTTGGAGCTGTGTGACGCGAGAAGTGTGAAATCACATTCTCACCCTCATGAGGCAACTGAACTGTATTGTGAATCCTCTCCTCCAATTCAGCTGCATAGTCTTCAGACAGGAAAGCAGGTAGAAATTGCTTCTCAAAATCAGCCCAAGTGTGCCTTCTCTCTGGCCATCTCCCACCAATATAGTGACGGTTGCAACTGTCGAGACATATCCTCATGGTTGCCAAGATCTGACAGACTGTCCAGTACATAGGGTTGATTTTGAGTCCTTACAGACAGTATAGTTTAGAGGAGGAGTGACAGTCGGGATGTGTGCCCTGCCAATGCCAACACAAGGAAGATGCAGGTTGCTTTGACTCAGCCTTTTGACCTCTTTTAGATGACTCAGCGGCCTGGGTCTCAGCTTTAGAAGTTTCAGAAAGGAGAACCTTCTGGTCATATACTTTCTGTTGTGCTAAATCTTTTTCACTACAAGCCAACGTGAGTAAGAGGACTAGACTTCGCAGTTGAAAGTGCACTGATCCATGCAGTTGCACAGTCTCATCCTTCAGTTCATGGACTTCTTTAGACAAAGCTTCAACTGAATCTTTGACTGAATTGATCAGTGAAGAGAGCTCTTGCAACTCAGACTTAACTATTTTATTCAGTTGGTCTGTAAAGGTGGTGGTAAGAGTTTCCAGGCAAAACATCATTGGACTCTTTAAACATGGAAAGAGTGAATTCAGCTATGGTCTGCTTAGTGTTCCACTGGATTTGATCAATGCATTTGGAAACTAAGTCTCTGACATGCTCAATAATAGTGCTAAGCAGATCAGCATTCGCCTTTTGAACTAGACGAGAGACAGAACCTTTAGCTTCACTTCTTTTGACATGTAATCATGTTTTCAAACACTGTTTTCATCAGTCGCCTGGGAAAAGAGCTGGAGGTCAGTTACTTAACCTTCAGCGTTCTCTGGAACTGAAGAGGTAGGTAAATCGGCATCATAAAAAAATCTGCTGTTCTGGTGTTGCAATAGAGGGGACTGAAGGATCAATAAGAGACATTTGTTTTGTTTTTGACATGACAGACTCATAAAGAACAATTACAGGATCTGTGCCTGCTGCCATGATTTGCACAAAGTCAGTGTAAAAAGTCAATGTTAAATATTCACACTTTTACAATAAATACATGCAAATAAGTGCAAAACTTAAAAACTTAAAGTCCACAAGTAATAATTTTTTTTCTTTCAACTCAATTCAACAACCAAATTCAGAAAATTAACTCACATTCAAAATCCACTACTGTGCTTACAGTTCGAGTCCCATCTGGGGTGCCATTATCTGTGGCCGTAGTGGGGTATATTTAAAGATTAGGGGTGCCGTGTGATTATTAGTGATAATTAACCACTGCTCAGACAGAGCAAACTATCAAATAATAAAGCTAAACAAAACACTGTTGGATTGGTATATTTAGATGAAACCAGTCCAGCAATAGAGTGACAATAGGTATTAACTAAAACACTCCAGTCATCGAATTTGTTCAACAGTATGTATTGTATTCAGTGTTAAATGAAGAGTCTCAGAGTCTTATAATGTCACAAAAAAAGTGGAAAACGGTATCTTCAGAAAAAAAGGATCTTCTTTTTCAAAAGGATCTCTACTTCAATTACACATAAAACAGTAGCTGCAACCATCCAACAAAATTCACACAACAGGAATTAGGCTGCTCTATTTTCAACAATTATCAACTCAGTACAAAAGCTCAGGGGCGGGGACACGGTTTTAACAAATAAAAAATAAAAATTACAAAACAAAAGAATAACTCAACTCCCCGCCTGCTTTTATCCCGTTTTAACTCTGTACATAGTACATCCACACATAAATTACAGTTTAGAGAAAAACATAAAACAAGTTGGAAGGCAAAAGAATTATCCAAAACGATGACCTCTAATCCTGAATTTGAGTGTTACATTGACATTCACACAGGCAATCGTGCTCCCACCGAATAGCAAAAGAGTGAACGGGAAGTCTGAAGTTTTAGAAGTTCAGATAGTCAGTTGTACAATGTGTGACCTCCTCTAAGTCTTCTCCATGCATATCCTGCAGCACACTCCAGTCAGTAGATTCAAAAAAAGTCTCTTAGGGCCTCCTCAGCCCCTGGGGTCCACTTGCTTATCCACTTGCAGGAGGGGTGTGTGGTTATTGGTTGCCTTTCTGAGCTGTGATATGTAGACCACACCCCTCATCATGTGACAATTACTTCTAACAGTTTTTAAAAAGTAAAAAGTAAAATCGCAACAACATTCAACAACATTCAAAATGTTATTTTACAAGATACAGCAAGTATTAGACTAAGCCCAGTCATTAGACATTGCTCATCTTACTATGGGTATACCAGAACATGTGGCAAGAGTGAAATGAACTTGATTTGAGTCTTGGCTTGATCAATATGGTTGCAGTTTGATGGATCAGGTGATATGGAATATGGACATATGTAGGTTAAGGGAAGTATGTCAGAGAGAATCTCTCATTATTCTGAAATAAAAATTTGAGTTAAAATCTAAATTGAATGATATAAATATCTTGGATCGTTCAAAAATGCCTTTGTTTGAGTGATCTCAGATATTTATATTTGTTCTGTTATTTGTTCTTTTCCCATTCATTTCAAAGGGGAAAAAAATTTAAAGACAAGCTTGAATAACAACTGTGACAAGGTGCAGCGAAAAGTTTCATACAAGCACCCATCTCCGGCTCAGGCCGGACATGTGAGAGGTGGAACGGCGACTCTGCCTGAGAGGAGCAGGGGGCCAAATTGACGGGTGCACAAGAATAAGAAAAAACATACTTAAGAAAGCATACTTAATTAATACAACGTGGATATAACATAAGTTGACAGTGATCCATGTGGCCCTTTTTTTAATAAAGAAAAATCTATGATTTAGTCCTTTGGCTGGTACTGTATAAGCATGTATGTGGTGTTCTATATATATTATCTAAGTGGTTTTATTTGTTTCTTTTTTCTTTTCACTTCTTTTACATGACTAAATATCTCCTGACCCTTAGATGAAACACACATTTAAATGCTTATTTGCACAATTTTTCATTTTAATTTTCCTAATTTTCAGTTATGTGTTACCTGTGATGTCTCTTGGAATCACATTGAACGGCTTACAAATAAAGTCGCATTGCCTTTTCACCAGTGTTTGGCAATAGCTTGACTACAAGTAGCAAACTACTAGTTTAACATCTCTGAGTAGCGTTGTTGTAGCGAAGCTACTAGTTTAACTACATTTCTGATAGGGTGGCTGTAGCGAAGCTACTAGTTTAACTACATTTTTGATAGCGTGGCTGTAGCAAAGCTACAAGTTTAACTACATTTCTGATAGGGTGGCTGTAGCGAAGCTACTAGTTTAACTACATACAAAAATTCTGCATCTATCATTCATGTGTGCACATTATAGGATTTAACAGGAATAAGACCCTATATTCATTTTTTTTGTTTTGGATTCACATTGCTAGTAACTCTGAGGTGATGTAACCTTTACGTTTATTTTCTGATCATGAGGGCCAGACACCTTGGTTTCTAGGAACTTCTTTATCCCTGAGAGATATGTCCGAGGTCTATAAGAGTGTCACTAATTCAGTATCACTCAGGTGGTCTGTATGATGTTCAGTGCTCTTACATTCTTCAGTCCTGCCTTATTCATGTTAACACTTTGGATGTTTTGTGTGATCGATTCACCACAGTTTCAGAGTATTTAATCTGGTGTGTCTTGATATTTCATTTTGAACCACATCTGTTGAAAATGTGTACATAATGTATCATAATGTTTAAGATAAGGTACAGGGCTGGGAAACCGAAGCTGTCTGAGAAGAAATTGTGTTTCTTTTGTTATTTAACAAAATACCATAGTCTGTCTCTCTCTTAATCAGCCCAATTATATTAATATGATTATTCTGTTATGATTTATTCTGTATAACTGCTCAGTATCATGGTCTTGACCAATAAGTCCAATGAGGGCTCTCCACTGGTGCATCAACAGATGTTTAAGGTGGCGATGGACGAGGGCCCACTCTCTAGACTTGTTGTGACCATCTTAATGTCCCTGCTTTTCACCTGCATCAACAGCATCATGTTTCACACTCTCTTGAGTAAGCCTGTGTTTAGAGAGCTGCCGCGCTACATCCTCTTTGCCCACATGCTCTGTAATGACACAGTTCAGTTAATGTTTTCCTTGTTGCTTTATCTTTTGTCAGTGAATGCCCAACTTATTCCAAAAGCTATGTGTGCTCTGATTCTTCTGGTGACTGTAACGACATTTCGCAACGCTGCATTGAACCTGGCTGTAATGTCCCTTGAGCGCTATGTAGCTATTTGTTTTCCTCTGAGACACAGTGAGATTGTGACCCAAAGAGCAACAGCCATTTCTATTGTGTTTATCTGGATCTTTAGTTCAGTAAATTTTGCAGTTGATATTATTTATACACTGATAGTGAGCCCAGTGTCTTTCAAAGACCCCATGTTCTGCACTCGAGAGCAGTTTTTTATGGTAGTGTGGCAAACAGATGTGTTTCAGGGATTCAATTTCTTCTTCTTTGTGACTGTAACAGCCATTTTGATTTTCACTTATATTAATGTTGTGGTTGCAGCTCGATCTGCTTCCGCTGACAAAGAATCTGCTAAGAAGGCTCATATGACTATTCTGCTTCACTTTGGTCAGTTAGTGCTCTGTGTTAACACTTTTATTTATGGGACCATAGAGAGAGCCTTGGCTATGACTGGCAGCACTCGCCTGTTCATGGACCTGCGCTTCCTGAACTTTCTCTTTGTTCTTCTTCTGCCTCGGTGTCTGAGCCCCCTGATCTACGGCCTGAGAGACGATGCTGTTCGGCCCTTATTCCTCTACTATTTCAGGTGTGGATCACAAAAGGTCAAGCCCTCTGTAACCAAGCACTAATGACACATAGAGAATGATGTTATAATATATGTTTAAAGATTTAAATACATAATGCTAAACATCAGAGATTCACTGACATAACACAGATTCACTAACTCTCATCCACTCAGTCCTTTATGTCTGGCTGCTACTGCTCTTTCCAGCCATAACTTTTGACAACCACCTGTGGCTAGACAACCATATAATGTTGTGGGACAATATTTTGGAATTATTATGATGCTCAGCTAAAACCATGGACAAATTGTAGTCTATCATGGTAATTACTGATTGTACTTCTTCTGTATGGCCCCTGGCAGTTGGGTTGTCCTCTTGAGCCGTGGGTCTGCCTTTCTTCCTAAACCATCTAGCAGAAGGGAAATTTTCCTTGCCCCTGTTGCTCTTGGGTGCTCCTTGCTGTAAAGTACCATGAGACAATACTATTGTAAAAGGCACTGTATAAATTGAATTGAATTGCACTGAATTAAAAAAGGCGTGAAAGGAGTGTGAAACAGGTCATTTTTTTGGACTGTCAATCTGGAAAATTGGGCAAATGTCTGGTGGGCCGGTCCATCAGGTGGGCCAATGGGTCGGTCCATATGTACTACAATGTTTGTGTATCAGAACGTCTGTTTCAAAATTATCTGTTGTAGTGCAGTGTGGCACAGCCAATTAGATAAGGGGTTACACATCTACTGTAGCCAGTTACATAAGGGGTTACACATCTACTGTAGCCAGTTACATAAGGGGTTACACATCTACTGTAGCCAATTAGATAAGGGGTTACACATCTACTGTAGCCAATTAGATAAGGGATTACACATCTACTGCAGCCAATTAGATAATGCGTTACACATCTACTGCAGCCAATTAGATAAGGGGTTACACATCTACTGTAGCCAATTAGATAAGGGGTTACACATCTACTGCAGCCAATTAGATAATGCGTTACACATCTACCGCAGCCAATTCGATAAGGGGTTACACATCTACAAAAAGGCTTACTCAAGAGAGTGTGAAACATGATGCTGTTGATGCAGGTGAAAAGCAGGGAAGTTAAAATCTGTTGATGCACCAGTGGAGAGCCCTCATTAGACTCATTGATCATGACCTTGATGTGCAGAATTTATACTGAGTAAACATAATAATCATATTAACAGTAATGGTCTGGTTAAGTATGGTATTTTGTAAATAGTAGCAAAAAATAACAACTAATACAGTTTCTTCTCAGTTTTACAGTATTGGTTTCCCAGTCCTTTACCTTATACAGAGAGGAGGTACAGAGATCTTAGCTTTATGAGCTACAAAAAATTATTTTACAGTTTTAGTAGCTCTTGATGTGAATGCTGTCACAAGTGGCTTTGGCTAAAGTCCAATCTAACTGAATGCATATTTTTGTTGAGTGACCTAAGGCCTCTGCCACCGGATGTGTTGTTTGTTTGTCAGTGTCTCCTTAGTAGGAGCATTGCTTTTAAACATTCCAAATGACCTAAAATTAATTACAGTGTGTGAAGAAATAACCATTTTGATGTACTGTCAAAAACACCTCTTAACTAATTTTAGATACTCCAGATGAAGGGAGACCTAGTACACTAACAGATCGTTTAGTCCACTCTCCACTCTCATGAGAAAATAAGCCTACCAAAAGGAGACGACAAGGACTAGTTTAGAGAAAAAAATAAACCTTCCAAGAAACGTTCCAGTGCCTTTACGAAACCCAAAGGATCATGGTTGATGTAGTTTAGAAAGCAGTCATGATGGACAAACAAGTATGATACGGACATTAATTCATTTGACCTCACACTGTGACCCATCTGTTTTATTTAATTAGCTTGTAAATACATAATGTCTAGCATTGCCTAATTAAGTCATTTTAGTATGGTAATGTGAAATGTGTAATGTGCTGTCCTACATGCCTGATTAGCTTTATGGGTAGAAACTAATTAAGGAATAAAAAAGCCGCATTCACGTGCGTGTGTGTGTGTGTGTGCGTGTGTGTGTTGGGGGTGGGGGTTGACATTATGAGAGTGAAATCATCTCTACTCTTCTCTATACAGTGCTGGAGTCAGCTTTGTTATTAGTGGTGTGCCCATCTATAAGACACTGTGTCAAACCTCATATGTATGTGCACAAGAAACACTGATAGGTCTACAACACTGTAATGTAAAGACATTTTCTGGTATTTGACTTGTATATACTGTACTTGGTGATTGTGTCTCTTATTTTGTCTGAATACTGAAGATGTCACAGTTGTATGATGGCAATGTGTGTGTCTAGGTTATGGAAAACATAAACAACTGTACCAGGGAGATTCTTCAGTACATCACAAATGTTCAATTGAAATTTACCCTTTTGGTGACCCTGTCTTTCATCTTCATCTATATCAACATAACCATGTTTGTCACTCTGGAGTAAGCCTGTGTTCAGAGAGACGCCTCGCTACATCCTCTTTTCCCACATGCTCTTCGACGACTCCATCCAGCTGCTCTTCTCCTCACTCATCGGCATCATCTCTTTCTGCTGTAGGCCAATCAAAGCCGTCTGCTCTGTCATAATATTAGTCACAGACTCCACCTCCAGAATCGCGCAGCTTAACCTGGCTGTGATGTCCCTGGAGCGCTACGCTGCTATCTGCTTTCCTCTGCATCACACTAAATTTGTCACCATTAAGAAAACGTTTGTGGCCATTGCAAGTGTTTGGCTCCTTGGGCTGGTGAATCCTGTGGTTGATTCAGTGTACACCTGTCTGACCGACCCTAATTTCTTCACAGAGCAGGTGGTATGTGGCACTGATGGCATGTTCATCAACGCTCCATGGCAGGAGTCTCTCTACCAGACCCTCAATGGCCTCTACTATGTGGCCGTGACGATTGTTATAGTTTATAGTTATGTTAGCATCATGCTGGTGGCTCGCTCTGTCTCAGGTGATGAGAAGTCTGCCAGCAAAGCACATAAAACGCTTATGCTGCACCTGATTCAGCTGGGCCTGTGCCTCAACACCCTGCCTTTTGGCCACATAGCCAACTTCTTGGCCCTGAGCCCCAGCTATATGTTCTACTATGAGATGCGCTACACCGTCTACCTGCTGGTCATGCTTCTACACTTTAGAGCAGTAAGACAGGACCCTTTAGAAACCATGCCGTGCATTAGTCACTCGGCCATAGGGGCCTGTAAAACAGGATCATTTGGAAACCATGGAAAAACATAACAAAAAAGAATATAGATACATAATATGTACCAGGCACCATCATGCTAGATGATCAACTGTACTACTGTGATGTTGTATAAACAATTATTTTAGCAGAGGGGATATTACAGAGAATAGTGCTGTGTCTGTTCAAAACATTTTCAGGAGACTGATAGATTACATTACATTACAATTATGCATTTAGCAGACACTTTTATCCAAAGCGACATTTTTGTCAACTATCAATTGTTCAGGGCCAGTCTCCCGTGGGTTGCACGCTAGCCAGGTTCCTTAACCGCTACGCTACCACCGTCCAGTGATAGCCCAGTTAGGTGTGTGCAGTAGGTCCTCACTGAATCTGTGATGATATAAATTCATAACCAAGCAGTTAGAAGCATCATTGTACTATATAAGCATATGTGTATATACTCTTTTAATCATGTGAGGGAAATTCTGCCTGCTTTTATTCCATCCATGAGCGTGGCCTTTTAGAGCCAGCCTACCAGTGTGTTTTTACTCAACTGTCTTAACTTTTAGAGCCAGCCTACCAGTGTGTTTTTACTCAACTGTCTTAACTTTTAGAGACAGCCTACCAGTGTGTTTTTACTCAACTGTCTTAACTTTTAGAGACAGCCTACCAGTGTGTTTTTACTTAACTGTCTTAACTTTTAGAGACAGCCTACCAGCCTAACTGTCTTAACCTAAATTGTTGTGGCTGCTGGACTCAAAAGTTATCTTTTAACATGCTCTGATGTAGTTCACATTTACATATGGTGCTTTCTTTAGGCTCACAGGCGTACTTTATCAGTCTTGTGTTCTCAAACAGCCATCTCCACATCAGCATGAAACACGTGAAACATGCCATAGATGTGCTCCTATGAAAGAAACTGTGCAAACTAGTGGACTCCAGTTTACCAGTGGTCTTTAGTATACCAATGGTCCCCAGTATACTGGTGGTCTCCAGTATATGGGGTGGTGGTTCATGTGGAGTGCAACCCCAGTATTCTCCATCATGGGTAAACCTTGCTCTCTGACACGGCAAGAAGTGATCTAACTGCTTATGTCTTCCCATGGGGTTTAGCCTTTTGGGTAGCCACATGACCCAGCTGTGGTGCCGAGGTTGTTCAGAGCAGTGCAGGACCATTCTGTCCACACACTGTGCAGATAACACACAGCAGGGCCTATGGCCATGTGATTGACTGATCAAGACACTAAGGGTGTGCCAAATAATTGATAAAACGATTTATCGCGATATTTCGTCTTGCGGGACATTATCGTTACACTGACGCCAAACATTGATATTTAAACAATAAACATACAGCTGTTTAAACAGATTCTCTCACAAAAATCTTCTCCATCTTTAATCTACAGAGTCACTACTTCAAGAATTGTATTCTTGAATTGGTGTCGACTGCGGAAGAAAGTAATGGAATACACCTTGGAATCAGCAGAAGACGACGAAAAAAGGGAATGGTGCATGGTGGGGATTAGCAAACCGAGAAAAACAAGTGAAAGATGCACAGTTGCATTTTAAATTTAAAGTCTGGGCTCACTTTGGGTTTTACCACACTGACAATAGAAAAACACTTGATGAAGAGTTTGCAAGAACTGCCTCACAAAGGTCAAGTACTCTGGCAACACAACAAACATGCATAGCCATCTTGCCCGTCATTATCCTGAGCTTGCCGCGGTTGTATTCAGAGACGAAAGCAAAAGTGGAAAACGCACTTGAATCTGCTGAGGGAGTTGCACTTACATGTGACGTGGACTTCCAGAGCCACAGGATCCTTTGTGACAATCACTGCTCGTTTCATTCACGAGTGGGAACTGCAGTCCTACTTTCTCCAGACTCCGGTGATGTCCGAGTCTCACACCGGTGTTAACATGGCAGAAGTCATACGAAAGGCTAAGTGGAAGCTCATGGGGAAAGACCCGGCGGTTGTCACTGACAACGCATCTAATATGACTGTCACAAATTGATATCAGTGTTAGCACTGAAATGTATGTGCAGTCTGCAGTGCAAGTTTTAACTTTTCATAAAACAATTTGATTCTGCTTGTTAAGCAGCACTAATGTGTCCATGTTTACAGAAAAGTTGATAATTCTAGCACTGAAATGTGAATTTTGTGTATGTATGTGAAATGTAATTTTTCAGTGATCAATAAATTCAGAATTTTTTCAGCGACACAGATATCGTGATGTATTGTGGTTGAAATGTATTGCAGTATATCGATTATCGCAGAATCGCTGTACTGTGATATTACGGTTATCGTGGGCAAAATATCGTGATGGTATCGCATCGTGAGGTATCTGGTCATATCCAGCCCTACAAGACACACTGTACAGATAACACACAGCTGGGCCTATGGCCTTGAATGTTAATCCTCTTTTTCTAAGTTGTTTTGGACAAAAGTGTCTGCAAATGTAAATGTAAATAAATGCGATTGGTAGCTCAAACACACTGTGCAGATTACATACAGCAGATACAGCCTATGGCTATGTGATTGGCAGCTCAAGACACACACTGTACAGATAACACACAGCATTGCAAGCTCAAGTGCCTCCAGAGTCTCCAACCAGATTGATAACCTCACAGCTCTCTTGACTGGCCACACGAGTATCATTAGTAAGGTGTCATCAGCATAATGACTGTGCCCTGGGCCTCTCCACCTCAGAAGGCACCTTGCTAACCAACAACAGTCACACACACACACACTCCTCTGGAGTCACGGAGTGTTTTGCAGCAGAAGAATCTCCTGGTATTTCCAGCTCATGAATCATTAATGGACGTGCCTGTCTGTCTCATCTGCTTTGTCAGTCTTTGGGTACACGCACACACACACACAATATCACACAGATGCACACACACAGATGCAGATACATGTGTACACACACACATGCACAGATATACAAGTGCTGTGCAAAAGTTTTTGCCCCTTTACTGATTCTTTACCTTTTTGCACCTTTGTCCCACTTAACCTTTTCAGATCATCAAACAAATTAAAACATTACACAAAGATAACCCAAGTATTAAAAAAATGCAGTAGTCCTGTTGTGATTTTATTTGTTAAGAGAAAAATCCTATCCAAACCTACATGATCCTCCGTGAAAAAGTAATTCCCCCCTTGTTAAAAGGTGAGGTAATTGTGATTAATCCTATTATTGGGGAAAGCTGAGTTCAATTTCATGGTCACACCCAGGCCTGATTGCTGCCAGACATTTCCAATCAGGAGACCACCAACATAAAACCTGTCTGACAAGGTGAGGTAGGCCATACTGAGCACACATCATCATGCCACGTTCCAGTGAGCTTCAAGAGCAAACAAGAAAGAAGATTATAGAGATGTCTCAGTCTGGGAAAGGATACAAAGCCATTGGTAAATTTTTGAGACTCCAGCGGAGCACTGTCGGAGCCATTATCCGTAAATGGAGAAGGCATGGCACAGTGGTGACCCTTCTCAGGAGTGGCCAACCTACCAAAATTACTCCAAGAGCGCATTGCAGACTAGTTGCAGAAGTCAAAAAGATCCAAGAACCACGTCTAAACACAACTGGCTTGCCACAGTTAATGTCAATGTTCATGACTCCACCATCAGAAAGACACTAGGTAAAAATGACATCCATGGAAGAGTTCCGAGGCGAAAGCCACTGTTGACCAAAAAGAATATCAAGGCCCAACTCATTTTTGCCAAGAATCGTCTTGATCATCCTCAAAGCTTTTGGGAAAATGTCCTCTGGACTGAAGAAACTAAAGTTGAACTTTTTTGGGAGAAATGCATCCTGTTACATCTGGCACAAAAAGGACACTGCATTTGATAAAAAGAACATTGTGCCAACAGTGAAACATGGTGGTGGAAGTGTGGTGATCTGGGCTTGCTTTGCTGCTTCAGGACCTGGGTGACTTGCCATTATCGACGGAACCAGGAATTCTGCTCACTACCAAGAAATCCTGGCAAAGAATGTTCAGCCATCAGTTCGAGACCTCAAGCTAAAGCGCACCTGGGTTCTGCAGCAAGACAACGATCCGAAGCACA
Source organism: Tenualosa thibaudeaui (assembly GCA_027481765.1). Taxonomy (NCBI): domain Eukaryota; kingdom Metazoa; phylum Chordata; class Actinopteri; order Clupeiformes; family Clupeidae; genus Tenualosa; species Tenualosa thibaudeaui. The sequence continues at coordinate 27,001,546 of JAIFZK010000009.1, read as the reverse complement.
CCAGCAAGTCCACTTCTGAATGGGTAAAAACATGCCCGAAAACCATCCAATCTGGTTGATCTTAAATAATTTTGTACAGAAGAGTGGGCCAAAATCACATCACAGCAATGTGAAAGACTCATCACCTCTTAACGCAAACGCTTGACTGCAGTTATTGCTGCAAAAGGCAGCAAAACCAGCTATTATTTTTAGGGGGGCAATTACTTATTCACATGGGCCTTTGTAGGTTCAGATGTTTTTTTTTTCCCTTAATAAATGACATTGACACTGAAAACTGCATTTTGTGTTTACTTGTGATTTATCTTTGTCTAATATTCAGGTTTGCTTGATCTAAAATGGATGAGCGTGACAAATGTGCAAAAAATGTCAGAAATTGGTACTTTTGCACAGCACTGTATGTGTATTGTACACACAGAAAAATGTCTTTATGTTTATAAGTTCTTGGGGGTGCTTTATCCAATGACAGTACAGTATAATACAAAGGAGAAATCAAGTGTCAATCAACCCATAGCCCTGGTGTTTGAGGTCACAGACTGCTATGTGTAGAAAAAAGAATGAGAAATGTTGATACAATATAAACCAAGTAAACCAGCAGCTTACACTAGCTAAATGGGGCACAGAAACTCATTTTTCATTTTCCTATGCCCGATTCAATTCATGTTAGCTGTGTGTGTGTGTGTATATGTATGACTAAAAGCTGTTCTAATTAGTATTAGTAGTAGAGTTTAACTTTGCATGCAAAATTATTTTGTTTCACAGCTGCCCTTTGCAGCTGCACATAAGAAGAGCTACAACTGTTTGGCTGTAGGTGTTTGGGAATTGCAATGGATTTTGCTACTACAGAGACATAAGAACCTGCATAATTCTTTTGCTTACATTTCACTTTAGGTCTTCATTTGTCTATTTTCTGATGTCAAAAGTAAACAGGTTATGTTTTTATGTTTATTTTCCAACATAAATGACAGATGAAACAAACAGACCTCTAAATAGAGTAGTAAGAAATATTTACTAATTGTACATGACACAAATGCTTTCCTCTCTTTAGTATCTTCTATCAAATAAATATTGTTTGGCATATCAACAGCACTGTTAATATGTGAGCCCTGGCAACTATTACATTTTCTATTATAGGTATGAGCATTACATGTATAGACAAACCAGTGTTATATTTCTCTACAGATGATGGTTTCAGCTGCTGATGTAGTGCACAGAGACATGATTTGAAATTGATCCTGTTTTATAGGCCCTGTGTCTGAGTAACTAATGCACTTCTTGGTTTCCAAATGACCCTGTTTTACAGACCCCTATAGCAGCAGACTAATGGAGAGAGTGGATATGAGCACTCATCTTGACCCTGATCAAGCCACATTTCAAATGGTAAATGAACAGACAGCAGAGAGCCTCGTCTCTCAGGCCGTAGATGAGGGGACTCAGACACCTGGGCAGGAGAACAAACAGCAGGTAGATGGTGTAGCGCATTTCATAGTAGAACTTGTAGCTGAGGCTCAGGGCCAAGAAGTTGGCTATGTGGCCAAAAAGCAGGGTGTTAAGGCACAGGCCCAGCTGAATCAGGTGCAGCATAAGCGTTTTATGCGCTTTGCTGGCAGACTTCTCATCACCTGAGACAGAGCGAGCCACCAGCATGATGCTAACATAGCTGTAAATTGTAACAATCGTCACGGCCACATAGTAGAGACCATTGAGGGTCTGGTAGAGAGACTCCTGCCATGGAGCGTTGATGAACATGCCATCAGTGCCACATACCACCTGCTCTGTGAAGAAATTAGGGTCGGTCAGACAGGTGTACACTGAATCAACCACAGGATTCACCAGCCCAAGGAGCCAAACACTTGCAATGGCCACAAACGTTTTCTTAATGGTGACAAATTTAGTGTGATGCAGAGGAAAGCAGATAGCAGCGTAGCGCTCCAGGGACATCACAGCCAGGTTAAGCGGCGCAATTCTGGAGGTGGAGTCGGTGACTAATATTATGACAGAGCAGACGGCTTTGATCGGTCGACACGGAGTGATGATGCCGATGAGAGAGGAGAAGAGCAGCTGGATGGAGTCGTTACAGAGCATGTGGGCAAAGAGGATGTAGCGAGGCGTCTCTCTGAACACAGGCTTACTCCATAGAGTGACAAACATGGTTATGTTGATATAGATGAAAATGAAAGACAGGGTCACCAAAAGGGTAAATTTCAATCGTAACTGAGCGTTTGTGATGTACTGAAAAATCTCCCTGGTACAATTGTTTATGTTAGCCATTAGCTAGATGCACACATTGCACACATCATACAACTGGGACATCTTCAGCATTCAGACAAAATCACCAAGTACAGTATATACAAGAAAATAGTTTTACATTACAGTGCTGTAGTCCTATAATGTAGTGTTTCGTGTGTACACATACACAGACTTGTGTAGAGATGGCCACGGCAGTAATAACAGTGTGGACTCTAGCTCGGCTTTATTGAGAAGTATAGATTGTTTCATCATGTCAGCCCCGCCCCCAATACACACAAACACACACACTCTCACACACCGATCTCCCATCTGTATGCAAACATGTATGCCACTTTTTGTATTATTATCATACCAAAATGTATCAGATTGTCAGACAATATTTCTCATGTTTAGCCTATAGAAACAAATATAAATGTTTCCTAATGTATTACCTTATACCTTGCACAGAGTGTCACCAATCCAAGGCCTGAGGTTGCCATCTTACAGCCAATGTAACCCCAATTACAGAAATGCACAGGGACTCTGGGCAAGGTGTGAATAATAAATGGTCAAAGGAGAATTATGGTAAAGATCGCAACTGCAATCAAAGGTGAGGTCATCACTACAAAATAAAATTAGCAAATTAAAAACATCAACACACACATATGCACAAAAAAATACATGAGAAAAGGTATGCATGGTATGCAAGAAATACAAGGTGAAAAGGCCACTTTCTACAGGCTGTGGGCCCTGAAGGTCCACAGAACTGTGGTGAAGTGCTAAGAGACAACATTTCTTGTTCATGGTGATGCATTAAACGGATCCCTATCCAGTAAGACATGTTAGCTTATAAGACTGATGACCATTGGTATCAGCTATATTTAACAGGATTTAAAGGGATCATAAGACATGCTGGCCTTATAGGATTGACATTGGCATTGGCTACATAAACATGATTTAAAAACACCCAAAATGTTTTTGGTTTAATAAAATCTTTAGAAAATCTTTTCACTCATAAACTGCCATTGTTGTAAAAAGTGACATCACCTGTTTGAGCTAATCAAGGACCAATCAAGGTTCACCAATCAAGCTGTTGCTGCACATAGACACTATCAACATCAAGCAGGTAATGTCACTTTTTTACCCAGAAAACATTGAGACATAAACACAAAAGCAGCAAATAAAGTCAACTGTTATTTGATGTAACTAATTAACTAAAGTTTCATTCTGTTGAGTTCCTAAAAAAAGCAGGCCCATATAATTTCTATCATTCATTGGGAAGATAGAAAAATAGTCTTCAGTCAATTAACTGCATCCTGCCTTTCAATCAAGTTTCCATGCCAATCACAGCACTGGAACAGCTCTTATTAAAGTTGTAAGTGACATACGTATTGATAAAGTTGTAAATGACATACGTATTGATGCAGGCAAAACATCTGTACTGGTTTTATTGGAATTCAGGGCTGCTTTTGACACTGTTGATCACAACATACTACAACAACACTGGGTTGGGTTCACTGTTATAGTTATCAAGTAGTGTAGAGTAGAGTAGAGTAGAGTTACTTTATTGATCCCGAAAGAAATTAAGGGTTCCAGCAGCATACACATAATACACATAATACACAATGCAAAAACGGGTCAAACATATTGCCCACATCTGCATTCAGACAACATTCACTGAACAGGAAGGAAAAAAAAAAAAAAAGGAATGATAAGAAAAACCACGAGGTAGATAAGTGTTGTGATAAGGTGCCTTGCAGTAATCCCGGTAGATAGATTACAATGACCCAGTAAGATTGTCCACTGTTGTAAAAGAGTCATTTAGTGTTGTACAGCTGTATGGCCCTAGGGACGAAGGACCTCTGCAGCCTGTTTGTCCTGCAGGAGAGGGACCGGAGTCTGTTGCTGATCAAACTCCTCTGATTGATGAAGATGGTGTGTAGGGGGTGGCGGTCATTGTCCAGTATAGAGTGTAGCCTGCTCAGGGTCCTACTCTGGGCTATTGTAGTTAGAGACTCCAGCTCCATGCCCACCACAGACCCTGCTTTCCTCACCAGTCTGTCAAGACGTCCAATGTCTCTCTTCCTAGTGCTACCACTCCAACATACCACAGCACAGAAGAGCACACTGGCCATAACAGACTGGTAGAACATCAGCAGGAGTCTGTTGCAGACCCTGAAAGACCTGAAAGTAGAGCCTGCTCTGACCTTTCTTGTAGAGTGCATCTGAGTTAGTGGACCAGTCCAGTTTATTGTCAAGGTGGACCCCCAAGTACTTGTAAGTGCAGACTGTCTCGACAATCTCCCCATCAATCGTGACAGTCACCAGCGGCAGGGCAGTTCTCCTGAAGTCCACCACCATTTCCTTGGTTTTGGTGGTGTTCAGCTGCAGCTGATTAGCCCGGCACCACCCAATGAAGTCCTCCACAAGGCACCTGTACTCCCCCTCCTGTCCATCCCTGATACACCCCACGATTGCAGTATCGTCAGAGAACTTCTGCATGTGACAAGTCTCTGAGTTGTAGCTGAAAGCGGTGGTGTACAGGGTAAACAGTACAGGGGAGAGCACAGTACCCTGCGGCGCACCTGTGCTGCTGACCACAACCTCTGATGTAAGGTCCCCAAGTCTGACAAACTGGTAAGTAGTCCGAGATCCAGGTCACCAGGCCAGGCTCCACTCCCATCCTCAGCAGTTTGTCCCTCAACAGGAGTGGCTGGATGGTATTAAAAGCACTGGAGAAATCAAAAAACATGATTCTCACAGCACTGCCTCCCTTGTCCAGGTGAGAGTGCACCCTGTGTAGAAGATACAGGATAGCATCTTCTACTCCCACATTCTCTTGGTAGGCAAACTGCATGGGGTCCAGTGCATGGCGAACCTGGGGTTTGAGAAGATTGAGCAGCAGTACATGTTCAAAGGTCTTCTTTAGGTGTGAGGTAAGGGCAACCGGTCTGTAGTCATTGAATTCTTTTAGGTGCGCTTTCTTGGGGACAGGTATCAGGCAAGAAGTTTTCCACAGTGTCGGGACAATGCCTGTCTGCAGACTCTTGTTGAAGAGCTGCTGAAGAGGCACAGCTAATTCCACTGCACAGGTCTTCAGTAGTCTAGCACAGACACCGTCAGGTCCTGCCACCTTGGACTTCAGTCTCTCCAGTGCTCCTCTCACCTGGTCTGCAGTGACTGTGGGTGGTGGGTGTGGGGGGCAGAGGTGATGGGGTGGGGTAGGGGGTCCATGGGCAGAGGTAGGGGGTGTGGGGGGTGGTGTGTGGGGGGTCCATAAGCAGAGGTGGGGAGGTGGGGTGTGGGATGGTGGGAGTGGGGGGTGGTGGATGTGAGGGGATTGTGAGCAGAGGTGGGGGGTAAAGTGACATACTTTCAAAACAGAAGCTTCTTTGTTATCATGGGCAGCTGTACTTAAATACCAATGTCCTTGACCTATGGTGTTCCCCAGGGGTCCATGCTTGGGCCATTACTTTTCAACCTTTATATGCTCCCACTTAGACGAATTATCACAAACAACTCAATCTCTTATCATAACTATGACACCCAAATTTACTTTGCTTTGTCACCTAATGACTATGCTCCCTTTGAATGTCTTTATCAGTGTATGGACCAAATTAACAACTGGATGTCACAAAAATCCCTTAAGCTTAACACAGACAAAACTGAAGTAATTATGTATGGTAAAAGGAAGAAAGACTCAGGCTTGCCACTGTCCTCGACACAAAGCGCTAAAAGAGACTGATTTGGAACCAAACTTCGAACACATCAAGAATGCCCCTACTTTTGGCAGCTTCAAATCTAGACTTCAGACCAAATTATTCTCAGATGTGTTCTACAAATGATTCACTTATCTTTCTTTATATACTCTTTACTCTTTAATTGTATGTTAATCATTTTATGTCTTTATTCATTTTATTGTGTGCTTTTATTTTCTTACTGTACTTCGCTTTTTATTATTGTACAGCACATTGAAATTCCTTTGTGAATGAAATGTGCTGTACAATAATATGAATTGGTGATAAGAATGAAATGCGCTATCTATAAATAAACTTGCCTTGCCTTGCCTCATCTTAGAAATGTAAGACAACCAGGTTACTAAGTTTAGAGGGATCTTATTTTTCACTGTTTTTCACCAACAGGAATGGCATCAGTATGGAATCAGCTGTTATCAAGGTCACTGTGGTCAGTAACCAAAGAAAATATTCCAGCAACCGAACAGGTTAGCTTCTTTTAAAACTGATCTGTTTATGTTATGTTTTAAACACTTGCTCATTGTCTACACACATGAATTGCAGTCGGGTGATAAGCGGAATAACGGGCTCTGTGTCCCTGCATAGAAAAAAATATAGTGGCTTAGATGGTGGGGATTTTAAGTAAGCCATTCATCATACAAACAGGCCTCCAGAATGGCCTCCTTCTGCAGCGCTACTGTAGCAGGCCCTCTGTTGGTCAAGGAAGTGATGGAAAAGACATGATTGTCATTGCTAATGTTAATCAGATAACAGCTTTATGGAGTCATACCAGGACTAGTTATTGAGTTACACCAGGATTAGTTGATGAGTCATACCAGGTCCTGTATTTCAAGTCAAACTCATGTTGATGATATGTGTATGTCTTAACTCTGTGTTTACCTGATTTTTCATTAGTCCCCTCCTGGCAAATCTCCAGGACATCACGCACATCACACACACCGGCCTCCTGAGCTAGTCAGTAAACTGTGTGTGTGTGTGTGTGTGTGTGTGTATGTGTGTGTGTGTGTGTGTGTGTGCACGTACATAGTAGGCTCAGCAGATGAGACAGACAGGCACGTCTATTAATGATTCATGAGCTGGAAATACCAGGAGATCCTCCAACTGCAAAACACTCTGTGACTCCAGAGGAGCGTGTGTGTGTGTGTGCATGTGTGTGTGTGTGTGCGTGCATGTGTGCATACGTGTGTTTGTGCAGAAACTTTTATGGTCAGTGTTGTCAGTTATCTGGTCTCCTGTGAGGGGTGGAGTCTCAGAGGGGGGTGATTATGGTGGATTATTCTGTGGGATGATGCAATATTAATGACACACTGGAGGTGAGGCCAGGTGGTAAGGTAAGATTTGATGAGTTGTAGGCTGTGGGCTGTCCATCACAGATCCTTCCTGGAAAGGGTTGTTTTTTTATGGTTGCCTGCTTTGATTTTTGAAAGCTAGTTGATAGATTGATAGATACTTTATTTTTCCAGAAGGAAAACCCATTTTAAATAAAATTTATAGGACTTTGGGCTGATCGACCTCAGTGATCTCAGTCGCTACCATCAAGGGAACACCAGTCAGGATTGTGTGGTCGGCATCCCTCTGTGTAGAGATTGTGTGGTCCCTCTTTGTAGAGAGGTTTACCAGACTTTATGACAACAGATTTGTTTATCCCAGGCTGCTATGAGCTGAAACTGTTAATTAGCACCACTTGGTGTATCATGCCTTGGGCAAAACTGCCTCGACCCTCTAAAAAAAGTCCTGCAATGTACTGCAAAACATGTCCTGTGAAAATCATACAACATACTGCACTTAGTCCAGTCAATCTGTGATTTAACCGGACACAAATTGCAATGGTGTTTATGCAAGATTTTTTATTAACCCTCATTACAATGAAATATCTTATTAACTAAAAAATATACAGATTTATAGTTAGTGGAACATAGTTAATTCAGAGGTCAAAATTTTTGGCCTTCATATCACATTATAATGGGCCAAAGCCTCAGTAGGCTTAGAGTGAAGGCTGTTCAGTTTCTGCCCCATTCAGTGCTCATTTTCAGTATTGTATATGTTGCATCAAATTTTCTTGTTCTTTACCCATCAACAGTACCCGGTGACCTCAAACAACAGGGCTATGGATTGATTCACATCGGAATTCTGCTTTAAACATGACCACCATTTTTTGTCACGCTCAACTGTAACCTTGGGGCTAAGCCCCCCCCCCGTCTTTCAAAGCTAGCGACGTCCCTACACCCAACACATCTCTTGCATCTCTAGTGTTCTAAAACTCTGACTTGATGACAGCAACTTCTTAGGCTCAAACATAAGCTCAGGCTCAGACATAAGCTCAGGCTCAAACATAAGCTCAGGCTCAGACATAAGCTCAGGCTCAAACATAAGCTCAGGCTCAAACATAAGCTCAGGCTCAAACATAAGCTCAGGCTCAGACATAAGCTCAGGCTCAAACATAAGCTCAGGCTCAAACATAAGCTCAGGCTCAGACATAAGCTCAGGCTCAAACATAAGCTCAGGCTCAAACATAAGCTCAGGCTCAAACATAAGCTCAGGCTCAAACATAAGCTCAGGCTCATACAGAAGCTTAGGCTCAGACATAAGCTCAGCTCAAACATAAGCTCAAACATAAGCTCAGGCTCAAACATAAGCTCAGGCTCAGACATAAAACAGCTCAGGCTCCTAAGCTGCTCAAACATAATAAGCTCAGGCTCAGCTCAAACATAAGCTCAGGCTCAAACATAAGCTCAGGCTCAAACATAAGCTCAGGCTCAAACATAAGCTTAGGCTCAAACATAAGCTCAGGCTCAGACATAAAACAGCTCTCCTTGCTGGTTTTGTTTACTGCATCACTGCTGTGTGAGCACATCTGTATTTCTATATATATATTTCTATATATATACATCTGTATTTCTATATATATATTTCTATATATATACATCTTCTATTTCTCTAAGCATGAAGAGCCTCTGATCTGATCTTTCAAGGCTCAAGTCTTCCTTGACATGACTAACCTGGATGATCGCCTGCGTTGAGCACTTTCATCATCCCAAACCAACCTGGCCTAGAGCAAGGATAGCTTTCAAAGCCTGTCAGCAGTTGTTTCTCCATCACTTTCTGCTGACTCTTCAGTTTCACCATACACAAGATGTTTAAGGCTCCCAACACTCTGCACATATAGAACAATGTTAATGTTCCAACATCTGCACATATAGAACAATGTTAATGTTCCAACATCTGCACATATAGAACATATAGAACTTTCTTTAATGCATCCTCTTCTCTGAGCCACAGCACTTAATGATGATTTGGAGCAGCGGGTAAGTGGTCTGGAGCGGCCCAGAAGCTGACCTGCTGCGCCAAGAGGTTTCAGGGTCCAGGCATTCTGCTCCAGGGTCCAGGCATTCTGTTCTAAGGTCCAGGCATTCTGGTCCGAGGTTCAGGCATTCTGTTCTAAGGTCCAGGCATACACATGGCTCACGTTTGACTCCTTTTTAAACATAACTTTTTAGCAGTTAATACTCTTCCACCATCTGCTTTCATTTACAATTGGAATACCAACAGCGCAAGTACTTCTGAGCTAATCTAATCTTCTAATCATCATCTGCAAATTAAACAAAGACTAAAGATGCTATTATAGTTTTTTTCATTTAGCCCAATGGTTGTCCAAGGCCTTTATAAAGTTTTGGCCAATTACTGTAAAGCCCCTGATGACCTGACCATAAATGTATGACTAATTTAGACATCATCAACTCTTTTCAGGCTATATGCTATATTCCACTGTGAAATAAAGCCAGTTATTTAATCTTACCTTAGTGGCACAACTGTAATAGTCTTCCAGAGGTCAGTCTTCAGTAGTATCGTTGCTATGGTGATGGTGCTGCTTGAAGGCAGCATTGTGCTGGATCATGCCTTTCTATTTTCTGTTACCTTTTGTTTGGTTTTCAGTCAGCCTCCAACAGTTTAGAAGGTTTAAATTAGTTTGCCATTTTTATGGAGCGCTCCTATTCAAATAATGCATTCAGACTGATCTGTTTGCCTATGACACAAAGCTCTAGCTCCACGGGACACCTCCATCTGTGGAGCTGAGGCATCTTTTGCTGTGTGTGGCAGTGACGGAGTGGAGAGGGAAACGCGAACCGAGGCTGTGAAGGTGACGTGGAGGGGTGGTGTAGAGGTTGATCACCCATGGCTCGAGTGGGGGCTATGTGCAAACGTTCCACTGGCCCAGAGGAAAGTAGCCTGACTTTGCCTTCCTAGCACTTCCAGTACAGATCATTTTGGCTATATGGTGGTCTCCATTCTCACATGGGTGTACACAAGTGATGCCATCTCCATTACCACCTTGGCTGAAGATGATAGCCTACCCTATACACAATGTCACTCCTCTGTTCTAACTTCAAAGCAGCCATGATCTCTGGAAGGTGCTGGACACAAACTGACTAACCACATCTGGGTCTGTAGGCTACATGGATCTTGACCCCATATGGACTAATGGATCTTGACCCCATATGGACTAATGGATCTTGACCCCATATGGACTAATGGATCTTGATCCCATATGGACTAATGGATCTTGACCCCATATGGACTAATGGATCTTGATCCCATATGGACTAATGGATCTTGATCCCATATGGACTAATGGATCCTGATCCCATATGGACTAATGGATCCTGATCCCATATGGACTAAAGCCCATTTATTAGCTTTTGCTTTTGCTGTATCTTTCTGTTATCTCTTTTATTGAGCTCATACTGTATGCAGTTTCACTGCATGTCTTAGATTAGTATTTCAATGCATGTTAATAAACTCTTTGATCCTGGATCCTTTAGTTTTTGACTGCAGGGCTTAAATAAAGCAGCAGTTAAACGTATTGTTTATTCTCTGTCTCCCTCTGGTGGTGAAATGCTAATACAACTGTTACTTATTCTGGCCCAAACCAGATGAAGATGAGCTCACTGAACTCCAGTACACAAACCAGCCAGCAGAGGGCAGTAGATGACAGGAAACCAACTCAAAATATAATGAAGTGTCTGTTCAGGGTAGAGTGAGGTATCGTTGGGAACCTTTCTTCAATGTGCTGTTAAGTTGTGTAGCTTATATAACATAAATTGTGGCATTAAGTAATTCAGTGTGCAACATGGTGATACAAATCAGAATGATGTTCTTAATGGCATTTCATATTGCAATGGTATTCTGGCACCTTCAGTCAAATTGCAGTTAATTTTGCAGCCTGCAGTTCACTAAGTAATTTCTTATTGCCAAGCCCAACATGAGTGATTTGGGAGATCCTGCCTCTCTTTAGGGTGGGTTGGGTGGGGAAACACCATTATGGCAATTATTTTATCTTCTCGTAAAGTATGCATTCTCCATTCTTTTCCAGGAGACCATGATATGGCCACCCCACTCACATGTGTGGCAGTGTGATGGGTTAGTGTGTATAGGACTACATGTGTGTGGCTGTGTGATGGGTTAGTGTGTGTGGGACTACATGTGTGTGGCTGTGTGATGGGTTAGTGTGTGTGGCTGACCCCTGTGCTGTGTGGCAGTGTGGTTTGTGTGTGAGGGACTGAACCA